>CM041786.1:54577330-55139692 GCA_023375725.1 Nephotettix cincticeps | reverse complement strand
GTTAGGTTTCTGATACGTAGATCTGTATTTTTCCTTGACACATGTGAACATAAAATTAATTAACTAGTTGATTGATTGATTGTTTAATTATTTTTAGTTATTTATTTTAATTTTTATTATATATTCTCAGTATGAATTTAATAGAACACTTTTTTATATAATTTAGTCAATTTATTAATTTTAAAGGGAATAATTATGTAAATAATACTTGTAGTGGAGCTGTTAGACGATGATTATGTTTGAAGTTATGATAAGGAACCTCCTACAGGCTTTGCCTCTGAGGCCCTAAATTTTCCTAACTGAAGTTATTTTTAAGTTTTTTTGCTTATGTTAATAATCTATTAGTGATTTATTTTGATAAACTATGTAAGTGTATGTAGTTATGATATGTATATATTCAGTTTGGCAAATAAATAAATTCTTATTCTTATTCTATTCTAAAATCAATAGAAGGTGTTTTCTCTAAAATGGAACAATGTGTGTTTGGCAGCTGTTTGAAGAGCGACCAGTGTGGTCCAAGATTGCACTAATGTGTGTTACGGGCTATGTCCATGAGCAGATGAAGTATCTACTGCCTTCAGTTGCATACTATTTTGTCTCTGGACCCTTCCGAATTATGTGGGTCAGGTTTGGGTATGACCCTCGCAAAGACCCCAATGCCAGGATATATCAGTCCATTGACTACCGAATCAGAGTGCAAGGTTAGAATTATTCTCTAACATTAACCTTTTGAGTACCACGGCCATTTCCATGAGTGTCATAGAAGAAGTGCCGTGGCGTATTTCATGAAAATGTAATGTTTGTCAAGACAGGTCGGAGAAAATATATTTTTACAGATATAAATGTAATATTTTTAAAAATCAAAAACAATTTATTTTCTTTTTAGACATCCTATGTTACACTACAAAAAATTCTTTTTCTCAACCTAAAATAAAGTTAAAATATAAAACTAAATTTTTTTTGTTTTGTGTTTGGAGTTTAATAAATTGTACAAAACAATTTTACGTGTTTTTCATTACTATAGTTAATAAGAGCAAGAAATTTCAATTAAAATTCATATATAATTCATCACAATTGTTTGAAATTAAAACACAACAAAAATAAAAAAAAGTTTAAATGGTTACCGTTTTTATTGAATACGACACATTTATACATGCTTTGGTGCTATGATTATTGTTACTCATGGAAAAATACTCTAAAACAATGATAGCAATCTTTTATTAATATAAGAACACTTTCCAAGCAATTTTACCACTTTTAATAATTTTAAAGAAACATTTGTAAGATAACCGCTAATAAAACAGACGCGGCAGACGACGACAAAACTATAACGATAAAAGCAAAGAGTACGAAAACTAAAAAAAGAGACGGAAGGCAAAATAAACATCATAAATTAATTGCCAATGATTTTTGGAACAAATCTAGGCAAAAAGTACGACAGTACATTAGATAATAACTTAGTTATAACTGATTTACAAAGTGTCACTGTCAACGACGCCAGCACTTTATGCGTAGGGCCTAAAGTCGCCCTACGCGACTTTAGGCTATGGCTAACATAAGTACAAGCGTTCTACCTTAAACTGTAACATGAAAATAATTATTTACATCTTTTTAAAATATTAAGTATAAACACAAAACATGCCCACTCCCTTATAACCACGAACCACAAAAGAAAAACAGGTGTCCAATGCCATCTCAATTAAGCCTACAAATGCTGTCAACTTCCACCCAAGCCGGCCACCGTTTATGAAAGGTTCACCCTTATCCTCTATACCACACATTTGAAAGCCAAAATGAGATTGCTCATGGTTGTGATTCGAACCCCAGGACTTCCGAATGGCTGGAATGTTATACTTGTTAGCATAATTTAACAGGTTCAGCCACTGTGCCTAGTCGTAGAAAGCGCTTACTTGCCTATGAGACATGCCCTAGTAGCAGTTTAGTAAACTGCATGAGCAGATTCGGTTGCTTGCCCCCAAGGGCAACATGGTCACGAAGGCGGTGGTGTCTAACAAGTTCACTCAATTGACGACAGATAACTCCACCTGCCACTTCTCATTGAATTTGTAAATGTGTTGTGAATTACAACTTTGCCAGTTCTAGGGTTAAGCCATGTTTTTTATAAAATTGATTTTTTATGAAAAACAATGTTTTGTAAACTACTTAGTGCCTAAAACAAAAACTGGACCCTTCTTGGGTCAAATAATTTAAACCTATATTTATTTAATGTGCACTATTATAATAGAACTAAATTACTTACTGATTGTTAAGTTTACTTCAAATATGTAACCAACTGATAGTAGTCATTTCCTTATGCATCTAGAATGAAATATAGATTGAATCTGAAAATTGGCGTAACTGTTTGATGTTAGTTAAATCTTGTTAGAATGAAAAAATAAATTTTTAACATCATAATATTTTTTTTGTCAGTAGTTTTAATGCTCAAAAATTAAAAACATTGTAAACATCAACTGATTGTATTTGCCTCTTATAGGTGGTGGATCTAACTATGTTAAGGCCAAGCGAAGTTATACACAGTATCTTTTGCCCTATAAGTCCACACCTTCCAGCCGGCCAAAAACAGCTGTTATATCCAAACAAGCTGAAGAGAAACCAGCAGAACCAGAAAATGTTTTGCATGAGAATCAGTACATCTTCCGCCTGGGCACAATACCGCCGTCAAGGCAGATGTTTTACCAGGTAGGCCAACTGTCATAAAGCTCACCAAGTTTTACTGCAAGTGTAGAGGATTAAAAAAAATTCATGAGTCAACACTAACTCTGTCTCTCACACTAGTCTGGATGAGCAAGAATCTAAAAATATAAAAAATAAAATATTTACTGCCGAGTATCATATATACTATTTCTTAGATTACTGGCACTGAATGAAAATGTATAAATTTGACGACGAGCTGAACATGGATGCTTTAGTTAGTTTAGAACCCCATTTTTCATATAGAAAGTTTTTTGATGAAAAGCCTTCTGCGGGTGCATGCTAAACAATTTTAAACGAATGGTCCTGTCAGGATTGTATTCAGTGACAGTGTATTCCTCTAACAAAGACCTTAATAATAAGGGTTAAATCAACCTCTTCACATTTTTAGGAATTCTTTCACAACAAAATATTTATTTTTTAAACATTTTGCCCTTCGGTTTGAGTAGATGGGTAGATTATAAGGTTATAATACCTGCTGTCTTCAATGCAATGTTCTTTTTAACACGACTAGTTTCGGGAACAATGATCCCAGTTTCAAGTGTGCTTCAAGTGTGTTTTGATTGGTTTATCGGTAATTATCGGTTTCTAATTCCAATTGAAAGTTCACTCCCTCCAAAATTTATTAGGGGTCTGCGGTGCACTGAAAAAAATCGGTACGGTATGGTTCCAAGCCTTGTACCGAACTTCGGTACGGTACAAGAACTTTTTCGGTCGGTCAAGTACAAATTAAGTCACTATCTAGTTTAGGTTGCCATCAAATATAACTATGGAACATCTCCTGCCGAAAACATTGAATAAAACCCGACCGTTTAAGGCTTTATACTCTACAAGTAATATAGATTTACAACACTGCCCAGATGTATGGCAAATACTGAACGTAAGACTGACTCTGACTCATATCGTGTTGGTGAATGATCATTAAAACAACCTCACTGTCACTAGAACTTTCGTGAAAATCAGGCAACCAGCCGTCTCCCTGCCGGTTCAAAATTATTGTGCATTCGCAGCTTATTATCGTATCCACGTATAGCAGCTTATGAGATCAGGGAACCGTTCCTCCTTTTGATGCAACAAAATAGTCTTACCAATATGAAGCTCGTAATTTTTGTGTTTCAAATAGTGATGGGATTACTTGTGATTTTTCAATCACAGTGAAAACCTTTTAAACTGAGATTTGTGATTCTTTCTTTTTGCTTTGACAGCCTGTTGACGATGTTATATGACCAATACAGAACTGTGATTTACCTTAGTGGTCTCGCTATTTCGGGACTTTCACTCAAATAAAACAAAAAATCATAATGTTAGGGATATAACTGAATAAAGGAAATAAATAAACCGTTTTATTTTTTTAACAATATGTTCTGGATTTCCTTATTAGTGGAACTCCTCAAATCGGAACTGAAGCCTATTCTTCCCGGGAAATAATATTACACACTTATTTCGTCTCCGTATTTCACACTGTACGTACGCGACGGGAGATGCAGTGATTGGGGCTATACAGGCTGTGCGTGACTCAATAAGTTCATAAGGGCAGTGACCTTGGTGGGAGGATGTACGTCCCATTGTTTGTTGTGGAGCCTGTGCTAAAAATAAATCACTCTCCCTACCCCCACCCTTACTGGGATGCATATCGCGTTTGTCTACTGTCTGTGTCTAGTTTAGTGAGCGTTTACCTGCTTGTAAGTGCGTATTGCTTATACTCACTGCTAACCCTTTATACGCACTGCTGTTTAATACTAAAAATTTTAAAGTTTTTTTTACTTAAGTTATTTTAAAAGGAAATAGGTTTTAGATCCTTCCTATTTTTGTGTTAATCTAATTAATTGTACTTTATGAAATGATTAATTAATATGTTTAATGTTATGTGTTTTTTAAAGAATGGATTTGAAAAAATCATATTACAGTTTGAAAAATAGTACAGTAAAATATTTCTTCCGACATTGTATATCTTTTTTTAAACTCCTTTCTCTATGTTTTCACTAATTAAGTTCTGGAAAATACTTATGAATAAAAGGATGAGCTCAGTCAATGTTACTAGTGGCATTATTCTCGTGTACCATACTGTACCGACCTCATAATTTCCTGTACCGCAGTCCCCTAAAATTTATCTGAGGAAAGTGAGGCTTATAAAGCTATTTCCCAAAGGGGAGTAACAATATTGTAGGGAATAGTGTTCTGTAGGATTGAGTAATAGCCAATGATAGACTTAAGACTGTTTTAGAAAATGGATGGAATGAATGGGTGGTATTCGATTCTGTCAATTGTTCCAAATTTTTTTGTTAAAATTGAACCACTTAATGCTTCATTGCACATTTTCTGTCGATCCTACAAAGATTTGTGGTTTCCCTAGCTGTGTGACATCAAGGTGCCAGAGATAGAAGCCATGGTGGAACGATTGCCTCGGTTGCCACCTGGAACCAAGTGTCATGAGAGGCTAGGCTGGCTTCCAGCTGGGTTTGCGGAGCAGTGTCGTGACATCATGAACAGCCTGGTTACACAACAGATTCAGAAGGAACAAGCTGCAGGTCAGGTTTTTGTATTTGCATAAATATCTCCTTTCATTTTCCTCAATCATTTTATCTATTTGTATTTTCCTCTAAGGTTCCCCATTCTGCATGCAAGGTACTTCTTCTGCGATGATCGTTGATATGCTATATTCGTATATATACTAGACAAGGCATTGACTTTCAATCTAATAATCATTGTCTGGTCTGAGGTGATGGTACTACAGGAGTTTTAAGTCCATCCTGTGGTTGGTGATTGCAATAATCTAACAGTAGACCTAACCAAAATTTGGTACTGTGTTAGGGTGATTTTATACTTGCAAGAATTAGTATACAAGTTTTCTGTCCGACAGTAAAAATTGCAAAAGGAAGTGGTGTTGTGAATTATTGCAAACATAATCATGAAGTTTTTCCTGATTAGATTCGATTATTGGAATTGCGACCATACCAAAAGGTAGGTATTTTAAGCCAAGTATGAATGAGGATTGAGTGTATGATGATTGTGGCGTGATCTTGTAGTCTTGTAATGACTAAGGCGGAATTATTCCTTAGACAGAACTGTTAATTAACAGCCCATCAGCTGAACTACAGTATTAACGTGGAATCTAAATCACGGCCTCTGAATTACAAATTGGTCTAATTATCACCTTCTATATGGCATAGTGGTATGGGGAGGAACCACCAACACTAACCTGGAGAGAGTACTAGGGCATCAAAAAGGTCACTGAGATGCATGACAGGACTCAAAATGCAAGAAAGCTGTTGGGATAAATTTAAAGAACTAAAAATACACACGGTGACATCCCTCAATATACGCGAGGCAATGCTTCATGCTGTATTCACTCATCAAACAAGAAATGAAGACTTGCACCTCCATTACACAAGACATGCCTTAAACTTCACCCTTCCAGTACACCGACTCAGCCTTTCTGAAAAGAAGCCATCTTACAGAGGAGCGCTGTTCTACAACCGTCTTCCAGACAACCTCAAGAAAGAACCCGTCAACAAACTAAAGAAAACCCTGACAGCATGACTATAGGACAGGCCCTACTACACAGAAAAATAATTTCTACTAAACCAATTATAACTCAACGGAATCTGATGCATTGTACTGTTCTCAAAGAATATGTCAATAAAGTATATTGTCTATAATGAGGGTGGTCTTTGCGGATTAAAGTAGTATTTAATAGTGTGGACGTTAATCCACACCAGAGAACACTACACCCACCGACCATCGCTCACAACTATCCACAATTCGTGACCTCCTAATAGCTGGATTACAGGACAATGCCACCGTTGACTCCTAAAAATCAAGACAATTTAAAGCAACCCTCCCGACACTTGATTTTTGTTAAGTTTGTTGATTATCAGGTAGAAAAACCTCCAAAAAAGTTTATGATTCACTTGATTCTTCCTTTAGATTTTCCTGTATTTGTAAACCACTATAGCTTATTTTGGTTAAAATTACCTTTCCAAAGCATCTCTTTCTTGATAATTTTTTCAGATATGCTTCTTTGTTGGTTGTAACTTCGAAACAAGAAATGAAGACTTGCACCACACAGACATGCCTTAAACTTCACCCTTCCAGTACACCGACTCATTTTAAAAAGAAGCCATCTTACAGAGGAGCGCTGTTCTACAACCGTCTTCCAGACAACCTCAAGAAAGAAACCCGTCAACAAACTAAAGAAAACTGACAGCATGACTATAGGACAGGCCCTACTACACAGAAAAAACTACTAAACATTATAACTAACGGAATCTGATGCATTGTACTGTTCTAAAGAATATGTCAATAAAGTATATTGTCTATAATGAGTGGTCTTTGCGGATTAACGTAGTATTCAATAGTGCGGACGTTAATCCACACCAGAGAACACTACACCCTCTGACCATCGCTCACAACTATCCACAATTCGTGACTTCCAGTTAGGTGGATTACAGGACAATGCCACCGTTGACTCCTAAAATCAAGACAATTTAAAGCAACCCTCCCGACACTTGATTTTTGTTAAGTTTGTTGATTATCAGGTAGAAAAACCTCCAAAAAAGTTTATGATTCACTTGATTCTTCCTTTAGATTTTCCTGTATTTGTAAACCACTATAGCTTATTTTGGTTAAAATTACCTTTCCAAAGCATCTCTTTCTTGATAATTTTTTCAGATATGCTTCTTTGTTGGTTGTAACTTCGAAACAAACACTGGACATGTAACCTCAAACAATAAATACTTTGACAGTTCAGTATTGAAATGTCAAATAGTGTTCACACTCGCATGCGCTAGGTGCTTGTAGTGCTACCCTTGGAAATATCCTAATATACAGTGTTCATTCATCATCAGTAACACTTGCCGTTTCCAGCAATGTACTGCGGTTGTGTCTTTAATTTTGAAGGTGTTTGAGATAAAATTCACATTTTAAGTTATTTTATATATACAGTAGAACTTAGATAATTCGAACCTCAAGGGACCAGAAAAAATTTAAATTACCAAAAATTCTAATTAGAAAAGTTTTTCCAAGTGGTTGAAATAAACAATCATATATCATGTTTTAACATTGTATATTAAAAAAAGTTAGGTTAATGAAGATATTATTGATTAAAAATACTAATTTTTGTTAAATGGCGATAATGTGTTTGGAGGGATCCCGAAACTTGAGCTATTTCAAACTTTTTCTTAAATCCCTTCTTACTTCGTCCTTATAAATTCTTACCTCCTTCATCGCCGCTATTTATTCTTGCAACGTCAGAGATTTGTAGGTTCGCTTTGACAAAGCCATCATACACACGACGTGTTAACATGAACGCAGACGAAGTCATAAATGCCAACATGAAACAAAGACGACGAATATCGGAACAAACCACCATCAATGATACACACTCTACTGAACTGTGCCGGCGCCGTGTGGTGACAGTCTAGGGATTTCAATGTTGTGATTGTTGTGTGTTGTGAGGCTATGAGAAGGGTTGGTGGGGGGGGGGTTGGGCGGTGGATCTAGCTAAAAATAGTCTGCGGAGTCATTTCCTGGAAAATCGCTCACAATGACTTGTTGTCTTTATAGATTTTTGCTGTAAAAAATTCTAATTAACCAGGAATTTTAACATTGTTTTATATAAAATTCTAGGGATCAAGTCAAAATTTTCAAATGACAGAAGTTTTAATTATCTACGTTCCACTGTACATATTAAAAAAAAATCCGATCTGGACTTTACTGTACTTATTATTATTTATGGAATCATTTCGGTTAACCTGGGTTCCACTAGTGCTACTATTATCCACTTCCCGATGATTGCAATAATTAGGACATCTCTTTTTCAGGTTCTCAGCCAGGAACCAGTGAAGATTACTGTGATGATCAGAATGAGGAATACCAGGATGAAGATCGGTACAATGATGATGATGACGATACTAACTGGGAAGACTATGAGATTGATTAAATCATTGTGATATATAAATGCATTTTACAGTGGTATTTATTAGTTTTATTATTTTTATTTGTTACCAATCCAAACCCTAATTTTGGCAAGGGCTTGCATTATAAATCAAGTTTAGTTACCTCAGTGAGCAGTAAACTATAAATATCCTAATCATCTTGCTCACACACATACACCAATATTTGATTAGCCAAAGACAGGAACATCTTCCTTGTAATAAAACAATAATAGGACATTATACTAGTATTAAAATCAATAGAATATTCAAGGCCATTTATAAATGCAGTTAATCCATCAACTCACTATTTAACTGCCTGTATTGGCAGGCCACAATTTGATGATTTGCAAGGGTAATTAAAAAAATCATAAAAAAAGTAAATATGGTCAAAATCTATTTTATATATCATTTTCTTCACAATTTACCTTACTTTAAAATAAAATATATTTTTTGATATTTTTAATTTAATTTTTATATTTATAATTTAACATTTTTTTAGTGCAATAACAGTCGTACACATATTATTGCATTACTACATCATTATTACATCACTTGGTAGGCTAGGTTGTACGAATACAAATTCAGATACAATATTTTGGTTGGTTTACATTTGGGAAGAGTAAATTTCTGGGAAGAAATTGCATAATAAACACCTTGATAGAAAACAATACATTTATATAGTACAAACACAAGAATGTGCAACATAAAAATTGACTGTATACTTGATGGAACCTCACAACAATATGGAAGCTGTCCCATATCGGTTACATTTTTGTATCACAGTTTACATTTGAGGCAAAAGTTCAATAGGAGTGGAGAACTTGAAGTCTTCTGGAAACAGTTTAATAGCATGAGGGTACATTAGCTTGTACGACTGTCTGATGGTAACGTCTGCGACACCTGCTATGTCTCCTATCTCCTTTTGACATTTCTTGTCTTCTGAAGCCTGTAAACAGAGAGGCCTTTAAATTATCTCAATAAATACCTTTTCATATATATCAGGATAACTTCACTGTAAATAACAAGTAACTCTGTAGATAACTGAGAGTAAATAACAAACTGTAGACAAAAATATTGGAGTTATAGTGCATTTTCCTTCTTCTACCTGTCACTTGGTTATACAGCAACACTCCACCATCATTCAAATGATTGAACCACACAATAATGTTTAACACATTTGAACGTAGTTGAATTATACAAATATAAATATTTAATAAAAAAAATGAATGTAGATATTAATCTTAAGCCTTATCTATTCTTATAATTATTCAGCCTTAAAAATCTTTGTACAACTAAATCTAGAGTTCCACTGGACCAATTTCATTGATTAATATGCCATTAGAAAGCTTTCATCCTGTAGATTTGCCAAAAAATATGAAAGTTTGATGTTTTTCGTATTTATGGTGAAAAAGTGAAATACCCCCGTCGCAGCAGACCTGCGTACTCAGCGAATTTCCAAATCAATAATATAATAATAATAATAATATATGACAAGTTTGGTCAAAATCTGTCGATAAACATGAGAATTTTTGCCTATTCTCCATAAGATTAAAATGGGAAAGAGTGAGTAGGTTTGCTACTGTGAGGAACATTGAAAGTAGCTATTTATACCATCAAAAATTTTATTTTTAACATTTATACCAACTTTCCTCAACATCTGTCCATAAATATAGGAGTTTGCCTAATCTCCATATGATTAACATGGGAACAGGTTTGCTGCCATGATAAACACATAAACTATAATTTTTTAGCACAAATGTATGGATCTCAACCACATGAAGCTAAATATCAAGTTTCATCCAAAAATATTAGATAATAAGTGAAAAATTAATTTTTTTAAATCCTCCATAAGATTAACATTGGAGCCTCAAAAATACAACGTACTGTGTTTAGATTTTTTTATATCTCGGTAACCGTTGAAGATAGAGAAAAACTTTAAGGAACTTAATTGTGTAGTTTTTTAAGCTGATTCTAATAGTGAAATATAAAATTAGAAATTTTTAAAAATTACATGTGAAAAACGCAAAAAACCCCATTTTGGGGTACAAAACCCCCCCAAACTACCCGTTCCCATTGACCGATATGTCTGGTTTACGAACTCGTCCGATCATTTGTAGGAATACACGTCTCTACCAAATTTGGTCTCGATCGGACCTTTTTTACGAGAGTTATCGTGTTCACAGACACACACACACACATATATATATATATATATATATATCAATTTTAACGACTATTGTTTTTGGTCTCTGGGCACCTAAAGAAGAAAAAATAACATGGTCTCGGGCTTAACTCTTGCCATGAGACCTACGGTAATAGCTTCTTCCCTATGGGAAATTCGCTAAAAACATTTTTTCCATAAGAAATACATTGAAAATGGGGTTTTACGAATTTCTTATTTTAAGGCAATGTTTGACAGCCTTTTTGAGGTTTCTCAAGAAATGCATAATAGTAATTTGTTGGAAATTTAATTCTCTTTCAGAAAACCACCATCCATTTTGGTCGATTTCCTCTCCGTTTAAAAGTTATTTACAAAAAACCAAAGCTACTACCGATTTCTTTGTGTTGAAAAAATATTGAATTAAAGATATTTTTGTTCAACTTTGAACAACTAAATCTAGAGTTCTACTAGACTGATTTTAATCATTAATGCGTTGTTGGAAGGCTTCATTCATGTAGATTTGCCAAAAAATATGAAAGTTTGAGGTTTTTTAGTATTTATGGTGAAAAAGTAAAAAAACACGTTTTCTATAAGAAATACATTGAAAACAGGTTTTTACGAAATCCTATTTTTGAAGGCGATATTTTACCGTCTTTTTGAGGTTTCTCAAAAGATTCTTAAGAGTAATGTGTTGGAAATTTAATTCTCTATCAGAAAATCACCATCCACTTTGGTCTCTCCATTTAAAAGTTATGTACAAAAATCCAAAGATACAACAAATTTCTTTGCGTTGAAGGAATTTGAGTTTGTTAAAATTTGTACAACTAAATCTAGGGTTGCATTGAACCAATTTCATTGATTAATATGTCATTAGAAAGCTTTCATCCTGTAGATTTGCCAAAAAATATGAAAGTTTGACGTTTTTTAGTATATATGGTGAAAAAGTAAAAAAAACATGTTTTCCGTAAGAAACATTGGGGTACCCTTTTTCTAGAGACTGTTGTATTTAACCATAACGGGCTCTGTTTCTAGTATCCCAATAAATGTGTATTTATTTTCTACAGCATGGAAAATTAAGTTATATTTTGATAGTTACTAGTGTGTAGCCCAGGTATTAAATACAGTATTTTCATAAATTTTTCTCTATTGTTCAGTGACAACATTAGTTGTTGTTCTTAATTAATATATGTAAATCTCGTTTTGTTGTCAATACCATATTTCTTTCTTAATATTCTTTTAAAGTTTAGCTATATACATATGTTTAGCTACAGTTTTGATTTAATTCTGTTGGGCTAGGTTTGTAAAAATCTGCACTAGAACAAGAGAAAGAAACAATTCTAATGGCATTTGTAATTGTTGCAAAGCATTAGGGGTGTGCAGAGGTCGAGTCATCAAGCTTTTTTTTGAAATTTTTAAAACTCTGCTCGAGGCTTTTAGAAAAGGCTCGACTTTCAAGTCGAGCTTTTAATGCAAAGTTGAACCAACACTTACTTTTTGCTGTAAATTTGATGTTATTTTAATTTATTTGTAGGCCTATGTTTGTTTATAAATCAGCAGATATGATGGTTTTAGAATTAATTATGTTCGTTTACCTTGTCGCAATGTCATATGAGAAAGCCAGCCTTTACCATGCCCACTCAAAATTATCATGCTTTTTCGGTTTGAAAAAAGTAAGAAACAACGAAACATATGGTTGAAAGATTAGAGAGCACACGTGCGAAACTAATCATGTAATTAACTGGAATAATTGTAAAATACTGTACCTATAAGAACCAGATTGGAGTAGGAGGAATTTGGCGGAATCGCTATTAATTGCGGCTAATAAAAAAACATTGTCACAACCATCTGTTGACATCAGCTCTGTTTATCTCGACATTGTTAAGAAAGAACTGGACACAATGCAAGAATGAGCTAGGCTTGTGGAATTTTTTCCTGAGATAATCAGAACCCCCACACCCACCCCTCTCTAAAAAAACTACAAAACAAGGTGAGAGAACCCTAATAATTTTTTATCATAATTTCCTCCTCACCATAAAGAAGAACATGTCTTTCAAAAGTAAAATGGATAGAAATCCCTGCAGGAACACTTGATGCCGTTCAGGCAAAACATGTAGTGGACAAACCTATATGTGAACTGAGACAAAACGTTTAAGTTAATTGGGTTAAATAAACAGTTTGGATCAATGGATTTTTAACAAAACTATACATTCGGAGGAAAATTCTGCATGTCCTCACAAGGGTTAACAAGAAATGTTGTCGCATTGTATCGAATTGAAAATTTTTTGCTCCATCCCATACCCCTATTCAAACCAGATGAAGGTTTGAAAAAGCTCGGCTCAAAAAAAGCTCGAGCTAGGGAATTTTTTAAAAAGCTCAGCTCGAACTTAAAATTCCAGGCACGCCCTAGAAAACAGCTATCAATTTAGCCATTTATTTAGAACATATAATTTTATTTTACCTTTGTTAGTTGCCTATGTTCTTGAGTTGTTGGATGTACATTTCGCCACCCTTGTGGCATCATCAGAATATTTAAAACTTAAAGAAGATAAACAATAAAGCACGTTAATTAATTGATAAAAATAAAATTATTTACATTCGTACACTATCACAGATTACTCCCACATTGTTCGTGATTGCGCGTCATGACGGCAGCCGGCGCGTGCTGTGCGTTCGCGCGGTGAAGGTTTGTTTAGTTCAAGCAGACTGGTGCTTTCACTGTTGGCTGCGTGGTGTGAGGATTGGGGTAGGGGGTGGGGTTTTACAGAAAACTTGGGGTTTAAACTTCCTCAATGTAACATTAACAAACACAGCACAGGAAAAGTAAATGTTGGCATTTGCAGAAAACCAACCCTAACTGATTTAGTCGTACCTGCAAACTCCAACCACCCCTACAACCAAAAAATGTCAGCTTTCCGTTCACTAAGGTACTGACTAATAAATTATAATTTAAACAACATGGAATATGAAAAAGAAAAACACATCAAAAAACAATATCAAAGAACAATGGATACAATCCTTCCATCATAGATACTATAATAAACAAAATGTCCAAGAAAATTAACAAAAACAACTCAGAAAACAAAAAACCTGAATCCCCTCCACAAAAATATGTATCCATAAAATACACAGACAAAATAACTGAAAAAAATCAGTAGAGCCTTAAAAAAAATCAGAATACATACCTGCATACCGTGTAAAATGCAACCTCATTCCGAATTACAACGTAACAAACTATACAAAAAAAGAGGTGTATACACCTCTTTTTTAAAGAAGATAACCTGCTCTTCTCCCTACACAAAAGAATATATTGGCTACACCAACAGATCCTTCAGACAACGTTTTAAAGAACACAATACCAGCCATTCTTAGCCATTTAATATCCAAATTCAATAGTAGCAAAACATCTAAAACAAACCCCAGTCATTCCATAAAATTTCCAGACTCCTTTGTAATTTTAAACCAAACAAACTCCAAAACTACAGCTAAAACACAGGAAAGTTACCAAATTTTCAAACACATTAATGAATTTGGACCCAACAATTTACTTAACAAGAAAGAAGAATTTAATAACTCAATAATATTTCAAACAATCCACAAAATAGAGACCGCCCAATATGACAACAGTGTAAAACCCAATGAAAACCGGCAACACCGCACGCATAACTTGAAAAACCCCACCTACCCTAAATACTCACACCACGTAGCCAACAGTGAAAGCACCAGTCTGCTTGAACAAAACAACCTCCACCTCGCGAACGCACAGCATGCGCCGGCTACCCGTCGTGCCGCTCAATCAAGAACAATGTGTGAGTGATCTGTGATAGTGCACGAATGTAAATAATTATATTTTTATCAATTAAATAATGTGCTTTATGTGTTTATCTTTTTTAAGTTTTAAATATTCTGATGATGCCACAAGGGTGGTGAAAGTACATCAAGACATCGAAGAACTCAAGAACATAGGCAACTAACAAAGGTAAAATATAATTACTGTTCTTGAAACTGGGCAAACATAAATAATATAATTTTAAATGTTGAATATTTGGCAGGGGTTGTTTACTCAGTACGTGACACAACTCATTTAAATACTATACTTTAAAATAAATGTTTATGTGAAACTCGAGTCTGTTATGTATAGTTAATGAAAAAACCATGAAAATTGTAGCAATGTTCTGTATAATTTGACAACCCCATAACTCGACAACCACTGGGTCCAAAAAGTGTAAGATAGTGAAGTAAAATAAGAAAATTAGGCCTCTTACCTTTTATTATTTATGACTTTATTGTTTTTATTGCTTTATTATTATTCTCTATTTCTTACTATTTAGTTTTGGGTACTGAATATTAAGTGTCAAAATAAGTGATATCATTCATTCCTGGTCAAATGGTTATGTTTAAAATTGTAAGTAATTAAAGAGTGCTTTATTGTGACAGTTCATATTGTAGTGTCTTTTAATATTATCTCTCATTTAGCTCGAGAAGTAAAATCTAGACAAGAAAAGTTGAATTTTAAGAAGGAAATAAAAAGTCTTGTCTCAAACTAAAATTTCAGCTCGTCCATCTTTAATATAAATTGGACTTTACTGTTTACTGAGGACCGCTTATTGCACAGTCCCAACTGTACATATTTAGAATTTGTTATGTACATTGAATAAGTACAACTACAATACCTGAGAGGCCATGTATATAGCAGCAGCAGCAACTGAGATTGGAGAACGGCCAGGTACAATATCAAGTTCCACAGCCTTCCTAGCAATGTGAGTGGCAGCTCTCTGCACCATGTTGGGTAGTCCTGTGAAAAAGGTTGATATACATCTTCAATATTAAAGTTTCTATATCCAATTAATCTAGGTTCAATGATTTAGGTTGTTAGCGAATTTCTCATAAAGAAGAAGCTATTACCGTAGGTCTCATGGTAAGACTTAAGCCCAGGATCATTACACAATTTAGTTCCTTAAAGTTTTTCTCTATCTCCAACAGTTACCAAGATAATAAAAAATCTAAACACAGTACGTTGTATTTTGGGGCTCCTATGTTAATCTTATGGAGGATAAGGAAAAATCATGTTTCACTTATTATCCAATATTTTTGGTTGAAACTTGATATTTAGCTTCATGTGGTTGAGATCCATACATTTATGCTTAAAAATCATACTCCATGTGTTTATCATGGTATCTAACTGTTTCCGTCATGTTAATCTTATGGAACATAGCAGACTCATTTATTTATGGACAGATAATTATAAAACTTGACATATGGTCAAAATAAAGATATTTTATTGTAAAAAATGCCTTGTTACAGCATTCCTCACATCAGCAAATCTGCATACTCTTTCCCATGTTAAACTTGGAGAATAGGCAAACTCTCTTATTTATTATGTATATTGATCAAACCTGTTATATCTTGTTTTCTATTGCTATTGTAGGTTTTTAATAGCTCTTTAAGGTTGAACTTACTTTTTGACTAAATCACAGAAAAAAGATATTTCATTGTGAAAATTACCCAGATTAGAACAGAATCGAGACATGAAATCTCCAGTTGTGATGAGATCCACACTGGTCTCTAGAGCCTTCAAAATCAGCTTGAAACATCTCCCAATTTCTTTCTTACTGATCTTGCTCACAGCACAGATTTCCTAAAAAAGGATTATGCTGTAAATAGTTTTAAACAACCTTTAGGAATAGACAGAATACACGGATCAACAGAAACTGGGAGAATCTTATAACATAGTTAACCATAGAAGTGGCATGTTTTTTACTTTTAACTGTAACATAAAAATAATTACTTATATCTTCTTGAAATATTAATCACAAACAAAACAAGCGTAAAACATGCCCCCCCCTTATAATAACTAACCACAAAAGCAAAACAGGTGTCCACTGCAATCCCAATTAAGCCTCCACATGCCGTCAACTTCCACCTAAGTCTGTTTGTTTAAGGAGCACCCCTCTCTGCTCTACCACACATTTGCAAGCCAAATTAGGATTGCTCATGGTCGGGATTAAACTCTAGCCCTTCCGAATGGCTAAAACGTTACACTCGTCAGTGTAGCGCTTTAACCAATACAGCCACCATACTTAGGAGTATAAAGCGCTTACTTGGCTATAAGACATGCCCTACTTGCAGTTTAGTGAACTGCATGAACAGGTCTGGTTGCTTGCCCCCAGAGGGTCATATAGTCATGAAGGTGTCAAGTCCACTAAATTGACAGATTTGGATGATAGATGTCTCCACCTGCCACTTCCTTTTGAATTTGTAATTGCGTTGTGAATTATGACTTAACCACTTCTAGGGTTAATGGTTTAACAAACTGTTGAGCCTGCTAAAGTCTAGAGTAAGTAAGATTATCATAGTAGAATTATTGTAGTGTGAATTGCAAGAACTTATCATAATTTGACAGCCCAGAAATACATTTGCTGCTAGAGAATAAAAGATTGTCAGTGACTGAAGGTATGGTAATATATCTGCACTTAAGAGCTAGCTGCTTATGGTTATAATTAATTGGAACCTTTCAGAGAAATTAGAGCACAACAATCTGCACTAACGCAAGTGGCATTTTAAATAAGATTCCCTATGCTGCAGAGATAGAATGTGATGTGTTGGGATTAAACTAGCAACACTGTCTTACTCATCAGCTCCCCCCTTTCCCCCCACCACGTGTGCCTCGCTACGTCAAACGGTGCCGGACTGACAGCCATCCGTGATGTAGCCCGCAACTGATGTTACCACCAGGTATGAAGTGCATGCAATAATCTGATTTTGCATGCTAAAAATTTACAACCAGTGACAAAATCACAGTGTTTAGTTTTAATTTCGGGGTGACATTATGACACTACGTTTTATTCCCGGTAACAATAGAAATTGAAAATATCTATTGTATATCTATATAAGTAATTGATGTACTCGGGTCCAGGACCCTCATGCACACACCTTGTGATAATCTTTATGTCAAAATTAGATGTGTTGAATTTTCATAAACCTAAGAAATACACACTTCCCCATAAACTTAAAACTATAAATTACAACCGTTTGTAAATTTTGGGTGTGCCGAATCGGAGTATTACACACACTACATTCTTGGCGGTGATGTCAGATGCGGGCCGTATCGTAGATTGCTATCAGGTTGTCACCATTTGACGTGGTTAAGCGTGAGTGGTAGGGATAGAGAGAGGGAGAGCTGATGAGTAACACAGTGTTGCCACATTTTTCCAAGTACATCACATTCTGTCTCGGCGGCATAGGCATCCTTATTTTTAAAATGCTCCTCGTATTAAGTAGTAGATATAATTGGACAGTTGAAACTGTCATCACTCTTTTAGGTTCAATAGTTTTCAGCACTTATTGGAGAACTATTCAACTAATCCTCAACAGGTAAGTAACAAAATTCATCCCAGTGGCGCAGTCCACATTAGATATAAATAAATTCATTCAAATAAGACTTTACTTTCGTTAGGCTCACAAAAAGCAATAGACAAATTCAGAATACAAAGTATGTACAAAATTGTTTACAAGAGTTTTAATTACTATTTATTACTACATTGGTTCTGTAGTGGTCTAGAAATAGGAGATAGGCTACCAATAAATAAGTTGGGTAGAACAACCAACCAATAAAGAGAACAAATACTGGGTAACACATTAAATGCAAAGAAATATTAAGGCCTACATCAGTTTTATGACCTGTTACAGAGAAAAATCGAAATTAATACTTATAACTCACACTATCAATATAAGGAACTAAACTATTATAATAGGTACATCAGGAAATGAAAAATTTTACGATACTACTTTATTTTTATTAAGACGGCAGGTATTGTAACCTTATAATTTAGTCATTACTCAATCCTAAAGGCAAAAGGTTTAGATTTTATTTTTACTCAATTCAAAGATTTCATTTGAGAGAATAAAAGGAATGATCAACCAACCACTTGTACAATTTAAGCTTGATCTTTTGAATAGAGCAATCTAATTTAAAAAATTGTTGAAACATTTTGAACCTATTTATTGTATTGTAACTTTTCAATGACTTAGTTAATCGTTGAAAAGGTAAATCAATGTGTTTTCTGTTTGTTGTGTTGTATGAATGTATATTTTCTCTTAATTGCCGATTTGGTAAATTGTTCATCAGTGATAACTCTTGCAAATTTTTTCAGCAGAAGAATAAGACCATCGAGTTCTCTACCTTAACCAGTTTAAGTCCACGGTCACGTATATGTGAAGTGCTGCTGACGACACCGCTGGGCCGTGGTCTCATATACGCGATTTACATCTTAATTATGTTTTAGTGGTCTCAGTTTTCACTAACTAATAAATAATATACTATAGTTTATACATATCAATATGTTATTATTATTGTTTTTGTAGGTTTTATAACAGTTTCAAAAATAACTGCATTCATAATTACATAGAATTAGTAAAATTGTGAAATCAACAACAAATTGATTTAAAACAGCTTAAAACAGGACTCTAAACTAACGGCCTTGTTGAAAAAAGTGAATCGGGATAAATATAACTTATCATCTTATAAATTAGAGTAACATACCTTAAATGTCCTAGGAACACCTTCCTGACGACAGGCTATGTACAGACATGCTGATGCAATCGCATCATTAGATCTACCTTTAAGGTTCTTGCCATCATGTACTTGTTTGAACAAATTATTTGCTCGATCAACAATTGTCTTAGGCAGGTTGATACGGTCAGCCATACTGTTGATTTCACGGAAGGAGTTTATTAGTGCTCTATCTGAACTGCTCATCTGAAATAAAGCATTAAATTAAATATATCAGTTCTATACCTTATGACAGTGTGAAAGAAAGCTAACTATAAGCATCGTTTGCTCGTATGGTTGTGTGTGGTCCTGAGTAGAGTGAAGTTGTTTTTCACAGTGTTGCACGATTGCGAGATGTTGAAACAATCGAAATGTAAATTATTGAGAGGTTCTGCTTATAGAATGTTTTGATTGCTTAGTGATAGGATGTTACTATCCATATGTTCTTCTCAATTGTTTCATTAGGGCAAACGTCAAACTACTCAAACTGTATTTGACAAAACTTTTATTAACCCACGGGCTAAATAACCACGTAAAATGTAGGCACATAGTCTGACTACTTCAAAAATAACCAAGTAGTTAGACTGGCCATCTGCAACAGCCTTCGTATTTGACTCCAAGTATTTGCTGGGAGCTCAACCTCAACATCTATAACAACTGTACTAGTAGTCTCAACCTACCCCCTGCCACCACCCAAGGTCAAGTTTGACTTAAATCTTTTGACGACTTGTGTTTTTTATTTTTTGCAATCATGTAAAATAGTTAATTCAAAGTTTTTCTTTGTAATAAATAAGTATTCCACATACAATGCATGTTTTCTTTTTTAATTTTTTACACTATATAGTATGTAACCTCTGTACTATCTGAGTTTTCTCGTAAAGGTACAAGGTGACCCTGGTCCCAATTACCTCGGATAATTGAGTGTCTACTGTATCTCAATGTGAAATGTGTGTAATGTATGCAAATACCTGTAGGAAGGAACCTTTAGTTCCAAATACTGTATCAAATGTTCTATGTTCTAGAGTCGGTTTGGGCATATTTCCTTTAGGCTACATGGTAAGAATTATTAATATTAATGACTGGGACGGTGGTGTCGTCCTGTAATCCAGCTACTTGGAGGTAACAAATTGTAGATAGTTGTAAGTGATAGTTGGTGGGTCTAGTGTTTTATTGTGTAGATTAACATTCACTATTGAATACTACGTTAATCCGCAAAGACCATTCTCATAATAAGACCAGTTTATAACCAGAGGCAATGGTTTCGATTCCACGTTAAATTGTAGGTCCTGTCTAAGGAACATGTCAGCCTTAGTCAGTAACAAGACTACAAGATTGCGCCACAATCATCTTACACTCGTTTCTTATTCATACCTGGTTTAAAAATACCTACATTGTGGTATGGTCACCATTTCAAAAGTATAATCTAATCTAATATTTTCTTGCAGATGACTATTATTCCAAGTACTTATTATTCCAGAACTAGTTTACTAGTCAAATATAACAATATCAAATATTGTAAATCATTTGAAACAACGTTCAAGAAGGAAGGCATACAAAATGAAGATTTGCTAATTGAGGTAGTCCTAAATAGGTAGTTTAAACATTTTCCCAAAGATTGCGGTTTTAAAGTTAGTTTTTTGAGTCCTTATCACTATCAATCAAGCAGAATGGTTACAAGAGTAGTACAAACAATAAAAAGAAATCAATGACTAATAAGACTGATTCTCATCTTGATGCTTGAGTATCGCAATACTCTTTTTGCCTCACCTGAAGAGATTTTGGTCTACTGAAAACTTCCTCGTACCATATCAAAATTTACATGTAAAACCTAGAGTTCCAAATAATATTTAAAGCCAAAGCAAATTACATAAAAAGACAAGACAAGAATATTGGAATACAAAGACAATACCTTTAAGACAGTTCTATTGGGTCGAAACCGTAATATTTCAGCTACGTGAAAGATGGGTAAAAAAAATATTATAACATTGATTTAAGACTTAGGTAGAATACTGTACAAGCAAAAAGATTAATTGTACAAAAGAAATCGTTTTCTTTTGAGGCCTATCAAGACGGGAGAAAACATTATCATATTGAGAATGTCTTCACGAACAATTCCAAGGCTGAAACATTTGAATCACCTACAAGGAAGGAAGGATCAACACTACAAAATCTTTAACTGATAATGGTGTTGGTTATTAATTATTCAATATCTTTTATTGGGCTTCTCCAACACATCTTAATAAAAACCACTGACACGTTGGAAAAGTCCAATACAAGATATTGAATAAACAGTGAATGAAGCAACACCATTAAAAGTGCTGAACTATAGCTTTAATTTAACCAAAGAATTTAAATATTTAGGAGTAACAATAGTTAGTAGTAATAAGGAAGAAAATGAAATTCTTAACAGAATAAAAACAGCTGACAGGTGCTATTGGGGTTTGAACAAACTGCTGAGCAGCAAACTACTAAGTAAGACGACAAAAATCAGAATTTATAAGACCATATTACAACCAATAATTCTGTATGGCTGTGAAGTTTGGGCCCTTACAAAATCTTCAGAAAAAAAGCTTATAACTTTTGAAAATAAAGTTCTAAGAAAAATATTTGGCCCTATTTATGAAGCAGGAGTTTGGAGAATTAGGAAAAATAGAGAGCTAAGAGAGAGCTATCATGAGCCGGACATAGTTGCGTTAATAAAAAGCAAGCGCCTGAGGTGGCTGGGCCACATATTGAGAAGAGACAACTCCAGCTTGATAAAACAGGTTTACAACGGCAGGCCCGATGGTAAAAGACCTCTTGGAAGACCGAGACTGCGGTGGAGAGATCAAGTGTTAAAGGACACAAGATTTTTGGGAGCAACAGTGGAATTGGCAGAAGATAGAGAAGAATGGAGGCGAGTCGTTGGCGAGGCTAAAAACCATCTTGGGTTTACATGGCCACAGGAGTAAGTGAGTAAGTAAGTTCTCTACTACAATCTAATGTTCACCTCACAAGTATCCATATATTTATTTTGAAAAGAAGGGAAATGTTTTACATAGATATGCGAGTATCTAAGTTGTAATGTAATTTACTCAATGTAATCTGTGACATGGTCAGTTTAGGCATATCTATTTTTCAATAAATGTGACAAGTAGTCATTTTAGACAACTTGTCCAAAATGTTTTTTCATTATGAGCACCTCAGTATTTAAGTTACTATCTACAACCTCGAAAATACTTATGTCATCGTTACGATATAATTTATTTCACACTTGCTAGTTGATGTTATATTGGTAGAACAATGAAAAACACATAACTTACAGTGCGGCGATTTTGATATTTGGAAACTCCAAATTCATCAAATGAGGCATCTCCACGACCTGGCCCAATCATAGTAGAGAGATCTGATCCATTCAACAGAGGGTTTTCAGGACCACCCACACGAGATGGATCAACGCCATTTTTTTCATTACTGAAAGTTCTCCATTCTGAGCCAACATCTATCACCCTAGAAGAACATGATAAAAGTCAATAAAGCAATTAATTTAGCTAGGAATTAGTTTGAATTTATTTTTTAAAGCAGAAATGATGAGAATTAGCAGTATTTCAATATTTCATATTAGTGCATGTGATCATGTCATATTATTGCTACAGGATAAGAGCTAGAAATTTGAAACTTGTGCCAGAACTAATCAATAGTATATTGTATATCACGTTAGCGTAGGCTGTCTTGGACGGTGCTGCAACGCGGCTTTGGCGGTGTACGCGGCAGCCCTGGGAACTGCTCGTCAGTGAGTCAGACACCAGCCAAAAAATATATGTTGGTCAAACAAAAAATAATTACAATATTTATACATTCAGTACAATCTCGATAATCCGGCCCTGAAAAATCTGGACCCTTCAGTAATTCGACTGACCATAACGCTCATTACGCATTGGGCAGTTTCTGCCCCGGTGGTAATTTCGCCGTTGCCGTCGTTCGAGCAGTTGCCTGAAAAATTAAATTAAATTTTACACACTGGGCGGCTGAAATTCCGCACGGTTGTATTGCTGTCGGAGGTTTTTCTGCCGCCTTTCGGCACACAGTTGTGTTTATGACCAGATGCAAGTCTACACATTTGGTGGTTTTGTTGCCACCGCGAAATTGCCGCCACGGCAGCAACCGCCCAATGTGTGACATGGGTATTATTTCAAATTTATTACGTTTTTAAGGGTCTCTCGCTAATGCGGCATTTCTGTAAATCCGGCCCACTGGCCGCCTGCTCAGACCGGATTTTCGAGGTTGTAATGTACTACGTTTCTTATAATAATCAGCTGTTATATATTTTTATTATCATTTCGATATCTGTAACATATAAAAAGTTGATACTGCGATTAACAAATATTTGATTTTGTGCCCATGTGTGTGTGTTCTCGTGCAAGTGTGTGTATTTACCAGGTTTTAAAATTATCTGGTGTAAGATATAGTCCATCTCAATTTTTCATACATATTTCATGTTTTAATGTTTGTTTCAAGTCCCAAATGAATACATTAATTTTTGTATACGCAATTTGTCTTGAAATACCTGAATAGGCCATCATTACACCACCATTCATTTTATTTTGACCTCCATTTCATATTTACAGCGAATCTAAACCTCATTAATCTGTTTTGTACATCACGCTGTTTTTTACATCGCAGCTACGTGTGATGGGTAACACTAGTATTTATATATAAAAACATTGTTCGATAATGTAGGATAGGATACTGTTATCCAAGCTTTTATGCTACATATCCAATACTATAATACGAGCAAGGTTTGTGTATATATATATATTTGCACGCGGATCTCGAAAACGGCACTAAGGATTTTCTTTAAATTTTGGAAATAACTAATTTCAAAGTAGAAAATAAGTTCTAGATAGGTCTAATGTCCAGGAAAATTCCGGTTTTCTTGTAATATTAAGTTTGAAATCTAAAAAATTAACATTACACTTACGGAGAATCAAATGCAAACAATACAAACCAAAACATCTGTTTATAACCGTTTGACAGTTCTTGATTGAAGATGGTGGGGAACAATATGTGAATAGAGGTTTTGCATTAATATTTATTTTATGAATGTAATAAATGAAAAATTATAAGGTTAAAAAACAATCTGTAAAAACTTAAGGATAACATAGCTGTGCGAAATAAAAGCAGAAAAAAGTATTTCCAAAATCTTCCGTGTTTTGATAGAAAACGTATTCATTATTGCTTGAAGCCACTGTAACAAACCAATTAATAGGTGTAAATTAAATTTCTCTTTTGCTTTTCAATCCTCATTCCGTTTCTAACAAAATCAGTTGATCACAGGCTAATAATAACTGTATGAATAATTAAACAGTAAATGATCGGCCAAAACAATTGAGGTTGGCTAAAAGACCTTAAACGGCATAATTTCTTTAACAAACGCCACAGCCCAGTGGTAGCGAGTTGGCCTCATGAACCGAAGGGTGCGCGTTCCATCCCCGTCAGGGGTAATACTTTTTGTTCAGTGCTATGTTAACTATGGTGTATTAAATCGGTTTTATTTAAACCACATTAATGTTTTCATTGAGCAATAAATGTGTTTTAATTTTTCGTGTTTTGATACATGTCTTATTCTATACGAGCAAAGCTCGGTCACCAGGTACTTGATTCTAGAAACCATAACGAAATATGCCCAATTCAATTCTACATTATTTGTATACTTATGTGAACATCGAGGATACACATTTAGTCGGTAAAAAATGTAATGGGTTATAAAAGTTCTTTTTATATATGCAATTTATTATTTTAATGAATTTCCACTGCAGTTATTGCTATACTTAAATGGCCAGTAACAGCCGTACAGGAGCAGCCTCTACTATTACTATACGGCTCTGCCCTCGGCAGTGAGCGTGAACCAGTCACACTCAATACCAACCACCATAAGCAAACAACAGTAACTAGCACGTACACAATAAATTAAATAGTAACTAACCTAGAATATAAAATTGAAATTATTTTACTAAACGTTGGATTTCTAATAATTATATATTTTATTTCGTAATCTGCGATAAGCTGTAAAATATTCTGCAGTGAAAATTAAAGAAAAAAATTTAAAAAGCAACTAGGCCCGAGCCCTGGACCAGAGTTGCACCCCCCATGACACAGGTAGGCTACAGGTGTATTTTTATTTTCAATAAAATTAGACTCCTATTTCCCTAAAAGCAACAAAATATTCAAAATATTGAGCGGTTACTAAAATCAGCACTTTGACGCTCACTTGTATTAGAAATCATGTACAAAGGTAAGAACAAGCATAATGTTTATAAAAAGTTTGTATGAACCGCAACGAGATTGAAAAATTAAAAAAGTTAATTAAAAGTTAAAAAGTATAAGTGAATTAATAAACGGTACCAGTGGACTGACACATACTTTCTCCCTTAAGTAAATTTAAAAAAGACAATCTGGAATAAAGCTATCATGTTCTACAAAGTTAATCTAAATATCATTTAATAATTTATTGTTTCAAAAATGATCATCCCATTTCTAAAAATAAAAACAACAGAGACAAAGTTAAATTATTGTTCAAATTGTATGGGGGAACCCCCCCCCCCCTATAATAACAAGCTTTTTTGAGCTGGTTTTGTTCGGTGATTTGACATTACGTTTCATACCAAGTTTCATGGAACACGGTTGGAAAATAAGGAAGAAATTGATTTTTTAATATTCTCCTTAAGAATAACATTGGGAGCTTTCAGACAACGTACTGCGTTTATCGTGGACAGTAAATTTAACTTTTTTCTGGAACCATTAGTCGTAGACAAATAATTCAAGATACTAATTTGTTTAGTTTTTTAAGCTGGTTTCAATGGTACCAGCCAAGTTATACTTTACTTTTATTCTTTACGCTGAAAATTTAAAAATCTGATTTTTTAAATATTTAAAACCCCTTAACTTTTGAACAGTCATTTTTACATACATACGGGTGGTGTCAAATTATTTAGTACTCTGTGCCACTATAAACTATCAAATTTTAATCAAAATCGTTAGAGCCGTTTTTGAGAAATTTGGATTTTTCACGTTTTTTAAGGGTTTTTAGGGGTGAACTACCCTTAAAAAACAAAATTCAAAAAAATGAAAAAATGCTTGGAGATATGGTGACTATATATATACATGCCAAATTTAATCTAAAACGGACCAACGGGGTAGGCTGTGGCACTGAACACATCCACACACACACACAGACGGACAGAAATCACGTCAAAACCCACTTTTTTGGATTCAGGGGACCCCAAAACGGATATATCCACTGTCAACTCAGATTCGAAAATTTTGATGAAAACAATACTTTCTCCATATAATATGTTTAAGGGGAGAAAGTAAAAAGTAATGGGTGAGGACTATTAAAATACTTATAAAAGAGAAATCCGTTTGACTGACTGACTGATCACAGTTTCTCAAAAACTATAGTGAGTTAGACTGTGAACCCTGGCAAAAATATTCTTTATAGGCTCTAGATGCGTACAAAGAAAGGGATTTAAATTATTTTCCCAAAAATGAAAAAATTAAGTGGTTAAATTATTTAAATTAAATACATAAATGTACATATTATAAGCTGGGAGAATTTAATTTAATTTAATTGGTGAATATTTGTAATTTGTACCAAATATTGGAGTTTGGTTCAAAATTCGACAGTTGAACTGTAATTTTGATAATTTTCTGGCAATATCTGTTAAATAAGGTCTAGGAGTAAGAAACTGCAGTAATCAAATTTAATTAACCCTTTCAGTGCTAATGTCCGTATATACGGACATCAGCAAAACGTGCAAGAAGAGCCAGCGTTCGTATATACGGACGTACAAAAAAATGAATTTTATCAAACCTAAGTATTTTTGGCTGCAGTCCACATCAACTTCTGTTGTTGGTTTACTTGTTTAGGTAGCTGTGAGACTTAGGAGATTTGAGGTTATTATTTTTTTTGTTTAGTTTTGTAAATGAAGTGTATCGATTCACCGGTCAATGATAAAACAATTCTTAGAACGTTAAAAAGGTGGTAGTAATTTTTCCATGAGTAATTTGAGTGGGAGTAATGAGTAGTCAAGTTTAGGCTTTGACAACACGGACAGTTATCCAGATAATCAGAAACTCTTAAAATTAATAATCCGAATAGATTTTATCATTTCATTCATTTACTGAGCTATAGAACATGTTCAAATTCCATGTCTGATGTAAAAATATTTTTGCTAAATTGTGTAGTTTTTAAAGCTGATTCTAATGGTGAAAGATAAAATTTAAAATTTTTTTAAAATTACATATGAAAAACACCAAAAACCCAATTTTTGAGTACAAAATCCCCCCGAACTACCCATTCCGATTGACCGATATTTCTTAAACAATTGTCCGAGCAAATGTAGGAATACATGTCTACCAAATTCCGTCTCGATCAGACCATTTTTACAAGAGTTATCGTGTTCACAGACACAGACACACACACACACACACACACACATATATATATATATATATATTATATATATATATATATTCACTGTTTATTTCATCAAATAGGGCTACTAATATAATTATACATACATATAATAAAAAAACACTTATATAAATACATATAAGTAAACATACATATAAATTTTAACGACTATTGTTTTTGGCCTCTGAACTCAGAACTCTTTATTCGCCAATCGATATTTACATAAATACATTGGTTTGTCACAATACATTGGTAAATTACTTAGAATTAGGCTTTCAGCTGAATTTCTCAACTGACCAGTTTTTAGCCAAGAATTCATTAATATTGTAAAAACAGTTTTTAAAAAGGAAACATTGAATATTTTTTTTGAACAGCCTATAATTCATATTGCGAACTTCTTTTGGTAATTTGTTATAAAATTTACTAGATTGTATCAAAATCGATTTATCGGTTTTTTTAAATCTAGTTCTAGTTGGAACATTTAGGGTTTCCCTAATGCATGTCCCGTAAGCGTGGATTGCCCCCCGCTCACACACAAGATCCAGATTTGCTTTAATATAAAGTAAGCAATGGAATATATATAAACTAATGACAGAAAGTATTTTTAGGTCCTCAAAAATAGGCCTACAATGATCCAATCTACCTACACCTGCAATGATGCGTAAAGCACGTTTTTGAATTATGAGGATCTCTTGTATGTGCGGGGAGCAGCCCCACACCTGGGCACCTAAAGACAAAAAATAACATGGTCCCAGGCTTGAGTCTTGCCATGAGACCTACGGTAATAGCTTCTTCCCTATGGGAAATTCACTAAAACCAGAATAATTGATGATGTGCCAATGTGATCCTGGAAGACCACCAACTGTAAGTATAGAATATGTGACAAATGTTATTACTCTCCTTGGATCAGTACTGATGATAAGATATATTAGTTGTTTAACACGTTCACTACTGATATGTTAAAAAATATCATTCGTCACAGACCAGCGTCAACTGTAGTTGACGATTGATTAAGTAGGCATAGACCAACGTTGACTATAATTGACGCACGATCTGAACTTTCAACATCCTTATGGCCAAATATTAATACACGGCTCATATTTTCAGTTTGGTTACTAGTTACAGGTCTACAGGGATAACCTCTAAATAAGCTAGGGGATTGGTTTCCACATGGTGGGGGTTACCTCCATGTTTTTGGCAGCAATCTATCAAAAATTGCATCAGCAAAAATAACTAGATTTGGAACGCAAGATGGTTTGTTTTATTGCTGGTTTTATGTAAATTATTGTTATTCACATAATGAAAAACAAAAGAAATACCCCCGTCGCAGCAGAACTGCGTACTCAGCGAATTTCCAAATCAATAACACTAAAATAATAATATATGACAAGTTTTATCATTATCTGTCAATAAATATGAGTATTATTTGCCTACTCTCCATAAGATTAACATGGCAAAGAGTATACAGATTTGCTGCTGTGAGGAACACTGAAAGTAGTCATTTCTACCATAAATAATTAGTATTTTAACATTCATACCAACTTTCATCAACATCTGTCCATAAATAAAGGAATTTGCCTATTTCCTATATGATTAATATGGGAAAAGAGTATGCAGGTTTGCTGCCATGATAAACACATAAACTATGATTTTTAAGCATAAATGGATATATCTCAACCACATGAAGCTAAATATCAAGTTTTATCCAAAAATATTGATTAATATGGGAAATATTTATTTTTCCCTATCCTCCATAAGATTAACATTGGAGCCCCACAATACAACGTACTGTGTTTAGATTTTTTAATATCTCGGTAACCGTTGGAGATAGAGAAAAACTTTAAGGAACTTAATTGTGTAGTTTTTTAAGCTGATTCTAATGGTGAAATATAAAATTAGAAATTTTCAAAAATTACATGTGAAAAACGCAAAAAACCCCATTTTGGGGTACAAAACCCCCCCAAACTACCCGTTCCCATTGATCGATATGTCTGGTTTACGAACTCGTCCGAGCACTTGTAGGAATACACGTCTCTACCAAATTTGGTCTGGATTGGACCATTTTTACGAGAGTTATCGTGTTCACAGACACATATATATATACATATATACATATATATATATATATATATATATATATATAAATAAATTTTAACGACTATTGTTTTTGGACTCTGGGCACCTAAAGAAGAAAAAATAACATGGTCCCGGGCTTAAGTCTCACCATGAGACCTACGGTAATAGCTTCTTCCCTATGGGAAATTCGCTAAAAGTTTGGTCTCTGGGTAAAGTTTACTTCAAAAATGTATAGTCTTAGTTCTAGCGTAATATGCTCCAACTTAATGAAGCCAAAACCTAGGTCCTTCTCTGCGGTCTAAGCGCATGGATCTTGAAGGAGCTGCAGAACCCATGAAACCGTTGAGTTTCTCGATGGATTATAGATTGTCTTGGGATAGCCACACTGACTTAGCCTCCAGGAAACTGTCAAGGGTACTGTTATCTGTTGAGGAAGCTTCGGGGTATACTCACTTCTCAATATTTAACAATGATCTACCATGCCCTGTTCCATACCCACATCAGTTATGGACTATATTGTGGGTGCATATCCCCAGTCGTCATCGGATTTTTCTCCTTTAGAAAGCAGCTGTGAGAACCATTTCATCCAGTGGTTTCCGTGATCACTGTCGTCCCTGTTCCGCCAGTTGGGAATTCTTACTGTCCCTTCACACTACATCTTTTCTGATGTTCGTGAAAACCAACATTAGTTCTTTCACCACAAGAAACCTCTTACACAACTATGATGTAAGGAGCAAGGCCAACCTTGATATCCCGAGACAACGGTTGATGTTTACCTCCAAACAGTTCCCTGACACGGCTTTCAGGATGTATAACAGACTTCCTGATGAAATGAGGGTATTGGAGAAGACCCATTATGAGCAAGTTTTGACTCGATGGGTGAAGGAAATGGCATTTTACTCTGACGACGAGTTTCTCTCTGAGCCACTCACCTCCTTGCAGACCGCCTGTGCCAACTAAGTTCAAGTTTCATAAATTTCAACTTTAGGTATTTATTCCTTTTACATCAATTGATGCAAACAATACAGGATTATCTGGTAAAAGTACAAAAAGGAAGATTCAAGATTCAGTTATAGTTTTAAGGGGAAGTCTGGCCAGCAGGTTAGGGCTCCAACAGACCATCTGATGTCAACTATAGTTGACGATCGGTAGCGAACGTGTTAAAGTTTATTTTGTTATTGTCAACACTAGTGGCATTTTTTAACATTTTGATCCACAGTCTGAGTTGATTTGTATTCAATACAAACAGAAAAATAAATTAACATTATCAATTAAATAAATTACTGAATCGCTAATGAAATTACCCTGGAGAATAAAAGTACATTAGAAGAAAGCCCTTTTTCCAAAGTTTGATTCCTTTTACAATACTTAAAATTTCTTTGATTTCAAAAATTTATAATTAGGGCCTAGTTTAAAAAGCAATGATAATAACACTTTTCTTTTAACATTTAAGAAAATTACATTTCCATAAAGAATGTTGGTTGGTCCATGATCAACAGTGTAACCTAATGAGGGACAAATAGAAACCATGTTGCTGAAAGTCGTTAGTAAATATTTATTCAAGTTAGAAACTTACCGATCCCCAACAACAAGACCACATTCTGAACAAATCTGGTCACCAGCTCTGTAGTCCTCAATGAGAGGAGCATCAGGATGCTGATTGCAGCACACTTTATTTACATCCATTCTAAAAAAAAAATCATAGCCTAATTATAATATTTTCATGATGATACAACCATTAAAACAACTTTGAAGATCTAGAGCTGAAATATTTTGGCCACAGAGCCCCTGAGATTACAACAAAATATTAAAAACATTTTGCATTACAAAAACATTGATATTATTTAATAGGTTAACATAACCAACCATCCATTCCACAAAAAAAGAGATGAAGCTGTGAAGGTAGCAAACTACCGTACCTTGAAACACTGTAAGTTAAGGTTAGGTTTTTTATTATTAATGAGTAAAAGAAATACTTTACCATTAGAACAGTGTCTGTTTCTATTGATTGATGTGGTGCCTAACAGGAAAAATTAAAAGCAGGGATCCCCATTACATGGCTCGCAGCATGATTTTTTGTGGCCCTAAAACTGTTAAGAGTAAAAACAAAAGCTATTTAACGCCAATCAGACTTTTTATCCCAATTAAAAACACGTTTTTAGGCTTTAATAAAAATTTTCAGGGAATGCCCTTTCATTCCTGCTGTTTATTAGCCATAGACCCCCTGTATTTTCGCAAAATGCGATCATGGGCCATCACTGCTTGCAGCCCTGAGGAAAATTTGGTACAAACCAATTGGCTTTCCAAGGAATACTTGCATTAAAGGAATGTGAATGCCACAGGATTATGATTAATGTAATTAATTTATCTACCATTAAGTCAACATGGACAATAGGTTTTCTAAATACGATAACAAACTACAATAACAATAACGAAATCAACAGATAAAACATAAAACTACACATATTAGGATGTTGTTTTGAAGTAGCCTTTTTTAAAAACTATTCTTCGTAACTCGTCTGAAAACGTTTTGCTTAATCTCAATTGTTTCAAGTTCTTAGCAAAACAGCATTTTTGGATCTTTTTAATGGTACTAATAGCCATATGCAATATTACGTGTGTGCTGACTGTTTCACATTAGCGTATTGGTCTACGATATGATTTTGAAAGTTTAAGCTCTTTTTCCAGAACAATTTTTTAATTTAAATGGAATTTGACACAGTTTTATTCTTATGAGATTTGCTTGATTTAATCTTTCAAAATGTTTCCACAAGATTTTTTTTGCACTTGATTAGGCCTACGAATATAAATGTCTTTTAGCTTATCATTAGATTTTATTTCTAAACTGATTTATTACTAAACTAATGGCCTAGCTGAATTATTACGCCCTGTTGGACGAGTTTTAAAACACCATTTTTAAAAGTTCAAAACATAAGATATTTAAGTATAGGGCCCATAGTCTAGCTATTATAATATGAAAAATGATTATCCTATAGCAGGACCTAAAATAATATTTGACACCAAATCCATGACTTTGGATTTGAAGAAACTGATTAAATTCAGCTTATAATACAAGTGGGAATATCACTAGTGCAAGTGAAAATATCAATAGCCTACAGGTCTGTGGATCTTTGTTTAAGTTTTGTCTTTCTACTCTTAAGTTAGAGGCTACTTCTGATTCTTACGATAACGTCAAAATTATCATTAGCCTACTCAATCATCATTCTTATTTCAAACCACAAATTATATTTCACATTTGACTGCAGGTAGGCTATATTATGAATTAAATATCATAGGGTACTTAAGTGTAGAAAAGTATCATAGCCTATGATAATTATCCATGGATACAATCTTTACCAAAGATCTTTAACAAAGAGATGGAAGGCCTCCATTTGGTATTACAGGACTCAGAATCAGAATCATTTTATTAGCCAAAAACATTACCTAAATGTACAGGCTATTTTGTCATACAATATATTTCTTAAAATTAATTTCAGTCTTTTCTTATCACAGCTGTGCTAGAGTAATAACAATCAGTAATATTATACATGCTTATGGTAATATAAATGGTAACCATGTATCCTACACTAATGATATCAAAGATTTATATAATAAACTATTAAAAAATAACTTTAAATAATAACTTTAAAACATTTAAAACTAACGGACAGTAACAAATATAGACATCTAAAAGTATAACATTTAATGTAAATAATCTTTATAAAAAACACTACAACCTATTTGATCAAATATAACATTTAGAATCTAACATTTAGACATATACAGTAATATGAAAAATGAAAGAAATTGACAGAAAAAAACATTTGACTAGGCTATTAGTTACATTTTATATTCAAAAAATTCTTTAACACTGTAAAAGGGTGTAGTGACTAGAAAGGAAAAAAGCTTACTTTTAAAATGTTTAAAAGGTAAGCATGTCAGGTTGAGAGGAAGATGATTCAACAGTTTTGAGCCTAATATTACATGGCTTTTTTGTGTTTTACTTAACCTGACACGAGGAATGTGTATTTTTCCCTGGGTTCTAGTCTTGTGCATATGAATATTATTATTTAAAATCATTTCTTTATCTTTGACATACAGACATAGCATGTAAATATACTGATTTATCACAGTCATTATCTTAAGATCTAAAAAAATGGGTTTGCAGTGTGCTCTAAAATCTGCACTTGTCATTATTCTCAAAGCTTTTTTTTGCAACACCAGAAATTCATTAATTCTAGAACTGTTGCCCCAAAGGATCAAACCATAGATAATAATACTATGAAATAAAGCATAATAAACATTTACAATATATACTGTAGGAACATGAAATTTTAAAACTTTCAATAAATATAAAACTTTTGATAGTCTACAACACACATAATCTATTTGATTTGCCCAAGTCAAGTTATGGTCAATTTTTAAACCTAAGAGTTTTATAACATGTCATTGATATTGATATTGTGAGGCCTATTTAAGGTAAAAGTAACATTTTGTGTTTTTGCTTCATTGACTGTGAATTTATTCAGTTTGAACCAGTTAATCGCACTCTGAAGTGAATCATTAGAAATTGTATTTACCAGCTGAAGGCTTGAAGCTGTGCTAACAAAAGTGGTGTCATCAGCAAACATTATTGTACTTGACTTCATAATATTGCATGGAAGGTCATTAACCATCACCAAAAACAGGATGGGCCCCAAAACCGATCCCTGGGGCACACCTGCTATGAGTGCAGCTTGAGCTGATCTCGCACCATTTATGTCCACAATCTGACTACGGTTTGAAAGGTACGATTCAAAAAACCTCAAAGAAAGTCCTTTAAAGCCAATGAAATTGAGTTTTTTTAACAAAATATCATGATCAACACGATCGAAAGCCTTACTGAGGTCACAGGCAGTTACACGAGCAAAACCACCTGCCTCATAAGAATCTATGAGGACTATCTGAGAACTCGTTGAAAACGTCAGGTGAGACATCCTCGACCGCCGATCTATCTTCCTGCCCCCGGATCGCCTTCACAAGTCTCCAAGCAGCTTTAGGTTTATTTTCAGCTGCCTCGAGGTGGCTCGCATTGAAGTCAAGCTTTGCTTGATTTACGGCTTTCTTGTAATTATTCCTGCTCTGGATATACGCCTGCCTTGAAGGTTCATCTTTTTTTACTTCAAAAATGGTTCTGAAGGCCATTACGGTATTTTTTAAATGTTTGAGGTTAGAAGTATACCAGCACTTAACAGGAGGTTTATGCCAACCTACCTTGCCAACCTTTGTACTTTTTGTTTTGTTACTTACTTTGACCAAGGGACAAAAACTATCAAAGTAATGGAGTAATATCTCAAAAAAAGTATTGAAAGTTTCCTCAGCTCCACCAGTTACGTTACTTAAAATGTGTTCCCAAGGAATTACGATCAGCTTCGCGTTAAGTTTGTTCAGATTGCTTTCAGACACATTTCTGTACAGTAAGGTCTTAGACTGGTCATCTTTACATTGTCCTGCATTCAAAAGGCTGGATAGCAAGATAGCAGAGTGATCTGAAATGTCAAGATTAACAATATCTATGCTATAGGTATTTTCCTGTAGGTTAGTTATTACATTATCCAAACAAGCTGTGAGCCTGGTTGGCATGTTGTTGGCACAGTGACAATTAAATTGGTCCAATAGGCACTTCAGTTTGATAACATAAGGTCTAGGCGGATCTGTAGTAACATCGAAATGAGCATTATAGTCCCCACCAATGAGGATTTTACTGTTGTTAAACTTGGATAATATATACAATAGTTGTTCAAGTTTATCTAAAAATATATTAGGGTCCCCTAAAGGTGATCTGTATATACTTACAACAATAGTTTTATGGTCCTCAAGTGACACAGCACATACTTCAAAATTTACCTCATCACAGAGCCATTCAATATCAAGAGTCTTAAAATTAATAGTGTTGCTAACAAAAATTGCGACACCACCCTTAATGTGATTTTTTCTTCCGTAGGCAGAGGCTAGTTTATAACCTTCAACTTGTTCAAATTTTATTTCTTCACTATTTTTCCAATGCTCACAAATTGCTATCACTTTGAGGTTAGTTTCTGTGGCATAGACACTTAACACATTAGTTTTGCTAGAAAGTCCTTCGATGTTCATGAATAAAAATTTTAATTTACTAACTTCATCAATTCCTGAGGAATGGGGATCATTCCATGATTCACAATGTTTCTTTGAGTTCGCCATCATAATTGATTTCTGGTCGTTCGAGATAAAAAAACCTTAGGCCTATGGGTATACCTAGGTTTGGGTGGCTCATACTCACGTACCAAGGTTCCGCACGGCCAGAACTCTGGGTGAAAAACTTTTTCCCATTGTTCCTGTGGAATTCCCACTTTAAAAGATTTGTAGGAGTCATACTTAGTTTTCAAATCAACAATTTCACAATTTTTAACATTGTCGTCCTCCAGATATGTCCTAACCTCATCTTGTGTCACATCAGGAGCTAAGCGTGATATAAAGAGCCACGATTTTCTTGATATGGTCTTAAGGCCAGTTGATAAATCTGAGTCTTTAGTCCCTATAAGAGGTTTATTTTGGCTTTTAATTTTATTTTTTGGCCTATTCTCTTTCAATTTCTTGGCATATGTTACCTTTTTCCATTCAACATCGTTTTGGCTATATTCATTTTGTTGATCCAGAGTTGTAAAACTTTCTGAGCCAATACTAAGGTTATGTGTGTTGTCTTCATTGGAATTTTCTATGATCACTTCGGGAAAAATATGGTCCGTCGAAACTTTGTTTAAGTTTGAGGTTAGCCTACTTTGGCATAGTCCAATTGTTGTGTCAAGAGTATTGTTTAACGTGGAACAAATATTACTGTTCTGTGTCCAAACTGAGCTTTCAATTTTACTATTACTACCAATATGATTTAATTCTTGTGTATTAAAAATAGGCTCCTTAGATATTTTACTGGCATGCTTAGAAGGAAGCTTAACCTCCTTTTTTAACCTGCTATCTTCATTCAAAATTTGGTCCAATTTAGTATTGATAACCAAATTGTCATTTACTACACCTTTTACAAGTCCAGCTAAATCATCTATTGCAGTTTGTAATTTAATTAGGTCACTCACATCCCAAACATAAACTTGACTAGACTATAAGGAAAGATATGTTCAATTTTATTTTACATGAAGTTAAGGTCTTAAAACACTATTGAACAAGTTAAGGTTAATTAACTTAAAATATAATTAATTTTAAAGCACACTTTGGAGTTCCAAATCTCGTTTTAAACAATATTGGTTTGGCCTATACTAAATGAAGAATCATATTAACACCAGTCTATGTTTAATTTGGAAATAAAAGTTCAAATATTTGTAACCCTTATGGTTTATCTAAGTAGCCTAACTGAAGACACCCTATTCAGCTTTACTTTACTTACCTATACGATGCCATTTTTCACAATATCCTGCTTTTACGAAGTTTAAATGACGAGTTGAACCAATACTTGATTGAAATATACGCTGAGATATAAATCTTTAAAATTGTAAACACTGATTAACTTTTTATTTACGAATTAGGTGAAGCAACACCAGCCCATAACACTTATGAGCTTGAGCTGTTTTTTATTATTTTGACACAAGCAATTGCAACCAGCAGAGAGTTTTTTCCTTTCTTCTTTTAGGCTAAGGTATCAAAAGGCCATGCAGCTTCGCAGTTCTCTATTTCGTGGTTGCTTCAAAAATTATTAGGGTTCTCATTTTGTGTTTCTCTTTAGATTTGTCTGTTAATTTCTCTGATAAAATGAGCTATTCCTTTATATATTTCTATTTCATTACTTTTAAGAGCAGAGACAAGATCTAGTTTAAAGTTTATGCAAGTTTGATTGAGTAATTTGCTTCTGAAGTAGTTGTAGGGTAGGCGGGCATATAAAGATTAAATGTTCTAATGTTTCTTCTTGATTTAAAGTACAGTTTAAGCATAAATAGGTAAAGTATTGTTTTTGGAGTATAATTATTTATTAACTCTGGCATGCATGTCCGAGACGTGTTCTACATAAGTTCGAATAGAATTTTGAATTTTTCTGTGCCACTATCATTTAGGGGAGTTATTTATTTCCTCATTGTAGGAAAAAATAGCTTCCTTTTTCTTGAATTTAACAGAATTTTTAATGGGAATGGGAACGTCATCAACAAGTTCTGCATCCTAAGTTGGTTCCTTTACTAATTTGTCAACAACCTCATTGGGTTTAATTCCAATGTGAGAAGGAATTCAGTGGAAAGTGAAATGTTTGTTTTTATTATTTAAGTTTAATAAAAAAAAGAAAAAGGTCATTATGTTGGTCTTTGGATTTTATATTGCTTTAACAGAAGATTGCGAATCAGTGAAAATATAACTATGAGCAAAAGAGTTTGTTTTTCCGATTGTATCTGTGGAGAGCCGAGTTGAGAGCCAGTGTTGCCGTTTGTTCGTAACAAGTTTGTAAGTTATTGATACGTATAAAAATGCAGTTTTGTGAACAGTAAATTAGAAATTTTGAGTATACGGAAACTCGCTTAAATAATCTCAAAATGGGACTTAAATCAACAAAGACCATCCTTCTATTCGCAATATCTTAACTGTGGTCTAGTTAGACTAGTTTGAAATTCAGAGGCGAAACTGGTTCGGATCCCACACATTACAAACTGTAGGTACCTTAGATGAGATCGGCTGTTGGGCTAAAAAGTCCTATCTAAGGAACATACCAACCTTAGTAACAAGACTACAAGATCACGTCACAATAATCTACCCTCATTTTTCATTCATACTTGGCATAAAATACCTACTTGTATCGGTCGCCATTACACAACAAAAATGGAAACACCTACTGTGGTGCACGTATTTCAATTAGCATCGTAGTAGCAAGGTGGTACAATATCTTGTGGAGCACGTCGACGTTCGGCTGCCACTGCTTTAATATTACATAGAAGGATACCAATAATTAATCATTAACAATCTCAGCGTGTTACATTTAGCAGATTGGCAAATCCCTCACTGTGTTATACAGTTGTTACAAACGCAAATTATTTACATACACAACGCCTATCACTGCATTCAATTTAAGGCTACATAAAACACGCCGAAAATCCAATCCAATACTATAATACGAGCAAAGTTTGTATATATATATGTGTGTGTGTGAGTGTGTGTGTGTGTGTGTGTGTGTGTGTGTGTGTGTGTGTGTGTGTGTGTGTGTGTGTGTGTGTGTGTGTGTGTGTGTGTGTGTGTGTGTGTGTGTGTGTGTGTGTGTGTGTGTGTGTGTGTGTGTGCGTTTGTGTGTATTTGCACACGGATCTCGAAAACTGCTCTAACGATTTTCTTTAAATTTTGGAAATAACTAATTTCCAATTAGAAAATAAGTTCTAGATAGGTCTTATGTCCAGGAAAATTCCGGTTTTATTGTAATATTAAGTTTAAAATATAAAAAATTAACATTACGCTTATGGAGAATCAAATGTAAACAATACAAATCAAAACATCTTTTTATAACCGCTTGACAGTGTTGTTGATTGAAGATATTGGTGAAAAAATAAGTGAATAGAGGTTTTGCAAAAATATTTATTTACTAGCAGTAAGCCCGTCCTTTGTACGGGTTGTAGGATTGAGTTTAATGAAGAAAGATAAATAATCATACCAAAATGTAAACCTGAAATCCTAAACAAATAAATACAAAGATAATAATCAATACCCAGGTTTATTATTTAGCATTACTTTACAATTAAATAGATTAGAAACATTTATACAATTATTATAATTAGTTATACGTTAAAATACATTTTTAATATAGTATGATTTCAAAATGGGTTTAAAATCAATGACCAATATAAACTAACTATTATTGGTTTGACAGCTGATATAAATCTTCAAACTACAAAGACAGCTGATTATTATCATTATTCATTGAAAATCCGAATCAAAATGCGAGTGATATCGCGTAAAAGTGGGTTTTTAAATGCTCGTTATTTAGTCTACTTTTCAAGAGGTGGCGCGTGATTTCAAGCATTTATAAACCTTCTCTGGAATGTAGAGAATACATGAAATAAGTTTCATTGTAATCAGTTCTCCCGTTTTTCGGAGAAGAAGGCGTAAAATGCCTCCTGGAGCGTCACAGACAAACAGACAAAAATTGAGATAAGACCGGCTTATCTAATACATGAAAAGTAAAAATAACTAAAACACGAATAATTCTCAGCAATGTACAGACAAAACTCTAATTTTATTTACATAAATGTACGGTATAAATGAAAAATTATCAAATTACTAAACAATTTGTAAAAACTAAAGGATAAATAACTGAACGAAATAAAAGCAGAGAAAAGTATTTCCAAAATCTTTCGTGTTTTTGATAGAAAACGTATTCATTATATTGCTTGAAGATACTGTAACAAACTAATTAATTGGTGTAAATTAAAATTCTCTTTTGCTTTTCAATCCTTGTTCCGTTTCTAACAAAATCAGTTGATCACAGGCTAATGTATGAATAATTTAAAAGTTTATGATCAGCTAAAACAATAGGGGTTGGCTAAAATACCATAAACGACAAACTAAGTTTGGTCGACGCCGTAGCCCAGTGGTAGCGCAAAGGTTTCATGTATCGGAGGATATTAGGTCGATTCCCACTTCAGGACTAAAATATTGTTCAGTGTTTATGCTATATTAATTAAGTGTATGTAATTGGTTTTATTTAAACCACATAAATGTTTTCATTGAGTAATAAATGTGTTTTAATTTTGCTAACTAACTTGTATAATACATGTCTTATTCTATTCGAGCTTGCTTGCTCGGTCACAAGGTACTACATATTTAACTGTTGTCTAGGTTATATTTTGAAAATAGCGATGTACTTCTGATGCAAGGTTCCGTAAGTTTAAAAAGTTTAATATTGTTGATGTGTAAAAATGCGCAATGCATTGCGGAAACAAACTGCGATTGCCATAAACACGAGTAAATTGAATACGGTACCCAAGATAAATCTTTGAAAGAAAGAAGAATATATTGGTGTATTAGTAATTAGCCCTGGTAATAGAATGTTTACAAATTATTGAGGAGAACAACAGTCAATGGCAAAACAGTAAAGCCCAAACAAATAAAACAATATAAACTTTTATTGGGAGTTACAAACAAATGTGGAAAGGAAAATCGTCGCGATTTTAAATATCTTAGACTCTCACAACTGATTTATTTACAATTTTGAACAACGAAAATGTTTGCCTAAAATTGTAATCTCATTTATCTCTTATTAAAACATTGAACAACATATGAAGGCAACACTGAAAGAATTTTTAACATAACTACAACACGAAAAGGTGTGATTAAATGATCAGTAAAGTTTAGTAAGGAAAATGTAACTGTTATGACAAATGAGTTCAAGTCCCAACACGTAGTCAGGTACCAGGGGGGGGGGGTGTTGACAGAGCGCTGGGTCTGTGAAATATCACACTCGTACGTGATGCAAGCACATGAACCGATCATTTTTATTCTACCATGTCTGTAGAAAAAATTAATAATTTGAATAAGCAAAATTGCCCCAACATTCTTTATTATTATTATTATTATTATTATTTGATTTGATTTTTTGAATAGGAACTTATTTTGTTTTTTTGTATTGTACTTAAAAAAATGGAAGTATTTGTAGGAAAATAAGTTTTGTTGCTGAATTAAACCTATTATTCAGGTAATATAAACTTGAATTAGAAAATAATTTAACTATGTACAGTTAAAATACCCCCGTCGCAGCAGACCTGCGTACTCAGCTAATTTCCAAATTAGTAATATGACAATAATAGTACAAGTATGTAACAAGATTGATCAATCAATACCTGTTGATAAATTAGAGTATATGCCTATTCCCCAACATTAACATGGGAAAGAGTATGCAGGTTTACTGCTTTGAGGAACAGTAAAAGTAGACATTTTTACCATAAACTATTTTTATTCTGACCATATACCAAGTTTTATCATTATCTGGACATAAAAAAAGGAGTTTGCCTATTCTCCATAAGATTAACATGGGAAAGAGTATGCAGGTTTGCTGCTGTGAGGAACGCATAAACTATAATTATTTAGCATAAACTTGTGGATCCCAACCACATGAAGCTAAATACAAAGTTTCATCCAAAACTATTTATTGGTAAGGGAAATATTAATTTTCTTTATCCTCCATAAGATTAGCATTTGACCCCTTAAATACAATGTATTGTGTTTAGATTTTTTAATATCTCGGTAATCGTTAGAGATAGAGTAAAACTTTAAGGAACTAAATTGTGTAGTTTTTTAAACTGATTCTAATGGTGAAAGATAAGATTTGATTTTTTAAAATTGCATATGAAAAACGCAAAAAAACCATTCTTGGGGTACAAAACCCCCCCAACCTACCCGTTCCGATTGGCCGATATACGCCTGGTTTACGAACTCGTACGAGCAAATGTAGGAATACATGTCTCTACCAAATTTGGTCTCGATCGGACCATTTTTTCGAGAGTTGTCGTGTTTACAGACACACACACACACACACACACACACACACACACACACACACACACACACACACACACACACACACACACACATATCCCATTTTATATATTCAACACACAATTTGAACACACTTATGGGATAATCCTCGACATGTTGTGTGAAATTTTAATGCAAGGGACTATGGTATTCATTTACAAGAATAATAAAATAGTAGCCCTAATAGTGAAAATTCATAAAACATATATATATATATATATATATATATATATATATATATACAGTATAAATTTTAACTACTATTGTTTTTGGTGGGACTAACAAATATATGGTCCCGGGCTTAAGTCTCGCCATGAGACCTACGCTAATAGCTTCTTCCCTATGGGAAATCTAAAAATATGTACCTGTATTGACGAGATAATTAATTATTTTTAATTATTTCAGCAAATTCCAGTAAAGCTATATAACAGTATATTTCATAACAAGTGTCGAAAATGGGTAATTGCAATATCCCCCCAGAGCTATACAAAACATATCCAAAATAATTTTCAAAATTATCAAAATCATTTTCGTTAGTAAAAATTCTCACTTTCGGTAGTAAACACTCTTACGAGTATTAAGTATTAAACATGCAATACAATGATTAATTTTCGCAGGAGGTAAACATACAACGAAAAAGGTAATTTGATATTAGTGCAGTGAAGAATTGATTTCCATAATGATGGATAAAGATGTTTTATTAACTTATTTTAAAATTTACAGTTTTTTAGAGACTATGGGTAGATTATAGCTTTTGAACTTTTATTGAAAATACCTCCCTGTGCAGTTTGATTAATGGTTGTTGAATCATAAATAAAAATCTTAAAAAATGAATTTTTGGTAAAAATGTACTACCACTTAGAACTAATTGTAAATTTTAGGAGGAATTAAATAAGAAAATATGGTTAAACACTACTACAGTATTAAGAAACATATTCACACCATAACCTCTAAATTAAAATGCCAAATGAATATTTGATCCTGTGTTTTTGTTTTTTTATTTTTTTGTTTAATATTTTAATTATAGTATTTTAATCCAATGCACTCTTTAAAAAATTACTTCGTAAATATTTCCATTTTTATGTTGTATTTTATTTATTTTTTTGTATTTTATTTCGGTGAATGTCTTTAATATATTATTAATTTAAATATTTTTTGATATTTTAAATTTTTTTTAGAATTTGGTTTTTATAATCATTATTCTAATTTTATTAATTTGAATAAATATTTATATATAATTGTTTGTAAAAATTTGAATGTTTTTATAATATTTATTGATTTTTTGTTATTTTTTTTTTTTTATATTTTTTTATTTTTATATATTATTATTTATTTGTTTTTTATTTAATGTTTTTTTGAGAATGTTTTTGTTTTTATGAGATGAGTCGTCCGATTACGATTAAACAACTGTTTTCTCAAAATTATTGATGATTCATGTAACGTGTGGGACCAACTGTAAAAACGTGGCAACCATCACCACACACCATCACCATCTAGACTCGGTACGGTATCTATAAGTGTTACGGTAGTCATGCACTTACACGCTTTGTTGTGTTTTGGTGTATTCATTATCTACTACAAGTCAGATGCCAAGTATGTCCCAGGTAAATTAATAATGTTTTCAAATCTGTTTGCATTAACACATTACAAATTACTGTTTATTTTCAAATCAATGAAATTGCGCATGCACGACCGCATAAAAATAGGAGAATGTAAAAACATTTGACCAATAATTTGTATTAAAATACTCATTAACAGTCTTTAGCAAAATCTTTTATTAAACATCTCTTAAATATTTATGGGGATCCCAACACCCCACCCTAGGTTTCATTTATAATGGTAATATTGATAATTGAATTGAATTGAAAAATCTCTTTATTGCTCAAAAATACAATACAGCCAACAACACAACTACTCTAAGCTACAATATAGATAACATAAGGCAATACAAGGTGTGTGTTGGTCATATTATGCTTATACATTACAATAAGCAATAAAGCGCTGAGGTTATAAACCTGTGCGGGAAAAACATTAATCTTAAAACTAACTCAGTAGTGTGGAGTGCCTGGCCGGAAACTGTGCCACAACACAATTGCTACATGATAGATATACAACAAAAACTCTGGCTTCAGAAGGAAGAACGAAAAGGAAAACACAACTCTACAAAATAACAAGTATGTGACATACTTATAAACTAAAAAATAAAAAAAATACTTATGACTAATCTTCTAAGCAAAGTGTTATATGACACAACGATTTTGCTTAGACTATAAAAAAACATGTACGGTATAGGGATCCAGAAAATCATCTTTTTACTCAATGGTGTTAAAAAAGGAATTTATATCGCTATGCATTAGCAAGTAGTAACGTGTTAGCTTATTAAATTTATTTTTATTTGTACACTGCTTTATGTTATTAGGTAAGAGATTATAGAATTTCGGTGCCAAATATAAATAGAACTTTTTGAATAAGGTCATTTTGGGTCTCGGAACATACATATTACCTCTGTTCCTTAGTACAACATAGTTCTGGTTCATTCTATTTGTATCACATCTATTGAAAAAAATTTTCAAAACTTTATACACATATAAATTCCTAATAGGTAATATATTTAAACTTTGAAAAAGCGGGAGAGATGGTTCGGTTCTTAATTTGTTTAACATGATTCTAATAAAAGCTTTCTGTAAAGTTACTATGGGTTTTAATGTAGTGAGGTACGTTCCGCCCCATACCTCTATACCATACTCTAATTTTGAATTTATGAATGCAAAATAAATTGATCTTAGAAGCTGTGGATAACATACATCTCTGAGCATATAAAATATACGTATATATTTGACTAATTTTAATTTTAGAGACGAAAGATGTTCTTTCCAATTAAGTCGACTATCAACCCACAACCCTAAATACTTAATATTTTCTACTTGCTCAAGGTCTTGGCAAGTACAATTGTTTGTATTTGCGAAACATGTTACCGTATGATACTTCAAAGAAGAGGCAAACGATGTCTGTTTAGTCAGATCAAATATAATGTATTTAGTTTTCGGGCTCATGACCATCAAATTTGATGTGAACCACCATCGAAGTGCATTGACATCCTGTTGCATTTTGTCATGTAGATCGCACAATGAATTGGCTTCGTATAATAACGCTGTGTCATCGGCAAAGGCAACTAAGTTGCCCTTAAATTTACCATTGCATAGGTCATTGATGTATATTAAGAAGAGGGGACCTGATAAAACAGAACCTTGCGGTATACCTAATGCTATAAGACCTTCTTCACTGAAACAGTTGTTTACCTTCGTGGTTTGGCTTCTCCCTGACAAATAAGAACGAAACCATTCCAGTGATACTCCCCTTATTCCAGCATTATACATCCTATTTAATAAAATGTCATGGTCTACCATATCGAAAGCTTTCATTAAGTCAACAAATATACCTGCACATATTTTACCATTATTTACACTTGTATAAATTTGAGACATAAACTCAATCAGAGCAGAACCAGTGTTAAGTTTACTTTGGAAACCAAATTGTTAATGTGCATTAACTGCTTATAAAACTGCCTTTGTTGATAGTTTTTAAACTACTGAGAAAAATCCATATTTTCCATTTGTTTAGCTGTCCAGTTCAAGAATGTCGATTATTACATCAATGAGAAATGTGGGGAATGGCCTCACTGTCCTCTGGCTGACTGTCGCTTGTTGCCTCCCATAATCCTGGGCTTCTGTTGCGGCTGTAGGCAAGCCAAGGGTGAGTCTCAAAGTCAACATATCCACCGTCAAATAGGTCATTTGGATCAACTTTCAATATTTTCTAACTCTTTACTTATCAGTACCGTACCGTCAGGGATACCAATCCCCCATATGCTATGACGCTAAGCTCCCACCCCCTAAAATCCCTAGAAGAAACATGACCAAATATACGATATTTTACACTCTATAGTAATAAAATTATAAAACCCAGATTTTATGGAATTTTCTGATTGATTTTCTGAATTGATCGTAAACAATATGTTTCATTCCATGATTATCTGTTTGGTCAGTATGTTGTTCAAAGTGGGAGTCCCGCAGGGTTCGAATCTTGGCCCTTTATTTTTTATTATTTTCATAAATGACATAGAATTTTATCTTAACGGAGCCAGTGCACTGATGTGAGGACCACTGATGACGCGCAAATGTTGCAGGAGTCTATTGACGGTCTCACCCTTTTGTCTCAGATAAATAAAATGAGTTTAAATGTAGACAAATGTTTTGTAATGTCTTTTGTACGAAAGCGTTTTAATTTAAATTTTGATTACTTTCTACTACTAATGATTAGTATCTGTCACGGGTGTGAGAGGTTGGCAACACTGGATTCAATTTAACAGGACGTTTGTAGTATCAGCTCGCAACATTTTTAGTTATAAAACTACATATTACTCATTAAAGTGGACGGATTGTAGTAAACCAGTTTTATTAACCCTACGGATGGGAGCAGTGATAAGAGTGGTGGTTTATATTTGTTAGTTTGCTAGTTATCAGTAGCGAAGTGTTCGTGCACGTGTTCGGTCGTTCGTGTGTAGTCTGGTCGCGTGGTGTTGTGGTCGCGACGGAGCCTTTTACGTCTTTTTATAATTGAAAGGATATATGAGTGAAAGAAAAATTAGTGAGTTCTTCACACCTTCATCGTCACGGATAAATAAACGGTCTCTGATTTCACCGGAGGGCATTGGAGCTCCTGAGAGAAGACCCCGCCATTGCACGATGGGTAGCGAAAAGGTTGGTGACATGACACTGGGACAGTTATTGTTTAGTATAAAATAAGCTGTGGGATGACAAACTAATAGCCTTGGCAACAAAAGAAGAGCTTAATTTAGTTTCAAATTCAGTGGAGGAATTAAAAGAGGAGATTATGAAACAAAGAATGGAAATCCATAACCTAAAAGTGCAAAATGATTCAGTTGTAGCGAAACTAGGGGATCTTGAGAGTAGATCTCGCAGGAACAACTTGATTTTTAAAGGGTTGAAGTGGCAGGGCAGTAAAGTAGACTGTAGGGAGGTGGTTCTACGATTTTTGGGGGAGGTATTGGGCATCAATAATAAGCTATGGATCAATAGAGCTCATTTCATTGGCCACGGGCAGAACAAAGCTGTAATAGCACACTTTCCTGATGATGCAGACATTGATCTGATAATGAAACAAACGCGCAATCTCCGGGAACAGGCTATGTCATCCACAGGGACTACACCAAGGAGGTGAGGGCGAAGAGAGGCTACCTAATGGCAGTCTGGGCGGAGCTGGAGAGGGTGACCGGTAGACGACACATGCCGCTCATATTTGATCACTTGATGGTGGACAATCTGCGGTGGACGTGGGAAGATGGGATGCTGATGACAGGTACAGAAGATGGAAGGACTGCAGTGAAAAGACTTTTGGGCATAGACATAGCTCCATTCCTCAGTGATCTAGCAGCTAGAGGTCCCTCAAAACGCCATGTCCATAATCAGCAGCAGCAGCACAACGACCAGGAGACAACCAAATCAACAGCGGAGGGCGGAGGCCGACACCGAAGACAGATACCAACATATGCTACCACCGCTGCTACACCCGGCCGGTCTGTGGGGACCGCGAACACCAACACCGAGGGTTGAGGAGGCGACGCCAGTCATCCCGAGGAAAACGACGCTGGAAACGGACATTTAAAAAAATTCTAGCTTATAATGTGTGTGGACTTAAAACCAAGGTTAGTGAGGATAGTAACCAATTTTTTAAGTTAATACAAAGGTATGATATTATTTTTTTATTTGAAACTTTTATAACTGAATTAGATAGAGAGTATATTATTCGTTTTTTCCCTCAGTTTAAGTTAAAGTTTTATTTTGCTACCAGAAATTCTAATTTTGGAAGAGCCAAAGGAGGCACTATTATTTGTGTTAATTTAGGATCTAAGTTTGTAGATTATTTTAGTTTTGGTTTATTGAATAACATGCATACTATAGAGGTGAAGAGTTCAATAAGTGAGCAAATACTTTTACTTCCAATTTATTTAAATTTTAATAATTGGGAAAATGAATTTCAAAGTTTAAGGGCTGTAATTATGGAAAATTGGCTTAAAAACACAATCGTCATAGGTGATTTAAATGGAAGAATTGGCTCAGAGCTCAATAACTGATGTAGATTATTTAGACAATAATTGTTTGGCAAAAAGGGTTTCTAAAGACGTGGTGATAAATACTAAAGATCGTAGATTATTAGATTTTTTTAGGATACAGGACATATTATTTTAAACGGGAGAACACCTGGGGATAAAGAAGGAGAATTCACATTTATAAGTACTACAGGTGCATCAGTTATTGATTTGGCGGCAGTTCTCAGTAGTTGTATTGATATTATAGATGATTTCAAGGTAGTTTCTCACGCAGGTTCCGACCATATGCCAGTTGAAGTAGTAATTAAAATGAGAGAAGTAGGATATAAAAGAAATGGTGCGAACGTGTTAACAAAGCTCCCAAGATTAAAATGGACTAGCCAAGATAAGGAAATTTATAAGCAAAATATTGATAAAAATATTTTGCAACTTAGTGTTGTGGGAGATAATGAGGATAAGGTAGATAAGATAGTTGCGTGTATAAAGGAATCGGCTTATTCAAATTGCAATAGTAGTGTTAGGGAATTTTTCAGTCGAAGGGAGCTCTGGTTTGATGTTGAATGTTTTTTACTTAGCATTAAGGTTTTCAGGATATTAAATTTATTTAGGAAAACTAATTTAAATTAAAATAAACTCCTGTATTTAGAAATAAGTAAGAGGTATAAGGGATTGTGTAAAACAAAGAAACAGGCATTTAAGAATAATGTTATACATTGTGTAAATAATGCAAAGGATAGCAAAACAGTTTGGAGGGCTATAAATAGTTTTCGTATTTATAATAAGAGGTTTGTAGGTAAGATAAAGGCGGAAGAATGTTTTGAGCATTTTCAAACATTGTTAAATCCTCCCATATCGTTGATATCTATTAGCTATGTGGAGCCTTATGTAGAGGATGAAATGCTTGATAAGGATTTTACATTTAGTGAGCTAATGTTTGTTTTAAACAAAGCTAAAAATAATAAGGCCCCAGGGTATGATGGCATACCATATGAGTTTTTAAAAATGCTCCAAAATCTTTATTATCGGTTTTGTTAGATCTTTACAACAGCATATTTAAAGACTTAGCAGTACCTGGAAGTTTTAAAAAATCTGTAATTTTTCCATTGCATAAAAAAGGAAATCCTAATATAGTCCAGAACTATAGAGGTTTGTCATTTATTAACTGCATCGCAAAATTATATTCTAGTTTAATTCATTATAGGTTGAGTGAATGGGTAAATCTTTTAGGCATTTTGACAGAATTTCAAGCAGGCTTTCGTAGGGGATACTCAACAATAGAAAATTTGTTTAGCTTGACTAATATTATAAAAATTGGAATTTAAAACTTAATTTAGATAAATCCAAGATTGTTGTTTTTAGAAATGGGGGAAAATTAAAGGATAATGAATTCTGGTTTTTTAAAAATACTAGGATTGAGGCAGTAAACAGTTATAAATATCTAGGGGTGGAACTAACTTCTATGTTGTCATGGGAAAAGCATTTAAGTCAAAAAGCCGTAACTGTGAAATTGGCTACTATCAAGTTTGGCATAAGTTTTTCGGAGATGAAGGTATAGCGTTAGATTGAAAATTCAATTGTTTTTTCTCAGTTATTAGATCAATGGTTAGATCTATGGTTGTCAGGTATAGGGTATTTATAAAAGTGACAAAATTGAGGGAGTTCTGCGAATGTTTATTAAGAAGTTATTCCGCCTGCCAAACAATGTACCAAATTACGCTTTGCATTTAGAAATGGGAATTAATTCAATTTTTTTGTAGACTTTACATGCACATCTGAAATATTTTGTTAGAGTATTGGAATTAACTGACGATCGGCTGCCTTGTATTCTTGCAAAGTTAGTTATACGGAGAAAACTGTATTGGTCCACAGAGTGGAGTAGATTAGGAAGTGTGCACGGCATTGACGTAGTCATGGAGGGCGATGTGGAGCGGGTGCAGGCGTCGCTCATGTCGGTGTTGTCGGCGGTCGAGGCGGCCGAGCACCGGACTTACGTTGAAGCGGCTCTAGGTGCAAGGTGTCACCGGTTGTACGCGACCTTTAACTTAACGTTAGGAAACGGGTGAAATTGATGAGATGGATTTTCAGGGCGCGGGTAGAGGCAATAAGCCTGAACTACAAGCCTTGGTTGAAAAATCAAAACCTTAGCAGTAATAATTGTAGTTTATGTAATTTGAGGGAAATTGAAGATACTTATCATTTTATTTATAAATGTCCAATTTTGTCCGAAATTAGAAGACAGTATTTAACAAAAGTAGAATTGACATGGGAAGATTTTTTTCTACTGATGAACGGGAGGGACTGGCGTGGCTTGGGATTTTACTTATTAAATGCTTGGAAAATTAGGTGGGGGTTGATTTCGGAATTTAATTTCAACCAAAATGAATAGTTAACATTTTTAATTTTTATCTTAATAAATACCTATATATTGTTGTTGATTAGTAATTTTAGGAACCAAGTTGGTATAGATCAAGTACGTATATGTTGTAAAAAATTTTCATTCATTAGTTCATATGTTAAGTGAAATATTTTGTATTATTATTATTATTGTAATCAAAGTAAGCAATCTGTAGTTGTAAGCGAAGATGCCATCCCAGCAGACAGTCCTGTGGACTGTGGAAATCGCTGTTATTTTATAGAATTAGTTTGTAATAAAGCACTGTTTTCTTTCTTTCTTTCTGTCACGGGTGGATTATACTACTGACTTGCGCTTGTGCTGTGTTGTGCTTGACTCTGAACTTTCTTTCAACTATCATATACTACACATTGTAAAAAAATCAGCTTCGTGTTTGGTGTTTTTAATCAGATGCTGTAGACATTTTAAAAATGTTGGAAACACAAGCCGAATTTATTTATCATTGGCTAGGCCAAAGTTTGAGTTTTCATAAATCATTTGGAGTCCTTTTTATAATTTATATTCTGCTCTAGTTGAAAATACTGTATTCAGAAACGTTTCTTACGCTATTTGTTTTACAACAAAAATCAATTTCTACACGCTTGACATACATTATAAGGATCTCTGTATTTTATTTGATATTCAGAATTTGAGCGTTAAAAGAGAATTAGCTTCAATTTTATACCTAAGAACAATAGTTACCGGCATAGTTCATGATAGTTTTACTCTTCAGATGATTGATTTTTACACACCAACATATTATAGAAGATCAAATAGCCTATTTTCGCTGATACATTGTCGTACAAATTATATTATGAACTCCTCCTTAAACCATATGCTTAGAAACTACAATAACATCGTTGCTGTGAATCCTGATATTGACATTTTTGATCTGAGTGAGCACAAATTTAGGGAAAAGATTGCCACTTTGCTATCTAACCACCAGTAGATAAGCAATGTTATCATTGTGAAGAAATTTATGTCATTCCTTTGACATGTTATATATTCTACATGTTACATTTACTACACATTATTGTTTTTTTAGATATTTTATTTTTTGGCATCTGAACAGGAAGATGGACACTATACGAGAGTGCTGTTTGAGTTGTTATTTTGTCATAATATTGCTTACTGTTATTGGAGATTTTATTTCTCTGTTGTAAACAATTAAATTGTAAATAAATATAAAAAACCGCGTTAGTTACACCATTTATAATTCGAGAACGGCTCAATCGATTTTAATGGTCTTTGTTTTTTTTTTATTTGTCTCTGCTCCGAGTAAGGCTAAAGGCATATTCAGTTTTGTATTTAACCTTAGGGGCCCCCACTAGCCTGTAAAGTTTGTGCTTATGAGGAAAAGACTTTCCTGTGTGGTGTATTTTGATCATATGCATACATAAATAATGTGAATATGAACAGCTGATTTTGTTTTGCTTTATCTTGACCAGTCGTCGGCTAACGTCATTGTGTGTCATTTCCAGGGAATAATTCTGATTGTTTTGAAAATAAGCATTTAATTTATAGATTACTGATTGTTTTGTTTATTAGAGTGTAGTTATAAGTTATATTTTTTGTTTTGTGCGAGGGTAATTATTGCATTATTGATTACGCGAGTATTATTATAAACAATGCCGCGATTCAGAAGATTTAATCTTTCTTTTAAACCCCGTATTACAGTTAGGTATGGTTTGGGTTTAGGTTGGATTGTGACATTGTGAATCAATCCACTTATATTAGTTTATTTTGTGGGAATGTTATTTATATACCTTTTCGGATCAGAATTTTTATTAACTAAAACACGATCCAGAATATTCAATCTTTCACAACAAAGCCGTCATTTGACTTCGGAACAAGGCAAATTAATCAACTGAACAAGAACCTGTTGTAGGTGGGACGAAGTTCACCGGGTCAGCTAGTATAAATATACAGTATATGAACAAATTACAAGTATTGACAAAGTCAAATATACAGAACAATGTTCTTAAGTCGGTTTCATTATTGAACAATCAGTTTTTTTACATTATATCACATTTCCTTCACATTTCCGGTGTAGAGTATTTGGCAAATAAATTATGACAACCTAAATAAACTATAAATATAGTAACAAGTGAATAATGCCTCTTTCACTCAAAACGGTTTCGCCCGTACGGCGGACATTCCAACAGCGCCATGAAGAACCGTCGCCATGTCTGTGTGAAAGGTCTCTGCGTGATTTTAATGTGATTCTTCGCGCCACTTCTGAAATGTTTGGCGTACGGGAGAAACCATGCTGTGTGAAAGGGGCGTTAGGTTACACAAAAGATAATCTTTGTAATAGATCTGTTCTCCGCAACGTTTGTGAGCACTTGAACTTGCGACTCAACTAAAGAGACTGCAGTAACTAAAATATCAGTTCAAATCAATTCAAGCTATATCAGGGAATTAAAGAGGTTATTAGGTTCTTCAAAGAAAGTGTATTGCGTAGGATAACCTAATATGTTCATGTTCTGTAGAACGAGATGGTCACACAAGTATACATCGATCAGGACATTCAAAGAAAACGTCTTGAGAATCAAGGATAGTCCAAGCCATCTTGCAATGACTGTGAAAACAATCAATGCACTAGATCACAGCCAGTCAAGTGAACAACGCATCAGCATCAACTACATTTGTCATATGCTTGAACATCATATCAAGACACGCGTGATATTTAGATCCAATAGTGAAAGTTTAAAAAGTTATAGTTTAAGGTCTTTTAGCCAACCTCAATTGTTTTAGACGATCATTTACTGTTTGATTATCCATACAGTTATTATTAGCCTGTTATCTACTGATTTTTTAGAAACAGAATGAGGATTGGAGAGCAAAAGAGAAATTTCATTTAGACCTATTAATTGGTTTGTTACAGTGGCTTCAAGCAATACAACGATTACGTTTTCTATCAAAACACGGAAGATTTTGGAAATATTTTTTCTGCTTTTATTTCGCACAGTTATGATACCCTTAAATTTTTACAAATTGTTTGGCAACCTGATAATTTTGCATTTATTACATACATATAATACATATTTATGAAAAACCTCTATTCACATATTGCTCCCTACCATCTTCAATCAACAACTGTTAAACGGTTATAAACAGATGTTTTGATTTGTATTGTTTACATTTGATTCTCCATAAGCGTAATGTTAATTTTTTAGATTTTAAACTTAATATTACAAGAAAACCAGAATTTTCCTGGACATTAGACCTATCTAGAACTTATTTCCTACTCAGAAATTAGTTATTTCCAAAATTTAAAGAAATTCGTTAGAGCCGTTTTCGAAATCCGTGTGCAAATATATATACAAACCTTGCTCGTATTATAGTATTGGAGTACCTGGTGACCGAGCTTTGCTCGGATAGAATAAGACATGTATTTTACAAGTTAATTAGCAAAATTAAAACAAAAAATTATTGTCCCCGTCCGGGGACAATAATTTTGTTCAGTTTTTATGATATATTAATTATGGTTTATTAAATCGGTTTTATGTAAACCACATAAATGTATTCGTTGAGTAATAAATGTGTTTTAATACATGCCTTATTCTATCCGAGCAAAGCTAGTTCACCAGGTACTTATGATTATTACTATAGGCCTATTATGATAGATGTTTACCGAGGATTCTGTGCGAGTATCCTGCGGTATGGACAAGCAATATGGGGAGGGTCTTCAGATCTGAAAAAACTTTTTAAACGGAAAAAAGGTGTTGATGCTGGTATTCGGACTATGTATGAGCCACCCGGTTAAAATATATTCAAGGAGGCTCGCATCTTGACAGTTTATTCCTTATATACTTATGAAATCATCTTAATATACTATACCTTAAATATAAGGAAAACTTCGTTGAGCTAGACCACTTTCATGAGCATAATACCATCATGGTAATAATTTGGCGATTCTATTGCATAGGATGGCTCCTTTAGAAAGGTCTTCTTTTTATAGAGGCATTCAGTTCTACAAAAATTGCCAACTATTATAAAATTGGCAACATCCCTAACACGCTTCAAACTAGAACTTAAAGAATTTCTAGATTAGAGTCGATTATTGAAATGGTGACCATACTAGAATGTAGGTATTTTAAGCCAAGTATGAATGAGGATTGAGTGTAAGACTTATGGCTTATGATTGAGCTGCTCAGCCAAGTGTCCCCTTATCCATAAGTCCATACTTATCCTCAGATGACTTTTACTTTCTCCCCTTATACATAGTATATGGAGAAAGTATTGTTTTCGTCAAAATTTTCGAATTTGAGTTGAGGGTGGATATATCCGTTTTGGGGTCCCCTGAATCCAAAAAAAGTGGGTTTTGACGTGATGTCTGTCCGTCCGTGTGTCTGTCTGTGTGTGTGTGTGTGTGTGTGTGTGTGTGTGTGTGTGTGTGTGTGTGTCTGGATGTGTACAGTGCCACAGCCTACCCCATTGGTCCGATTTAGATGAAATTTGGCATGTATATATATAGTCACCGTATCTCCAGGCGTTTTTTCATTTTTTCAAATTTTTGATTTTTAAGGGTATGTGGCGGCAAAGCCACATGTAAATTAATAACACATGTTTGATTGTTTACCTGTTTATTTACATTAAGTTTTTGTTGTTGGATTTCTTATTCAAAACATTAAAAAATACATTTCCTTCTACCAAACTCGGCCTATTTATTCTGTACGACGTATTTTCCTATTCTGTTTTAAGCTTCAAGAACTTGTCCTCAGCCGGAGGATTGGTAATTATGTCTTGAACTTCCGTAGCGTATCTTTGGTCAAGTTGAGAAATTACATGGTAGAATTTGCTAGTGTCGGAAGTAATACGGTGAAGTGTGAATTGTGCTTCGACCTGTGCAAGCCTGTGCCACATAATAGCTGCCTTAAGCTGCCTGTGAAAGCGCTCTACAATTCCATTACTGCAGGGGTGCCAGCTACAGGTTCGAGTTCGTGTGGTTCCAAGGGCAGTTCCGAGGGCCTTGAAGAGTTCGGACTCGAACTGGCGTCCTTGGTCTGTCGTGATACATGACATTGAGCCGAAGCGAGAAATCCAGCATTGTAGTAAGGCGTTAGCTGTATCCTCTGCTGTAATGCGTTCAAGGGGCCAAACTTCAGGCCAACGTGTGTAGCGGTCGACGGCCAACACCTGCATCACGTCATACTCAACCGGGGACATTCGTCTTCAAGGAACTCTCCACATGTTCCCATGCGTTCCTGCGAGACGACTCCATCCGGGGCGCACTCCAACCCCCGTACTCAGGGCCTTACCCGATAGTCGGCCGTGACGAAAAGACTATGACGTTGCTCATTCGAGACAAAAACATCAGAGTCAGCGTCGACCGCGTCAAGCCGGCTTTCGTCCTCTCGGATGACACCCAGGGCAAATCCACCAACACTCCACTCGCCTCCACCAACCCGAACACGTCATCCTCTGCCGACAACTACAGGACTCGTTCCGGGAGGCGTGTCAAGTTTCGCATCCCTCACCCAATTTTCTCCGTGGGGGGCTGATGTGGCGGCAAAGCCACATGTAAATTAATAACACATGTTTGATTGTTTACCTGTTTATTTACATTCAGTTTTGGTTGTTGGATTTCTTATTCAAAACATTAAAAAATACATTTCCTTCTACCAAACTCGGCCTATTTATTCTGTACGACGTATTTTCCTTCAGGCAGTTCACCCCTAAAAACCCTTAAAAAACGTGAAAAATCCAATTTTCTCAAAAACGGCTCTAACGATTTTGATTAAAATTTTATAGTTTTTAGTGCACAGAGTACTAAATAATTTGACACCACCCGCATGTCTGTAAAAATGACGGTTCAAAAGTTATGGGCTTTTAAATGTCAAAAAAATTAAATTTTTAAATTTTCAGCAAAAACAATAAAAGTAAAGTATAACTTGACTGGTACTATTGAAACCAGCTTAAAAAACTAAACAAATTAGTATCTTGAATTATTTGTCTACGACTAACGGTTCCAGAGGAAAGTTAAATTTACCGTCCACGATAAACGCAGTACGTTGTCTGAAAGCGCCCAATGTTATTCTAATGGAGAATATAAAAAAATCAATTTCTTCCTTATTTTCCAACCGTTTTCCATGAAACTTGGTATGAAGAGTGAGGTCAAATCACCGAACAAAACCAGCTCAAAAAAGCTTGGTATTACGGGGGGTGGGTTTCCGCATACAATTTGAACAAAAAATTATTAAATGATATTTAGAATAACTTTGCAGAACATGATAGTTTTATTACAGATTGTCTTTTTTAAATTTACTTAAGGGAGAAAGTATGTGTCAGTCCACTGGTACCGTTTATTTATTTGACTACATATTTATATTCTGCTCATCGAACGCTCAGCTGAGGAGCTTGTTACAGGAACTGAGAGAAGGGTTATAAATACTCGTATTTAATTCAAGTTTATAAAACCTGATACTTCTAACAAAAGCCTTTAGGCCTTGATAAAACAACTTTTTAACCATAATTCTGCAGTTATTGACGCGCTCTCTTCCTCTTCCACATCAACGCCATCATCGTTAATCTCTTTACAACCCTCTTCTGCAATTAGTAGTACTGTAGGTTTTTTTACCATTCATTGACTTCTCTTTTGTACCAAATCGGATATCTGAATATTTCGGCGAGACGTTTTGTATAAGAACTTAAAGCTCTCAAGCTCTTCTGCTGTTATATCCATAGAATATGTATATGAAATGACATCTGTTCTAGATCATGTGGACACCGATTGCTCCGATGTTCCATGTCCTGTGGTGACAACGGAACTTTGTCGTCAGTACAACCTCCTGATGAACTGCTGCTGCTGAACATTACTTGAACTTATTGTGTTGGAATATGAAATATTCAAAACTAAAATTGTAAACCATACACTATTTAAGCAAATTGCTATACCCAATTTTTACCCAAAAATATTTATAAGGGGTATTTATATTTATATGGGTATGAATAAGAACATAATGAGTTGTGAAACATTACAAAAATACATTGACTTCATAAAGAATACATACAATACTAACTAAAGCTATTTACCCACGTTAAAATTCGGGTTTAGAAAAAAATCCTGTGACTCATACAAACACTCTTGGGTTAAAATATCTCTTAAAATATTTTAAAATGTTTGTACAGACAACGTTTATATTGTATTTAGTAAATTAGTAAAGAGTTTTATTGCCATAGACTTATGATTTTTTCTGAAATACAATAATTATATTTTTGTATTCCAACTTTTTCTTTATCCTAGAACTATGAGTTTTACTGTTGATGTCAACCCTATTCTTTACATCACATACTTGTTAGATCCTCATCATCATTCACACGTACTAAAGCTGAGGTTTATTTATACAAAGATTCACACCATATGATACAGTAATACAGGTTAGGGTCTGTCATATTTATTTTCATCCACCGTGATCGATGATTAGAATTCTCTTAACTTTTACTGTAATATATTCATTAAATAACATCTGCTGGTATTGTTACGGCGAAATATAATTGATTTGAAAGAGTAAAATAATTTAAATTTTGTTATTATAAAGCAATAGTTAATTTATAGGCTTACATCAAAGAAAACATGACACAATGGGATTAAATATTGATTTAATATCTTTGACCTCATCGCTAAGGACTGTAACACTTGGGACATTGGGTATAAAGCCTGCCTGTCTGAATGAGGAGTAGAATGTAATGTACTAAATGACATTTCAAGTAAGTCGATTGACTATTATCAGTACGCTTGAAACCTTTTCCAATTTACTCTATTGACTAATGGCATGGAAAACCTTTTACCTTACATTCAGATTGATTGTAAAATGGATTTTGTTGAATGAATCAGCAAGTAACAGTTTTTGCAAGGGAAAAATATATTGAATTCTTAGTGTTACTGACTCAACTAATTTATTTTTACTACACATAAGGGGTGGTGACTTAAACGTGAGACATTGAAATTTTATATGTTGATTGTAGTTGCTATAACCCTTACATAGGAAATAATTTTATTTTTTATATTAGGGATCGTTTAGGCCGAAAATATTTATGATGGGTTTCGTGCATTAAAGGAAATATTGTGTCATATGACTTTTTAATGAGTACATTAAACACCCTTCACAAAGAATATTTAGACAAAAAACTAAACCTAACAGTATGTACATTTAGACGTGTGAATAAAAACGTTTTATTTGCATTGATAATTGATTAAGCTTATCTCAATATTATAATATATTAAAATGTTATGTTAACGTGTAAGGAGTTTTACTAATGATAAACATTTATTATCGTAATTAATATTAATATTCAATAAATTATCTGATATTATTTATTTATTTATTTACGGTTACAGAATGATATTTGGTCTAAATAATAAAGTATCTTGCTTACTAAAACTGTGTCAGACAACTTGTCAAACAACTTTACGGGTTTCCTGCTAGTATGAGATATATATTTCCGTCCCTCAATAAAATTATTGAACTTGCACACATGGATTAACCTAAAAGATTATAATATAAATATATCATTCAAGCGTATATATATCTTATGTGTGGCACGTCGTGAATTTATTTTGTGTTTTAGCGAATTTCCCATAGGGAAGAAGCTATTACCGTAGGTCTCATGGTAAGACTTAAGCCCGGGAACATGTTATTTTTTCGTCTTTAGGTGCCCAGAGTCCAAAAACAATAGTCGTTAAAATTTATATATATATATATATATATATATATATATATATGTATATATGTGTCTGTTAGCACGATAACTCTCGTAAAAATGGTCCGATCGAAACCAACTTTGGTAGAGACGTGTGTTCATACAAATGCTCGGACGAGTTCGTAAACCAGACGTATCGGTCAATGGGAACGGGTAGGTTGGGGGGGGATTTGTATCCCAAAATGGGTTTTTTGCGTTTTTCACATGTAATTTTTAAAAATTTCTATTTTTATATTTCACCATTGGAATCAGCTTAAAAAACTACACAGTTAAGTTCCTTAAAGTTTTTCTCTATCTCCAACGGTTACTGAGATATTAAAAAATCTAAACACAGTACGTTGTATTGTGGGCTCCAATGTTAATCTTATGGAGGATAGGAAAAAATTAATATTTCCCATATTAATCAATTTTTTTGGATAAAACTTGATATTTAGCTTCATGTGGTTGAGATCTATCCATTTATGCTTAAAAATCATAGTTTATGTGTTTATCATGGCAGCAAACCTGCATACTCTTTTCCCATAATAATCATATAGGGAATAGGCAAACTCCTTTATTTATGGACAGATATTGATGAAAGTTGGTATAAATGTTAAGATAAAAATTATTTATGGTAGAAATGACTTCTTTCAGTGTTCCTCACAGCAGCTAACCTACACACTCTTTCCTATGTTAATCTTATGGAGAATAGGCAAATAATTCTCACGTTTATGGACATATTTTTATAAAACTTGTCATATATTAAATTATTGATTTGGAAATTCGCTGAGTACGCAGGTCTGCTGCGACGGGGGTATAATAAATAATATATATATATATATATCCATATATATATATATATATATATATATATATATATATATATATATATTGTTTTTGGACTCTGGGCACCTAAAGACGAAAAATAACATGGTCCCGGGCTTAAGTCTTACCATGAGACCTACGGTAATAGCTTCTTCCCTATGGGAAATTCGCTAATAAAAATTGTTTATGCTAGAAATGTCTACTGTAAATGTTCCTCACAGCAGCAAACCTGCATACCCGTCTCTATGTTATTCGTATGGAGAATAGGCAAATAACTATCATATTTATTGACAGATACAGTATTGATAAAACTTGTAATATATCATCATTATTATTATTTTATTATTTATTTGGAAATTCGCTGAGTACGCAGGTCTGCTGTGACGGGGGTATATTGTTTTTACTTTCTCCCCTTATATAACATAGTATTATGGTTAATAGTGCAAGCTGTTTAACGAGACATTTGTATTTCTTACAAGGTGGATCTCGTTTTGAGGTCCCCTAAAACAAAAAAGTGGGTTTTGGCGTGTATGTCTGTATATAATTCTTAATATGTGTATACAGTGTTGTTTTGTGACTGGATGTGTTACAGTCCACAGCACTACTATCCGATTTGGATGAAATTTGGCATGTATATATATAGTCACCGTATCTCCAGGCGTTTTTTTTTCATTTTTTTGAATTTTTGATTTTTAAGGGTAGTTCACCCTCAAAAACCCTTAAAAAACGTGAAAAATCCAATTTTCTCAAAAACGGCTCTAACGATTTTGATTAAAATTTGATAGTTTATAGTGCACAGAACACTAAATAATTTGACACCACCCGCATGTCTGTAAAAATGACGGTTCAAAAGTTATGGGCTTTTAAATGTCAAAAAAATCAAATTTTTTAAATTTTCAGCGAAAACAATAAAAGTAAAGTATAACTTGACTGGTACCATTGAAACCAGCTTAAAAAACTAAACAAATTAGTATTTTGAATTATTTGTCTACGACTAACGGTTCCAGAGAAAAGTTAAATTTAGTGTCCAAGATAAACGCAGTACGTTGTCTGAAAGCGCCCAATGTTATTCTTATGGAAAATATAAAAAAATCAATTTCTTCCTTACTTTCCACCCGTTTTCCATGAAACTTGGTATGAAGTGTAAGGTCAAATCACCGAACAAAACCAGCTCAAAAAAACTTGGTATTACCGGGGGGGGGGGGGGGGGGTTCCCCCATACAATTTGAACAATAAATTATTAAATGATATTTAGAATTACTTTGTAGAACATGATAGTTTTATTACAGATTGTCTTTTTTAAATTTACTTAAGGGAGAAAGTATGTGTCAGTCCACTGGTACCGTTTATTTAAGTTTGTGAAGCGATAAATAGTCGTAGGTCTATACATAGTGCGCTGTTCACAAAATACAGCTACATTTGTATGATTATTACAATGACTCGTTAAAATAAACAAACATCCAACTTATGTGTCCCAGTTGTGATGTTGGTTGTATCACACTTCATAACGGATACAGACTGTTGTTTTGTGACTGTTATTGTTATGCGTCGCACAGACACGCTGCTATTTACAATACCATAATAACATTATACCAAAATAGTGCGTACGATAAATTTTATGAAGTTTTAAAGATTTATAAAACTAGTCCTTGCACATTACTATTGAAAAACGCATTTTAAAACTGTGTTTCAATTTAATTTACGTTTGGGGCCTATATATCTTTACTTGAATAGTTATAATTTTGATTAACTTTCCATGAAAAACGTGCTTCTCTCGTTTGATATTGATATTTTGATAAAAATATTTATTTTAATTCTTTCATTGACAAGTAAAAATGATTGGAATTTCTTACACCAACTTTGAAAACAGCTTTGTAATAATTACTGTACCAATGTTTTAATTACACTTAGAATTGAATAGTCAGTAATGCAAACTAATAATAAATTAATAGTACATTGAACTTAGAAAAAAGTACATTACTATACTTGTAACATCTAAAAGCCTGTGTTTACATAATATTTCAAAATAAATCTATCTAAAAAACTTGACGAAGCTATATTTTATTTTATTTTTTTATTTATTAACATGAAATACTTCATGTCTGTAAGGGAACGATTTTTTCATTTAATAATATTTACGGCAAATAATCAATGATTTAAAATTATTTTTTGAGCCGCCCCAAAAGATGTCATGCCTTGCTAGCACGCTGCCGACTCGAATTCGAATCCGTTTTCGGTCATAGAATTTATATTCTAATTTTGGTTTGCCGATTTGCAATAGTCACTAACCACGGTAGGTGTTGCCATCCTTTTTTTTAAATGACGACTTATCCAGGTAGATATTTTTAGAAGCCAAGTACGAATGAAACATGAGAGCAACATATTTATGACGTGATCAACTGACTAAAGCAGTGTGAATTTTCATATACCGTACTGTTAAATCGTTAGCCCGACATCTAATGCAATCTGATGGACTTAAGTTCAATGTGGATCTCAACCACGTTTTTGCCTATGAATACAAACTGGTCTAATTATTGAGTTTAAAACCTGAAGAGGATGCTTATTATTTGTTTCACGTTGATTACATTATTTACTCTAAGTTACGTTTAACGAATATATTTACAATATATTGAGATTTCGGTTATTTGGGGGACTAGTTGTAAACTAAAATATTTATTTTTTTGTATCGAGTATACATCTATTTTAATTAGGCTACCACCAATAAAATTTGTTGACTTGTTACAAAAATTTGGTAATTAATGTGAATTACTTGTAAAATTGTAGTATGATGTAGGTACTAGACAAATAAGCCATAAAATGTATGAGTTTCTGATTTTTATGGAAGCAAGTAAAATTTAAAATTAGTTTTTAACTAAGAGTCAATATGTAATAAATCAGGTGTATTTCAATAGAGGAAAATATAAAAATGGTGAAAGTGAAAAATATGAGGAATAAAATTTAAAAATAGTACGGTATCTCTCTCGGATTTATAAATAATTGCAGAAAAAAATTTTAAAATTATTTTCAATAATTACTTTTCAATAATTTGGTTGTAAGGTGTTGGGGACTTCTTCAGTCGGGGACTAAAATACAGGGGAGTTTAGGCCCCACCCACCGTGACGTCAAACCTTTATGACGTCACTATGACGTAGACCTTTTTGGGGAACACTATCCTGTCGGTAATTTTCTGCTCCCGTACCTTTGACTCCAGAAAAGGTAACAAATAGCTAAAATATGACTTTAAATTAAGCTATGATGTTTGAGACTCGTCCTACTACGATATCAGAGCCAATTAACTCTATTTGGTACAAAAAGAGAGTTCGTGAGAATTGAGGTGTAACCGAACGTTTATGAGGAGAATTTGAACAGTTTTTCATCTTAAGTATGATATATAGGTAAAAGCCCAATCTTTCTTTAAATTTTATGATACAGTATTACGAGAAACAGTCTTTAGTAATCCTTAAACTTGGGAACTACTTGAGATATTTTAATTTACTTTAAAGCATAAAATGACCTCATGATTAAATAACAGTTTTAACTACTTTCAACCTTTAAAATAAACTAAAATTTTCACTATTAAGAACATATTATTTATAAATACATATTTATTACATACTGTTTTGTAAAAACAACAGTTCTCAAGAGAAAAGTTGTTGTTCTTTAGTAGACAAAGGTTAACGTTTTATCAGTTTTATACTGTTCCTGTGGGAGTTATAGTTTATTAGGAACATATCTTGAATGATGGAATAGTGTTTTTTTAAATGGGGGTATTTACTTAAGGTGAACATGGTCATCGTCATCATGTCGTAGGCCCTATAACTTCTCTACGTAGCTTTTCACATTTCGTTGTTAAAAAAATACGTTGACCATACACATTACGGTAAAAACCTAAAGTGACGGGTTCCTTTTATGTAATAAATGCAATTTACATTTAAAAATTGTTTAGTTTATATAAAAAGCGAACATAGGATGTGAAACGCTTAATCTAGGATTGAAGTGATATATTTAGGTGAGAAAATTGAGTAAAAAATACTAGGAATGATTGTGGAGATAATACTTAATAATAACCTTAAAATAGGGTCCAAGCATAAAATTATAACATATTTATGATAAAACTATTTTGTATTTCACTTCATTGCTATGTTTCACTTTTGCTGTTAAGTGAAACATAACAATAATGAACTACGTTCACTAAATTGATGGCAGATGCCACTTAATATTTAATTTGTAAATGCGTCACGATCGTGACTTTAGCAGTTCAAGGGTTAAATACCTATTGTTAATTTTATAGTAAAATTCAAGAATTGTCTGCTTGATACGTCCGTCTACAATCCATCAGCAGAATATTGTGAAAGTTGAGCAATCAGAGCCGTTGTTTCCTCCTCCTAGAGCCAACTCTGCGCCAACTTATTTGCATCTTCACAACTGCATTCGTGATTGACTCAAATATTCAAATCGCATGTCTAACGGTCATTTTATAATGACTATTTCATAATGAAATTGTTCTATCTTTATGCTTGCGAGTAGTTGTTGAAACGTAGTTAAAAAGTAATTAAATTCTTACATATGTTTCTTCAGGAGTCAGAATACTCTTATTTCTTCGCTGAATATATAATATGTACCAAATATACAAACCTTTTCATAGTCAATGTGTGTGCAGTTATAAATAATAATACCTATTTTTTTTACCTAAACCAATTTCTAATTTTTACTACCGTATATTTATTTATTACAGTAAAATTACATGGTAATAAAATAGCAAATAGAGTGTTAAAAAATCATTAAATATCCCCACGCATCTACCTACGTGTGAGAGAGTCAATTTATGGAACAAAAAAATACACTTCACCAAAAGGAAAACAAATCATTACAAAAGGTCTGAATGGGCATATTACATAGCTGCAAAAACGCCAAAATCTCATTTAAAATAATATATGCTGATAATAATAAAATAGATAAATTTATTATAATATTTTATAATTGTAATTGCATTAGTAATCGTAGACTTTATTACTTTATTATTGAGTGCTACACTATCCATGATGATGAATTAATTATTTATGAGTATTTATATATAAATAAATGTAATTGCCTCATTAGTTAATCCAATTGACAAGAATTGGTGTCAATTTCTAATCTAGTTTTGCTATAATCCTTAGTAATTCATGTAACTAGAGTCACGTAACGTTGTTTAAAAGCAAGCAATCTTAATAAGATAAATTTTCATTACACTATTTTGTATTTCTAATGTGATTTTGAAAAAAAATCAGCTTTGGTACGGTTTTTGTTATTAAGATTAGATGTTTCAACCGAAACTCGTCTTAAACATGGTAGTTATCTACCAAAACGAACATTTAAAAAATACGAATGTAAATTTAACAGGTAAAATGTACGCATTTGATTAAAACTGAAGGTAAAATTTCAATTTAAGAAACAGTAATGAACATGACCATGTATAAGAGAACAGCGACCACATGTATCGCATTTTGATGTATGCGCCACCGTATTTCACAACCTGGAGTAGCTAAAGCTGACCTCTTATCTATTGACTCCCATTATCGCCAACCACAACCAGCCGGATATCCTTCAATGTATCATGGACCAGGTCACACACATAGAGACTCTAGTCTTATCTGTCAGATAAATAAATAAATACTATATATATATGCATGAAAATTTTCATAATATTTTACAATTTACCTTTAAGTTTGTTTTCATAGCTTTAAATTTTACTACGGTAAACTTATTTAGAAAAATAAACTTAAATGAACTGTCATATTATCAACATTACAGCTGTATAAGTTCTTTAAGATAGAAAATTTATGTTCTCTACCAACCAAAGCTTACAATTTTATCAAAGACTTTCTCTCCCTGTGGAAATCTTTGAGATTAAAAGGATAGCACTTTCTTGAATGAATCTACTAAGTTATTTTATTCTTTAGTAAAAATTTATTTAATGCGTTTGGTATCATATTGTAATTGATATTCATTTTAGAATTTAGTCATGTTTAATGACTCTTCATTAAACAATGAGGAAACGTTTAGGGCTTTTAATAAATGTTGTTGCGAATATTAATATAAATTGTGTGCCAAAACATGAAGTAATACTTCCCCCTTAAGTCAAATATAACGAATATACAATGTTTAATAAAACTACATATGCTTTGTTTTTATTACATTAACCCTTATAGATTCATTAATTCAAGAATAATCATCAAGTTTCTTAAATTAACAACAAGAGAAAACAAGCTAAAATAATTCATTGTTAAAATTATTTTGGGGACGTAACCCCCCCAACCGCGTGATGCCAAAATTGTTGAGTGGGTTTTGTTGAGTGTGACTTTACATTGCATACTATGTTTCTTGGAAAACGGTTAGGAAATAAGGAAGAAATAGATTTTTCAATACTCTCCCAAAGATTAACGTTGGGCGCTTTCAGATAACGTACTGCGTCTACCACATTATATTGATGTTAAACATTGTATACTATACGACAATAAACGGTATTAGTGGGTTGAAACATACATTCTCTCTTAATTAAATTACAAAACTACAACCTAAGCTATCATATTATTTAAAATTTATTTAAATAATGTTTAAAATTAATTATTTCAAAAATAATAATCCGATTTCACAAATAACTACAAGAGAAAATAAGTAAAATTAATTGTTACTAATTTGAGAAATAAGGAAGAATTTTTTAATATTCTCCATAGGAAAACATTGGGCGCTCTAAGAAAACATACTGCCTGTACCATGGACATTGAACTATTAGACTTATGAATTAAAATACTGATTAGTTTAGTTTTTAAGCCGGGTTTAATGGTGATAGTAAAATGATCAAAACTACCGTTTTGCTGGAAAATTAAAAAATCAAATTTTGACCCCGATATTTAAGAAATATGGGCGGGTTCATAAAGGACTATAAACCATACAATCGTTAGAGCCGTTTTTGAGATATGTTCATTTTATGTGTTTTTTGGGGGGATTTTAGGGGTAAAATATTGCAAAAGGACTGTAATGTTAAAGTGATTATATGTATCTGATATCACATGTTTGAATCACTGTCTAATCAATTGTTTACATTTAAGCAAAAAGTTAAAGCAAAAAAAAAATGGTTAAGTTTTTTAGTTGTCTTTTTCTAGTGTTTTAGTACCTGTTGACTGAGCTTCGCTCGGATAGAGTAAGACATGTATTATACAAGTTAATTAGTAAAATTAAAACATATTTATTACTCAATGAAAACATTTATGTGGTTTAAATAAAACCGATTTCATACACCTTAATTAATATAGCATGAACACTGAAATATAATGCCCTGGATGGGGATCGATCCCACAATCTTCAACACATGAATCCTAAGTGTTACTAACTGAGCTACATAACATAAAATACTAAAAAAATAAAAAAAAGTTCTCGCGAAAAAATACTTTTTCCTTTAACTATCGGATAGGATGGGAGTAAAAATAGTAAAAATGTCCAGTAAAATTTGTTTTTTGAATATCTATGAATATTTTTGAATATGAAGTATTTATATAGTAAGTGTCCAATCTATTAGTTAATGTATGGGTCCCTTATTACCACACTTAAGTAGTAATATGTGTACATTTGTCTAAAATATCTTATTGCAATTTAACTTTTAACTATCTTAATCCAGATTTCGTTTGAAGTTAATATTTTCATGACTACCTTTTTTCATCACGGTAAATATTTCATTTTTTAAACTCTTAATTTATCTTATATAAATTATCGGAAAAGTAAAATATGCATGTCAAAAAATAATAATTAATATCGAATAAAAATATTTATTTAAGAAGAGTTAATTTCCCAAATAAAAGGCAATCAGGAAATTGATTTTAAAAGTGGTGTGTAAAGCATGGCTATTAACAAAGTTAAACATTATCATAAGCTTGTTTTTTGAATTTCCGTTATTACGGTAACAGAAAGAAAATATGAATGTTGTTCGCTCTAAAGTGGATTAGCGGCCTTTTAGCTTAATCCCTTTAATCTCGGGCAGTTCTACATCCTTGGGAAGAAGCCAATTCTCGACGTCGCCCTGCGCTGGCTGGCTTTGGCTTCTCATTCACTACAACAATAACATATTGCTGTTATTTACAATGTTTACTTGTTAATTTAAGCTATGTGATTTTTGGTATTAAAAAATAGAAAAACCTGTGTAAGACTTGTAAAATGTAATTATTTTATAGATATTTCAAAATAAGTTTGACTAATTTATGTAAAATATAATATTAGGATGAAATGTATTATTAAAATAACTGTAATGTATAAATAATAACAGTAACATAGAATACTTCATAGCATAAGCCACAGGAGCCGGCTGAGCGTGCACTAATGAACGTAAACAGTGATATTATTACTGAAGCAAGTATTAGTTGAATATAAATCTCGTTTAAATCCTTTCCAATTTATACTCGGGCGCGTCGGCAACCGGCAGCCCTAAATCCGATCCAACTAACACTGCGGATGTCTGTTTTATCTGATTATCATAATACAGGTAGTTATTTTAGTGAGTAAATTAATTAAGTTAATAGCTAAATAATACAAGTATATGAATGAAAATTATTTATATAACTCCCAGCTCATATTCCTTTTTAGTTGATTATTAAAAATATCAATTTTTCTGGTTAATATCTCATGAAAAGACTCTACAAAATATCTTCCGAATCTTTATAACGTCAATTTGAATGAATGGTCAATATGATGTTGAGATTAAACAACGCCATCTATCAGCCCCAATGGGGAGGTGTACTTGTGCCATGGACATATGTCACTCTCTCGACTCATCAACCACACAGCGAGCTGAGCTTAGTGTAAACATTATTGTAGACAGATAGTTGTTCCATGAACAACACATTAGAACAATCAGCAGCTTTCTCACCCATAAATATCTACATTTTATTATTTTGTCAGAATAAAACATACAGTAGAGTACATATTTTAACTATAACAAGCAATTTTAGTAGACAGATTTCCATTCAAGCGAACTATGTAGGATATTGGTTTTAGTGGTAAATTGGTACTGTTGAAGGGAAATTCAAATTAATAACTACTTTAAAAGAGAGTTTTATATGAAATTAGGGCGACTCGAGTAATTAATTAATAATACACATTCACAAACTATAATCAATATAAATACATTATACATACAACTGTGCATTTATGTCGGGGCAGTTAATTAATAGTCCAACAGCCTAAAACATCAAAGGGTCCTACAGTTTACATCTTGCCACTGTATTACGCACTGGTCTAATCATAAGGATGGTCTTTGCGGATGAACATAGTATTCAATAGTGCGGACGTTCCACACCAGGGAATATCACATCCACCCACCACCAATCATAACTTTCCACAATTCGTGACCTCCAAGTAGCTGGATTACAGGACACGCCAAAGTCTCAGTCAAAATTAAAGGCAGTAAAGGTCTACGTGACCGTATATTCTTATTCTTATTTTTGAAACACTGACACAAACTACAATGATTGCCTAATTATGAGTGAAAGGTAAGTGTGTTACATGCACCATTTAGTGTCATCTGACGTTTTACTTTTTTACTTACAAAGATCTCCTGATTTTTTTCCACCATCACTAATTATTTGCGGCATGATCATATAAGTGAGCAGGAATGCAATGAAATGTTTAATCGTTGAAAAAAAAAACAAAATCGTGAGATACTCACCGCGAGCTATGATGGTACCGAGGAGTCCACGAGTTGCATTATAATAGTTTCGAGCTAGAGTGACACAGAGGAGTCCACAAGTTTCATTACAACAGTTTCGAGCTAGAGTGGCACAGAGGAGTCCACAAGTTTCATTACATTCGCTTCGAGCTAGAGTGGCACAGAGGAGTGCACCAGTTGCATTACATTCGTTTCGAGCTAGAGTGGCACAGAGTAGTGCACGAGTTGCATTACATTCGCTTCGTGCTAGAGTGGCGCAGAGTAGTGCACGAGTTTCATTACATTCGATTCGAGCTAGAGTGGCACAAAGGAGTGCACGAGTTGCATTACATTCGTTTCGAGCTAGAGTGGCACAGAGGAGTGCACGAGTTGCATTACATTCGCTTCGAGCTAGGGTGACACAGAGGAGTCTACGACTTGCGTTACATTCGATTCGAGCTAGAGTGGCACAAAGGAGTGCACGAGTTGCATTACATTCGCTTCGAGCTAGAGTGGCACAGAGGAGTGCACGAGTTGCATTACATTCGTTTCGAGCTAGAGTGGCACAGAGGAGTGCACGAGTTGCATTACATTCGCTTCGAGCTAGGGTGTCATAGAGGAGTGCACGAGTTGCATTACATTCGTTTCGAGCTAGAGTGGCACAGAGGAGTGCACGAGTTGCATTACATTCGTTTCGAGCTAGAGTGGCACAGAGGAGTGCACGAGTTGCATTACATTCGCTTCGAGCTAGGGTGTCATAGAGGAGTGCACGAGGTGCATAACATTCGCTTCGAGCTAGGGTGACACGGAGGAGTGCACGAGTTGCATTACATTCGCTTCGAGCTAGAGTGACACAGAGGAGTGCACGAGTTGCATTACATTCGCTTCGAGTTAGGGTGACACAGAGGAGTGCACGAGTTGCATTACATTCGCTTCGAGCTAGGGTGACACAGAGGAGTGCACGAGGTGCATAACATTCGCTTCGAGCTAGGGTGACACGGAGGAGTGCACAAGTTGCATTACATTCGCTTCGAGCTAGAGTGGTACAGAGGAGTGCACGAGTTGCATTACATTCGTTTCGAGCTAGAGTGGTACAGAGGAGTGCACGAGTTGCATTACATTCGTTTCGAGCTAGAGTGGTACAGAGGAGTGCACAAGTTGCATTACATTCGTTTCGAGCTAGAGTGGTACAGAGGAGTGCACAAGTTGCATTACATTCGTTTCGAGCTAGAGTGGTACAGAGGAGTGCACAAGTTGCATTACATTCGTTTCGAGCTAGAGTGGCACAGAGGAGTGCACGAGTTGCATTACATTCGTTTCGAGCTAGAGTGGCACAGAGGAGTGCACGAGTTGCATTACATTCGTTTCGAGCTAGAGTGACACAGAGGAGTGCACGAGTTGCATTACATTCCCTTCGAGCTAGAGTGGCACAGAGGAGTCCACAAGTTTCATTACATTCGTTTCGAGTTAGAGTGACACAGAGGAGTGTACGAGTTGCATTACATTCGTTTCGAGCTAGAGTGACACAGAGGCGTGCACAAGTTGCATTACATTCGTTTCGAGCTAGAGTGGTACAGAGGAGTGCACAAGTTGCATTACATTCGTTTCGTGCTAGAATGGTACAGAGGAGTGCACAAGTTGCATTACATTCGTTTCGAGCTAGAGTGGTACAGAGGAGTGCACAAGTTGCATTACATTCGTTTCGAGCTAGAATGGCACAGATGAGTGCACGAGTTGCATTACATTCGTTTCGAGCTAGAGTGACACAGAGGAGTGCACGAGTTGCATTACATTCCCTTCGAGCTAGAGTGGCACAGAGGAGTCCACAAGTTTCATTACATTCGTTTCGAGTTAGAGTGACACAGAGGAGTGTACAAGTTTCATTACATTCGTTTCGAGTTAGAGTGACACAGAGGAGTGTACGAGTTGCATTACATTCGTTTCGAGCTAGAGTGGTACAGAGGAGTGCACAAGTTGCATTACATTCGTTTCGAGCTAGAGTGGTACAGAGGAGTGCACAAGTTGCATTACATTCGTTTCGTGCTAGAGTGGTACAGAGGAGTGCACAAGTTGCATTACATTCGTTTCGAGCTAGAGTGGCACAGAGGAGTGCACGAGTTGCATTACATTCGCTTCGAGCTAGAGTGGTACAGAGGAGTGCACGAGTTGCATTACATTCGTTTCGAGCTAGAGTGGTACAGAGGAGTGCACAAGTTGCATTACATTCGTTTCGAGCTAGAGTGGTACAGAGGAGTGCACAAGTTGCATTACATTCGTTTCGAGCTAGAGTGGCACAGAGGGGTGCACGAGTTGCATTACATTCGTTTCGAGCTAGAATGGTACAGAGAAGTGCACGAGTTGCATTACATTCGTTTCGAGCTAGAGTGGCACAGATGAGCACTCGAGGCATCCTTAGACGAAAGATAAAATAAACGTTATCAGAATAAAAGAAGAAAACTAGCCCACTTACTGTTAATTATTTTAATTTGTATTAAAAAATAGCAGTTAGCCCGTCCTTTGTACGGGTTAAGATTATCATACCAAAATGTAAACCTGAAATCCTAAACAAATCAGTACAAAGAAAATAAATAAATACCCAGGTTTATTATTTACCACTTACAGACTAATAAACTATTATTATAATTAGTTATACGTTCAAATAACCTTTTAATATAGTATCTTTTCGAAATGGTTTTAAAATCAATGACCGATATAAACTAACTAATATTGATTTGATAGCTGTTTGTTTTTCTTTATATTAAATATTTAAACTGAAAAGACAGCGTATTATTACTAGCAGGTGGTTCATTGACAACTGAAAGCAAAATGTGACTAATATCGCGTAAAAATTGGGTTTTTAAATGCTCGTGATTTACCTTTTAAGGGGCGATGAACAGGAAAGTAGAGAATACATGAAATAAGTTTCATTGTTATCAGTTTTCCTTTTTTCTCGAAGAGGACGGCGCAAAATACCTCCTGGAACGTCACAGACAAAAAGACAGGCAAACTGACACAAATTGAGATAAGACTGGTTTCGGCTTCGTTAACGCACGAAACGAAAAACTAACTAAAAATGAATAACTCAGAGCAATGTACACGCTAAACTCTAATTTTATTTATATAGATAGATATCAGAATAAAACGAACCAAATAAAACGAAGTTTATGTACAAGTTTAATGTCGTAATAGGATATCATATAACGCGCCGTGTATACTCTACGGCGCGGCGCGGCGGGTGACATGTTCAACAGCAGGACTGGGACACGGCCTGGTTGTGATGTTTGCATTGACATTAAACCTCTACATTAGCTTGTTTCTTATTTGAAATTATCTTTCTTCGTTAATTCCCCTCAATAGGTAGGGGGAGAATGGGGGAGAGCGAGTGTGTTAAGCTGTAATTTATAGTTTCTTCAAATATATATATTTTTGCTAAAACAATTTTAGGGGTTATTATACATTAATAAACGATATATTGCATGCAATCTTTAACAAACAAAAGAAATGCTTAAAAAATAATAAATAAAACACTTTACATGTACCAGTAACCCCAAACCATGAGGTAATGGTGGGAGGGGGATTTCCTATGGATTAATAAAGGCAGAGGTCTATAAAAATTGTTGCATAGAATTGTACCAAAAAGTTCCGCAAAAATAGGTTGTATATATGGTAGAAACAAAATATTATATGCAGTACTGTGAAAATAATTATTACTTTATTATGTTTATATGTACCTATTACGGTACTTAAAAACAGATTTAATTCACTCTATTGGTAAGATTTACGTAATAATTAACATTTAGGCTGAAAAAGCCTGTATCAAAAACAGAAATTAAAACCTGTAATTGTTGTGAAATTTAGTAGAAATTACCAAACTTAAAAAACTATTATTTTTCAGATCCTCATTACTTACTTTATAGGTAACTACACAGCACATTAAGTATCAGTTACATTTACAACACTTTTTTTACAACAACTTTGCAATGTTTCTACATTGAAAAGTTGCAAAAACATAACATAACTAAATGAATATTACAGAAAGTTTTCAGAAATATATATTTTGACATATTACTAAAACGTAGCACGGAGACGTAAATTTGGGATGTTTTTGAAATATAAAAAAACAAACACTGTTAAATATCTACAAACATTGCAATGGAAGTTACATGAAACATTGCTAGAACATTAACATAGCAACTTAACTGAATTATGACAATGTGATGGTTTTGAAACGTCCCAAAAAGCAAATCGCTGTTACATAAACATTGAAATAATTAATTATGATGCATCAAAAACAACATATCTTTGTTAGATAACTGAAAATCAAGGAAATATTGTTAGGGTCCATGTACGTGGTTTTTATTAGCGAATTTCTCATAGGGAATAAGCTGTTACCGTAGGTCTCATGGCTAAGCTTAAGCCCGGGTCCATGTTATTTTGTATAAAACTTTGTATTCGGCTTAATGTGGTTGGGATCCATATGTTTATGCTAAATGTCATCACTAAAGAATGGGCAAATACTTTAATTTATCAACAGGTATTGATTGATCATACTCATCATATACTTGTATTATTATTTATTTGTAAATACCCTGAGTACGCAGGTCTGCTGCGACGGGGGTGTTAAAATTTATAACTTATTTAGGTTCTAGGACGTTAATAGTTTATGGTCCCGGATAAGTTTTTCCTAAACTATAATATTTTACAGATAATGCATTAAGCTTTAACCATTGTTAAAACTATGCAAAGCAGAGAGATGATGCACAGTCCGGAGTTGGGAGGGGGCTCCGGAGTAATGACCAGTGACCGCCTAGTTGCCTATTAGGAGTAAGGCGACGAGGCTTCAGACCAAGAAGCCTGTAGGATGAGCTCTGAACCAGTCAACCAGTTATGTAATACTTAACTAATAAGTCCCGGAGTGCTCCTGGGGCCTCTTGCCCAGTTTCAATAACAATATTAGTAATTTTAACAAGTTACAAGTAAACATTTACAAGAACTAATAAACTGATGATCTAATGAATTGTCTTGCACAATAAAATTAAAATTTTACCAGTTTTAGAGAGTTGTCATAGCAACACTAATATATTTCCCAATTTCCATTAATTTACAAGTTATTTTTTACAAGTAGATTGTCTTGCACAATATCAATAAGGCTACTAATAATATTAGTTGGATTTTACTAATAGTTTCATAGTAATTACAAGTGAAATTACACATATTGGACCTAAAACAGCTGATTTCAATTTGAATCATTTTAAAAATTTGCTTAGAAGCTAGGACTAAGCGTAATTAGTTTAGTAGAGAATTTTCTACTAAAGATGATCTAAATTTATGAAGTTTAATTTATTTGAATGGAAAATTTAGTGGTTTGTTACATTTTAAGTTTTGCGAAATTCAGTAATGTAGGTAATCTAGAATTTGTAATTAGCGTGACGTATCCTTGATGTGGATAGAAAATTCTACTTTTTTTACTTAACTTTTTTACTTATGAAAAAGTTGCAAAAACAAATCACAGTAACTAGAATTATGTGTTCTTGGATAATCTCTTGCTAATTATCAGCAGCAGGAACGTTTGGTCTCCGTCAACATTTACTTCCTCAAGATCATCTGAACCTTCGTTTTCAAAATGTGCATTCCAAGTAGCTTGTTCATTTTGTCTTTCTATGTTACATAATGTAACACACACTAGACCGCATTTGCTGGCAATATTGGATTCAACCTCACGTGGTTTAGGCAAAGAAACTTTTCTTTTAAAACTCCAAGGGCACTTGGAGTCGTTAATCATACTTCAGCAATATTCTTTCAATAAATTAACAATTTAGATCAACGCTAAGAAGATGATAATCTCACTAGTAAATAAAACTACCAAGCTCTCTAAGCTAGTACTAGTAGAAAAATTATTAGTAAATACTAGTAGATTATTAAATAAATAAATATCGAGCAATAAGGTTGGAAAGACTGTAAATTTTACTAATAACATTTTTCACTAATAATTAGTAAATTTAAGGTTATGGATTGTGCAAGATAATCTACCAAAACTATTAGTTGTAATTTGTAAGGATTACTAATTTTATTAGTCGATTTACTTGTAAATTGTAATCTACATTTTTGAAACTGTACAAGAGAAAACTACAAGTGATGACTAATAATATTAATTCTTACTAGAATTATTAGTTGGTAAATTATTATGCAAGAGGCCCTAGCCAGTATTCTACATTATATGAACATAGACTATTGACAAAATTAAATATGTGCAGAAAATCCCTCACAGACTGTAAGGTATGTAAGGTAAAATAATGTAATAAACAATATACAATAGTTCAAAACTATCTTGGTAATGGTGCAATCAAAAACTTCATGCTAGTTTGAAATAAATTACAAATAAATTCTGTTTGTATAACTAAGCGTTAAAAATCTAGGTCAACAGCAAGTATATTATTATAAAATTTGTAAATCCAAACAGCTTTTAAAAGGGGCGTCCCTCGTTGGAAACTGCTTTCAAAGAACGGTCTCTTTTACCCAAGTACCATTTCAATATCAAAGGTTTGAAACCATTAATTTTGAAGTGAAGCTACATTTACAACGATTAAAATAATATAATCTACTGAAGGTTTTTATTTTTAGATATTTAACGTAATACGTTAATTTATGATTTTTATCAATAATATTGAATAAATAAGTAATACTACCTTCAATATATTTTTATTGTGTATAGAAAGGGGTTTTGATTAATTTTTTTAATACAGGTAGTTTTAAAAATCTCGATAAAAGACTATATATTATTGAATGTTGAGTTACTCAACAAAGCTGTAAACAATAGGGCTGTATAGGTACGCCGAAATTTGGTGAAGAGTTAAGTTGTAACCTTGGTTGACAGATGTGAATATTTGTCTTTTTAATCAATCATAATGTGTTTTATACGTAAATGCTCTTTTGAGATGAGATGTAGATCTAAACATGTATAACATTGTAACAGTTTCTGAGTATAATTGAAATGTATCGATCTAGAATCAAAATAATACGATACAATGTACCTTTGATACCCCCGTCGCAGCAGACCTGCGTACTCAGCGAATTTTTGTATGTGACAAGATTGATCAATCAATACCTGTTGATAAATTAGAGTATTTGCCTATTCTCTGTAACATAAACATGGGAAAGAGTATGCAGGTTTGCTCCGTTAAGGAACGGTACAAGTATGCATTTTTACCATAAACTATTTTTATCTGTCCATATATCATTATCTGGACATAAATAAAGGAGTTAGCCTATTCTCTATAAGATTAACATGGGAAAGAGTATGCAGGTTTGCTGCTGTGGAACACATAAACTATGATTTTTTAGCGTAAACGTATGGACCCCAGCCACATGAAGCTAGATAAAAAGTTTCATCCAAAACTATTGATTAGTATGGGAAATATTAATTTTTCCTTATCCTCCATAGGATTAGCATTAGAGCCCCTAAATAAAATGCACTGTGTTTAGATTTTTTAATATCTCGAAAACCGTTAGAGATAGAGAAAAACTCTAAGGAACTAAATTGTGTAGTTTTTTAAGGTCATTCTAATGGTAAAAGATAAAATTAGAAATTTTAATAATTACATGGAAAAAACGAAAAAACCCCATTTTTGGGTTACAAAACCCCCCAAAATTACCTGTTCCGATTTACCGATATGTCTGGATTACGAACTCGTCCGAGCAAATGTAAGAATACACGTTTCTACCAAATTTGGTCCCGATCGGACGATTTTTACGAGAGTTATCGTGTTCACAGACACACACACACACACCCACACACACACACACAAACACACACACATATATGGTATTTTGGTGAACGAAATCCGTGCACGGATAAGCGAGAAAATCCATGCGTCACCGCGGCGCGGGCGTGGTGAAAAAGCGGCTGGACCATTAATTCTTCGCCACGGCCACGCCGCGGTTTTGAAATTAAAGTTGCAATTTTTTTTATTTCTTGTAAAAATTTTATAATGTTAATGGGTTTTTTGTTATATAAACTACAAAAATTCTAACCACTGCCATTTTGAAAATATAGAATAAAACTAAATAATACTTTGAGAATATTTTTCTCTTTGGCTATTAAATGTGTGTGCAAAGTTTGGTTTCTGTATCTTAAAAATAGCTATTGATATATAACGTTTTTTGTATAAAATACAAAATGGTGGCTAGCGGCAAAACAGAGGATTTTTTGACATATATTTATAGGACATTTTTTGTTTACTTTGATGATTTTGGAGCTCAGGTTCTTTTACTTTAATAATAAATATATTAGCAGCCCTTACTTGTGAACTACATAATCAAATAAATAAATAAATAAATATATATATATATATATCTATAAATTTTAACGCCTATTGTTTTTGTCTCTGGGCTCCTAAAGACAAAAGGGCTTAAGTCTTGCCATCAGACCCATGGTAATGGCTTCTTCCCTATGGCAAATTCGCTAATGAAAAATAACAATATCATTTTCTTTAGGCTATTTCTTCGAAACTGGAAACTTAAGCTTGGCTATTGCTATACAATGTTAACAGTTAATCACACTTAAGTTCGCTTTACATAATAACCATTGAAATATTTATATTATGTTGTTTAATAATAGGCAAAAACCGCTTCTGTGGCTTTCTAAGGGATTTCCAAATGATGCATCGTAAGTAAATTGCGATTATGCATCGGAAGCCTACATTTTCGTAACTTGGGATGAATCTCGTACTATTAATGATCAAAACTCAACATGTTCTAAAGAAACGGAAGATCACTCATTAATTGATAGAATTGGCTATATATCATATTAGAGATAGAGGTGTGACTGATGTGAGTAGTTTACAAGTTTAGAGTACGTGTAACGGTTGGACCTGGTAGGCCTCGGGCACGGCAAAGGGTAACATAAACATGACGAAACCTATGGAGTAGACTTTAGATTACGGATGGTTTCTGCTCAGTGATGACATAATTACTGGGAAATTATTCTTTATTCGTACCATTTTTATTTAGCCGTAATCTAAGATTTATTGCTATTTAGCTCATCATATAGTATAGTATAGTAAAACTGTCTTACTGTTAACAGCTCCTCCTATGGGGGATTCATGTACCCTATCTGATGGTAAACCTTAGCAGTAATACTTTGCTATACATGAAATCGAACGTAATGTTACTCACAGTAGTCACCGTTATAAAATGCAATGGCAATTTGAGCAAGTTGAGCCGACCATCGCTCAGAAGCCTAATGCATAATTAATTGTTATAATATTTTCATATAAAAATATCAATGTTGATTTTGGTAAACTTTTGATTTTATTGCGATATTATAATTAACTTTAATCACAATAAGTAAACATAGCTTGTCTACATTGACAAAATGATTGTAAATATCATTAGTTTTTAACGAGAGAGTTTAGAAGATAAAATTTCCAATGGTTTGTTTGCCAGAATTAATTAACGTTGCTGGAAAGTTATTTCCCAAATTAATTAATTTAACTTGAACAAAAAACATGAAGCTGGGGCCATTTGGGATAGTCTCTAAAATGATATTAAGAGATTAAATTTTGTCTTTAAATGAAAAAAAAACTGTTATAAATTATAAAATATATTGTATGTACACCGTACATGTTATGAAATGAACATACATATTTTAAAAACATTGTTTATAAAAAGCTAAATGTATATTGTTTTCATAAAATAATTTTTTTAATGTGTCTACTGTATTATTATGTATACTGCTTTATACTTTAAGAGAGATGTGGCCGCTCTAACTGAACATTACCCGACCAAAGAGACAACAGGCTTAGTTGTGGAACGGATCAAGCAGAAATAAGGGTAGGGAACACAGTACAAGTGACAAAACTTATTGTTAACTGCATACAACAACCAAGAACACCGTTGATTCTGGTGTGGAGCCCTGCACGTAACACCCAAGGTCACCGCTGACTCTAGTGTGGAGTCCTGCATGTAACAACCAAGGCCACCGCTGACTCTAGTGTGGAGTTCTGCACGTAACAACCAAGGCCACCGCTGACTCTAGTGTGGAGTCCTGCACGTAACAACCAAGGCCACCGCTGACTCTAGTGTGGAGTTCTGCACGTAACAACCAAGGCCACCGCTGACTCTAGTGTGGAGTCCTGCACGTAACAACCAAGGCCACCGCTGACTCTAGTGTGGAGTCCTCAACGTAACAACCAAGGCCACCGCTGACTCTAGTGTGGAGTACTGCACGTAACTACCAAGGCCACCGCTGACTCTAGTGTGGAGTCCTGCACGTAACAACCAGGGCCACCGCTGACTCTAGTGTGGAGCCCTGCACGTGACAACCAGGGCCACCGATGACTCTAGTGTGGAGTCCTGCACGTAACAACCAGGGCCACCGCTGACTCTAGTGTGGAGTCCTGCACGTAACAACCAGGGCCACCGATGACTCTAGTGTGGAGTCCTGCACGTAACAACCAGGGCCACCGCTGACTCTAGTGTGGAGTCCTGCACGTAACAACCAAGGCCACCGCTGACTCTAGTGTGGAGCCCTGCACGTAACAACCGAGGCCACCGCTGACTCTAGTGTGGAGTCCTGCACGTAACAACCGAGGCCACCGCTGACTCTAGTGTGGAGTCCTGCACGTAACAACCAAGGCCACCGCTGACTGTAGTGTGGAGCCCTGCACGTAACAACCAGGGCCACCGCTGACTCTAGTGTGGAGTCCTGCACGTAACAACCGAGGCCACCGCTGACTCTAGTGTAGAGTCCTGCACGTAACAACCAGGGCCACCGCTGACTCTAGTGTGGAGTTCTAGACATAACAACCAGGATGTATCTCTTATAATATTTATATAAATAATAAGATGTATCTCTTATTATTTATGCCCAAAACTAATTTTCATCGTAATAGTACGATTTGTAAATCGTATAGCATATAATATTGTTGTTATTTAATAATTTACACCCTAATTCAATTATAAATTTGTAATTTTGTATAAAAAGTGTCATTATAGGTTTTTTACTCGAAATTGTTACTGATATTACTGATTTATGTAGTGGAAGTAGTAATAGCCAATTGAAAGGTTAAGATATTATTGAAAGAAATTATATTTTTTTCCTGTAATATCACACTGGTAAAATATTATTTGAATCTGTTGTATAATGTAGCTTAAAAGTTATACAGCTGAAAATAAATCCTTCTCAGCTAATTGTTTTGTAAAATAATTCAATTTCAGTGGGAAGCGAAACAAACTTTTGTAAAGCTCTGCTCAAAACTAATTAAATTTCAATCCGGACTTTTATTTGGAATTTTACCTCCTGATGCTACTATATTGGATATCTTTTATGATATGCAAAATTCCATTCAACGTATGAAAATATGTGTCAAATTTTAACTAAAATAAATCTTTATACTGTACTACAAACGGCCTTAAAAACACTGTATTTTGAACTTGGTAGGTTAATGACGTAAATTACATAATTATTCCTGACACGAAGAAACTGAATATCAACAATTTAAATACCGTTATTACTTTATATATGTATATGTATATATATATATATATATATATATATATAGTTCACTTTTAAGGATTACTGTTATATTAAGTAAAGTTAAAATAATTAACTGAGTATCCTTGACAAACATTATTTTATTTTAACGACATGTTTCAACCTTTAAAGGCCATTTTCAAGTTAATTCAAAATGATAATCTAATATAAACTATATTTAAATCACATATGTTTAAATTAAATAATTTCAATTTAATAAATGTACAAGTGTTCTTGGAGAACTTTAGTTAAAAACTGTTGTATCTATATAAATGTAAAATGTGATTATATGTTTTGTTTGAGTTTTCTGATTTTTTCAAAAATTGGATTGTTTTTTGTTATGTGGCTGTTCAAAATGTTTTGAGGGTCAGTTTTTTGCCCTGAATAAATGTAATAATCTTCTTTTGAATCCATGATGTGTCCTTTGGTTGTGAATTCGAGTATTTCCAGATTTTCTTCCATGTTCTTGTAATTGTGATTTTGTGTTAGTAAGTGTTCTGCAAAATTTGATTTCATGGTGGTTGTGTTGTTGCTTCTGAGTGCTTGAATGTGTTCTCTGAATCTTTCTTTGAATGTTCTTCCTGTTTGGCCTATGTAAAAGTTGTTGCAGTCTGAACATTTTAATTTATAAATGCCTGATTGGTTGTATTTCTTTTGTTGATGTATTTTATTGTTTGTTTTATTATGTATCATGTAAATGCATTGTTTTGGGTTTTGTAACTGATTTAATAGTTAGATGTTCTAAATATTTTCTCGTTGCCTTATTTAGTATTGAATTATATGGTAAACTTATGTATTTATTTTTAGGTTTTTGTTCTTTATTTTGTTTGTGTTTGGTTTTCTTTATGTTTCTAATCATTTTGTCAATTATTTTAGAGTTGTATCTATTCTCGACAGCTAGAAATTTAATGGTGTCTTTTTCTTTTTTATAATCTTCTTTGTCCATTGGGATGTGTATGAGTCTATTTACCATGGTTCTGAATCCTGCCATTTTGTATTTCCAGGGATGATGAGATTTAGATGGTATTACAAGGTCTGATTGGGTTGGTTTTCTGTAAATTTTGTATTTGTGTCTATGATTTTCGTTTCTGATGGTTAAGTCTAGATAATTAATTTCTTTGATTTGGCTTTCTTTTGTAAATTGAATTGTATCTGATAGTGAGTTTAAATATTCTAGTAGATTATTGCTTTCGTTTAAATTTCCTTGAAAAAGACATAATATGTCATCGACATATCTTATCCAATATATTATTTTTGATTTAAATGGGTTTATGTCATTGTTAATTTAATTGACCTCTAAGTAGTGCATGTATATATCTGAAAGTAGACCCGATAAAGGTGAGCCCATGGCTAGACCGTGTATTTGTTTGAATAATATATATATATATATATATACACATATAAAGCGCTTGCTTTATATATATATTATATAAAAAAAATATATATATATATATATATATATATATATAATACTAGAAGAACAAAACAATTAGACAAGATCATGGGATTTACCAGAACTCAAATCATTGAAGAAATTTAAAAGGTGAACATGACAGACTGGGTGAAACTTTTGGGAAAATTCCGAGAGTCAACGAAATCGGCTCAAGCTCCGCGACCAAAATTATGAATAAGCAATTGAAAATTGGTGCATCGTAAAAATTCAATAGCAATAGAATTGACAAAACTTCCTTAAAAGCCAGAAACAAGCAAGTAAAGTTATTCGAAGTTATTTAACTTCACATGCAACATCCTCTCCAGAGCTTTATTAAACAGACTAGAAAACCAAATCGACCACATGATCGGCAAATACCAAGCAGGCTTCCGCAAAGGAAGATCAGGCGTAGTACAAATATGGACCCCACAAATGAGTCTACAACACAACCAGAATCTGAATATGACATTCGTTGACTTAAAAAGGTGATTGACTATTGATTGGAAAAATCTCATAAAATTTTTATCAGAATACAAAGTGGATATGCGAAGAATCATAGAACAGACCTTGACCAACACGATATCTAAAGTAAAAATTATTATAAGGTGAACTATCAGAACCTTTCAAACTTTACACAGACGACCGACAAGGCGATGGACTCTCTCCACTCTTATTTAATATAGAAGTACCTGGTGACCGAGCTTTGCTCGGATAGAATAAGACATGTTTTTACAAGTTAATTAGCAAAATTAAAACAAATTTACTGCCCAATGAAAACATTTATGTGGTTGAAATAAAACCGATTTAATACACCATAAATAATATAGCACTGAACAAAAAGTATCGCCCCTGGTGGGGATGGAACTCGCGGCCGATAGTTCTTGAGGCCGACACGCTACAACTCGGCTACGACATTAGTCAATTGAGCGATGCCGTTTAACGTCTTTTAGCCAAAGCCGATCATTTACTGTTTAATTATCCATACCGTTATTATTAGCCTGTGATCAACTGATTTTGTTATAAACGGAATGAGGATTGAAATGCAAAAGAGAAATTTAATTTACATCAATTAATTTGTTTGTTACAGTGGCTTCAAGCAATACAACGAATACGTTTTCTATCAAAACACGGAAGATTTTGGAAATACTTTTTTCTGCTTTTATTTCGCACAGCTATGTTATCCTTAAGTTTTTACAAATTGTTTAGTAACCTGATAATTTTGCATTTATTTAATTCATAAAATAAATATTAATGCATAACCTCTATATTGTTCCCCGCAGTCTTCAATCAAGAACTATCAAACGGTTATAAACAGCTGTTTTGGTTTGTATTGTTTACATTTTATTCTCCAGTACCTGGTGACCGAGCTTTGCTCGGATAGAATAAGACATGTTTTTACAAGTTAATCAGCAAAATTAAAACAAATTTACTGCCCAATGAAAACATGTATGTGGTTGAAATAAAACCGATTTAATACACCATAATTAATATAGCACTGAACAAAAAGTATCGCCCCTGGTGGGGATGGAACTCGCGGCCTATAGTTCTTGAGGCCGACACGCTACAACTCGGCTACGACGTTAGTCAATTGAGCGATGCCGTTTAACGTCTTTTAGCCAAAGCCGATCATTTACTGTTTAATTATCCATAACGTTATTATTAGCCTGTGATCAACTGATTTTGTTATAAACGGAATGAGGATTGAAATGCAAAAGAGAAATTTAATTTACATCAATTAATTTGTTTGTTACAGTGGTTTCAAGCAATACAACGAATACGTTTTCTATCTAAACACGGAAGATTTTGGAAATACTTTTTTCTGCTTTTATTTCGCACAGCTATGTTATCCTTAAGTTTTTACAAATTGTTTAGTAACCTGATAATTTTGCATTTATTTAATTCATAAAATAAATATTAATGCATAACCTCTATATTGTTCCCCGCAGTCTTCAATCAAGAACTGTCAAACGGTTATAAACAGCTGTTTTGGTTTGTATTGTTTACATTTTATTCTCCATAAGCGTAATGTTAAATTTTTAGATTTTAAACTTAATATTACAGTAAAACACGAATTTTCCTGGACATTAGACCTATTTAGAACTTATTTTCTACTCGGAAATTAGTTATTTCCAAAATTTAAAGAAATTCCTCGGTGCCGTTTTCGAGATCCGTGTGCAAATATATATATATATATATATATATATATATACAAACCTTGCTCGTATTATAGTATTGGATAAGCGTAATGTTAAATTTTTAGATTTTAAACTTAATATTACAGTAAAACACGAATTTTCCTGGACATTAGACCTATCTAGAACTTATTTTCTACTCGGAAATTAATTATTTCCAAAATTTAAAAAAAATCCTCGGTGCCGTTTTCGAGATCCGTGTACTAATATATATATATATATATACAAACCTTGCTCGTATTATAGTATTGGATTGTATAAGATAATAAAAGAGTGACAATCAATCACTACAAGGAATCACCCTAGGAAATTTATAGATTAAACGTCTGGCGTTCGCTAAAAATGTTAATGAAACAACACAAGCTATTAAAAACTACACCAAATTGCCTCAAAAACTGGATTACAGAGAAGACACAGTTCATGAGTACAAAAAAACTCTCATCCCTACAAACACAATACGGGACAATCCACATGACGTAAAATTGCAAATATCCTGGCGAAACACTACAAATGAGCGGTCATAATAGGGTCTCAAACGAAGAGAGGAAAATAAAATATGACAAAGAATAAAAATTATTGTAGAATAATTAAAACGAAAACGTATCTTACAAGCCGAACTACGGCATTATGGCACAGTGGTGCTACCTGAAGCATAATACGCAGTAGAAATCACACTAATTCTTGGACACACATGTATCAGACAACTGGTAAAAGTAGACATAAAAATACTCTGAAAAATATTTGGAGCAAAAATGGAAATGGATTCTGTATAAAAATACACCCGTCGCAGCAGACCTGCGTACTCAGCGAATTTCCAAATCAATAATTTAATATATGACAAGTTTTATAAAAATAAGTCCAAAAACATGAGAATTATTTGCCTATTCTCCATAAGATTAGCATAGGAAAGAGTGTGCAGGTTAGCTGCTGTGAGGAACACTGAAAGAAGTCATTTCTACCATGAATAATTTTTATCCTAACATTTATACCAACTTTCATCAACATCTGTCCATAAATAAAGGAGTTTGCCTATTCCCTATATGATTAAATGGGAAAAGAGAATGCAGGTTTGCTGCCATGATAAACACATAAACTATGATTTTTAAGCATAAATGGATAGATTTCAACCACATAAAGCTAAAAATCAAGTTTTATCCAAAAATATTGATTAATATGGGAAATATTAATTTTTCCCTATCCTCCATAAGATTAACATTGGAGCCCCACAATACAACGTACTGTGTTTACATTTTTTAATATCTCGGTAACCGTTGAAGATAGAGAAAAACTTTAAGAAACTTAATTGTGTAGTTTTTTAAGCTGATTCCAATGGTGAAATATAAAATTAGAAATTTTTAAAAATTACATGTGAAAAACGCAAAAAACCTCATTTTGGGGTACAAAACCCCCCCAAACTACCCGTTCCCATTGACCGGTATGTCTGGTTTACGAACTCGTCCGAGCAGTTGTAGGAATACACCTCTCTACCAAATTTGGTCTCAATCGGACCATTTTTACGAGAGTTATCGTGCTAACAGACACATATATATATACATATATACATATATACATATATACATATATACATATATACATATATACATATATACATATATACATATATACATATATACATATATATATATATATATATATATACTTTTTAACGACTATTGTTTTTGGACTCTGGGCACCTAAAGACGAAAAAAATAACATGGTCTCGGGCTTAAGTCTTACCATGAGACCTACGGTAATAGCTTCTTCCCTATGGGAAATTCGCTAAAATCGGCAAAAGAACTTCAAAACACACATATAAGAAACTTAATTGTGTAGTTTTTTAAGCTGATTCCAATGGTGAAATATAAAATTAGAAATTTTTAAAAATTACATGTGAAAAACGCAAAAAACCTCATTTTGGGGTACAAAACCCCCCCAAACTACCCGTTCCCATTGACCGGTATGTCTGGTTTACGAACTCGTCCGAGCAGTTGTAGGAATACACCTCTCTACCAAATTTGGTCTCAATCGGACCATTTTTACGAGAGTTATCGTGCTAACAGACACATATATATATACATATATACATATATACATATATACATATATATATATATATATATACATATATACATATATACATATATACATATATACATATATATATATATATATATATATATATATATATATATATATACATTTTAACGACTATTGTTTTTGGACTCTGGGCACCTAAAGACGAAAAAATAACATGGTCTCGGGCTTAAGTCTTACCATGAGACCTACGGTAATAGCTTCTTCCCTATGGGAAATTCACTAAAATCGGCAAAAGAACTTCAAAACACACATACAACATCACAAACAATTTAAGTTTATGGACAGATTTTGAAAAACTTGTAATCTATTATTATTAAGATATTATTGATTTGGAAATTCGCTGAGAACGCAGGTCTGCTGCGACAGGGGCTACACTTAAAACCGTCGACAACGGTAATGCATCATAATAAAATAGGTACTTTATTACAGTATGTATGAAGAATATTTTAATAAAAAATAATTTTGATTATTGAAACGTGTTTTAAAACGGAGTTTTCATTTGTTAATTAACCGTACGAAGATTGTTTAAGAAAAAATACCGGAATGATTAAACTAGAAAAGAGTAAATACGAGGGACCCAAACATATTCCTCATTTGAAGGCCTTCATACTTGTATGCAAACTTTTACAAACTGAAGTTTATGAAAACATGTCTTCAGTAGTGAAATATGGATAGCAATTTTGAATTGTGTAAATATATTTGTCAAGTCATAAAAGACGTTTTCGTAGAATCGTCCATGTATTATTCATGGGAAAGTCAGCCTCTTGAAAGCAGGTAATACTCGGCGAAGGACAAACATTTACCTTTCCCGCGACGGCTTCAGACTGAAAATGTCAAGTCAAAGTGACAAAAGACAATAACAAATCCGCTACTATCCCAAGAGGATATTCCACTTTCGATAAGAACAAAGGGTTTGAAAATATTAGTCTAAGGGTTTACTGAAATAATTTTAAATTTCATCAGGTAAAAGGCAAATACTACTTACACATAGAAAGTGAATGCTAAGTTATGATGTTATATAAAAGGTTTAATATTTATTATAACGTTATATATATCAATCAATTTTAACTAAGATTACACATTTAATTATTTCTTTTTGGCTGATTACGGTAAAATATTAAGAACATATTAACTGAATAAACAATAACATGTTAAAAAATACAAAATAAATCATCAAATAAGTTTGTTTATTACACTTAAACCGATAAAAATAAATCACAGAGAATAGCAAGAGAAAACTTTAATGCAACTCCGATTGAGTATCTAGCGACGCCTAAAGGTAAGCACAGGGGTGGAGGGGGGTACACTACATACTGTCTCCCCCTCTATAGATAAACTGAAACAATTCTCATAGCTATCATATGTCTAAACTCTAATAAAAATGCATTGTTTCAATTATATTCATTAAATTTCTTTCCCACACCCTCTCAATACAAGTTTTAAGGTTTTGGTGGTATAAGCTCACCCCCTTCCCGAGGGATTAGTATAAGTGTTCAATATCTACAGAACATATTTGTTTGGTGTCTCGACAAATTTTGCTGGACACGACTGGCAAAAGAAAGCGACCTCTGGTTATTTTTCCTCTGCGACTAAAGTTAACTTGTATAGAATTTAAAACGTTTTTTCTCTTTTTGGGATTTTTAAGGAACCTTTTAAGAATTATCCTCATAATAAATCAACCTAACAGAACTATATACTCTTCTCATACGCAGGAGAAAAAAACTCATTAATATAGCTCCCAAATAACCTTTAAATTCAGTGTTATCGATTTTTAATTTAAATTATTGTATCACGTCATAACAGACCATTAAAATTTAATAAGCAACAATATTTGGCTCAGGTTTACATTGTGATCATAACACAAATATGAAACAGAAAAAGGGAATAAGATTCTAAAATTAAAAACAGTAATCGCCTTCGGCAAATGTTTAATCTCCTCATTTCTCCTCGGTATTAAAACTTCCGCTCACAGTGAAGAGCTTTAGAAATCCACCTAGATTATCAAGTGAATGATATTATTTTAACATAGTTTGTATGTAAAACTTATAATTAAATTGTATCTAAAATGTAGGCTATAGTTGCTACATTAAGGCATAATTTATATTTTATACATTTGATTTATAAACGATAAAAATTGCTATATTGAAGAGATTATGTTTGTATTTTTAATTTATGGTGGCCTTCTTAAATGTTGTTTCTCATAATATTTTATCAACAAATAAATATAAGGTGGCTCAACAATCTGAGACCGGCAATTCATACTGTAACCTTCTTAACAAAAATAAAGAGTAGAACATTTTTTCTACTTGCCTTCCTTTTGCCTATTTACTGTAGTTATTTTTATACCAAGGGTTTAGGGGTACGTTACCGGTGCACCGAGGTGGTTACGTTGGGGTTTTTTAACTTTTTATATTAATCAATCCAGAAAATAATTATATATTTTTGATAATTATTTTTAAATGAAGGATTTTTAAATTTTAAAGTCAAACTAAAAAAAACTTGAAGAGAACTTGAAAAAGTAAAATGTAATGTTTTTGGATAGGCAAACCCAACAAAAGACCTCAAACCTTGAGGTTGTTGACCTTGTTGATCCATAGTTGGCAGCCAACCCAAACTTTAAGGTTTGTGCTATTAGTATCCAAATTCCGTTTTTAAAAATGAAAATATTTAGTAAATAAGACCTAAAAATAACATAGTAACTTTATTAAAATAGTATTTGTCAAAATTAAAAAATCTAATGAAAAAAAACATATATAGTTTTGACATGGCCGTGTCTAAGCTCTGGAGGTTGTTAGCGTTGTGTAACTCAACAAAAAGTGCAGCGGAAATGTTTGTTTGGATACCGTTTCCATAGAAACTAACAGTGTATTTATAATATTTTGCTTATAAGAGCAGTGGTTTAGTTGAACTGAAAACATTCTCTTTAGACATATCCATTATTTAATCTTTTCCCCACAGGGAAGTAAATACAAACTTTTTTATTATATTCTGACATTATATATATATTTTTACAGACACCGATTTATATTTTACACTACGGTATTAAACATTTTTCTTAAAACTATGAGTATATAGTGTAGAATTATTAGTTTGGAATTATGTATTGCTTGTTATTTAAATTTAAAATATTTTTTTCGTAGATTCCAGTTAGACTGTATTGCACATTAAGGTACAGATATTTACAGTTATAGGTATCTAAATTAACATTTATTAATTTTTGTCTCGTATATAAGTACAATATAACGGAATTTTTAGTTTAATTATTGAAAACCACGAATTAATTTATATTACGTGTTGTTACTTATAACAACACGTAATAGTTATTTTAAAAAGTCAAAATTTAAATATTCCAATTAATTTTGCCACCATTTTTCTCCAACTGAATATTCGTGCTCCCAAACCCTGATTATCCGTGATCACCACCTCTATGTTACGATATCTTGTGCTCAACTCTCTGGCTCATTACAGGTACCTCTGTTTAGGCAAGTCTATCATACTAAAGTGAGAATATCCATTTGCTTCACCTAAGTTCTTCAACAATTTCAAAATGTTTGTGGAAATGGAATTTTTATTTAACTCACCAACAATTATGTGATAGTATATAATTGGTTGTAATAGTGGTTTTGCAATAGAAAATACTAGTTTAATAAATTAGGTATTTTGTGATATTAAGCTTCGGTAAGCCTTCTTTGATACTTGAGTAGATCTTTTGTAAGGGAAGATTACACAGCAGGTCTTGTAAGGTCTCAACAGGTTGCTGTTTTCTTCTCCTTATTACTTTCTCGTCTTTGAACTCTATGGTTTATGCATCAATTCAGTACGCTTTTATTGAAACTAATACAAAAGGTTTTTATGCTTTCAAATAAATACCTTCCGAATACTGTGATAGAGCTTATTTATTGCAGCTTTTTTATGTATACCGAGAATAAGTATCCAATACAATACAATGTCATTCCAACAAAGAGGGTGTTTAGTTTAATAAAACCTTGATATTGTTCATATAGATATTGATTTAAAACAGTAATCCTACCATATATAAATAATTTATGTAAAAGTGTGAGAAGTCATTGTGTTTTCAAGAGAGGTGCCGATATTTATTTTTTAATCTTTTAAACATGTACATTTTTTGGGAAGTATTTTGGGTAAAGAATTTATTTTTTTATTTTAAATTAATATAAATTTAATAATCTGCAAAATAAACCACCACAAATAAACATACTTCAAAATTTGTTTGTCTTCTATCAAATCAAAGAAAACAAAAAAATACATTTATTGTAAATACATAAACGTTACTGCTAGAATAGTTTTAATAGATGGGGTGTCAAAAAAGTCTTCATATGTATTTTTATGCTGAAAGATAAGGTGTCTTCTTGAAGTTCATTTTAAAGACTAAGATGGGGATAAAATCTAATTATAAATTGCAACTACTAATATCCCTTAATATCTTAATATCTTACAGAGGAACTTTCCAAAATGTCCCTAAAACTTCGTTACCTGAAAAAATTCAAAAAGGTGAAAGAGTGTATCAAAGAGAACATATTTAGATGATGATCGGCAACGGATTTCACTTGTGATTGCGATGTATTTAAAGTTTTAGTGTACAATAAACAAGTTTGTTAACGTGAAGTAACATTCATAACTAAACAATTGATCATAAAACTGGATATTTTCTTGACTTCTTCAAAACGCGCTACTACTGATGCGGAAGTTTAATTAAATTTCATATGATATAACGGGAGGGGTTTGATGATGGGGAAATCGAATAATATTAGTGTAAAATTGTAAATTCAATTATTCGCCCTTCAAACATTTTCACATATCACTAACTACAGTAAAAATTATAGGTGAGGTAAATAATTTCTGGAAACTTTTATTTTAATATATATAACAAAAATTGAATAATATAAAAAGATAACGTATAATTTACGAGATATTGAGCAAACTTATAAATAAATCGTTTATTTATTTAAAAAATGTACACATTTATTAAATAAAGGTTTACAGAAGGTAAACGAAAAAGGTATACGACGAATACAGAATTTTACTTTTAACATGTATGTTTCAATAATTTTTTAACAGTGCAGTTTTATTAATGTGGACGCTTTTAATTAATTAAATTTGTTTTTTTAGTTTTTTTTTTTATTTTTTCCTACGTTAGAGGTTTTAATAGTTGTTTTTTTTTTGTACATTGTATAAGCATTATACTGTTCGTTTTGTTTTTTTTTTTTTTTATTTTCGAGAAACGTTTTTATTTTTTTATTTTTTATTTATTTTTTTTTAATATATTACACATTTTTTTTGCATTTTACTTTACATGTAATGCAATTTTTTTTTTTAATAAATAATACACTAAAATAGCAAAATTAATAGTCAAATAAACTAAAATAGTTTTAAATAATAAAAAAATTTTAGAAATATTTTATTAATTTTTTTTATTTTTTACAGAGCATTTTTAATAGTTAAATTTTAATCTTTAGTAACAAAATATAAGGCATTAAAATACTAAGTATATCATATGAGAAAAGGAAATAATGTAAAAATATAGAATAATAGTTACACATGAACACTGCTGTATATATGATTTTTATTTGATAGGACCAAAGACGCAATCTCACATTTAAAATTTAGGATATTAAAAAATAAGTTTTTTTTTTATTATTTTATACTTTAACATTATTGGTAAAATAATATGAAATAATACTGTCCATGGTTATTGACAGTGGAGCATGACGAAAATTCACATATAAATGTATTAACATTGCATATTTATAGTGTAGTTACAATACAGTTTTTCGATTGTCTCCCTATTGAGAAATACCATTTATTTTCATGTAATTGCAAAAATATTAATTTTTTATATCAAATAAATTACTCCCTTACTTAGTAAAATTACGACAGTACAAATTAAGTAGCTACTCATAATGAGGCTGTAAAATAGTGTTAATGAATGCAAAATCAATTAGTTACATTTAAAGATAGATTTAATTTTTTTTGCTACACAATACAGAATACAGTTACAAAGAGTTCTGTTGCAGCACTGTGTTGAACAAAAGAACAAGAACTAAAATAGCTAAAATACATATTTAATGTATTAACTGGCTGAAAACCTGTTTAAAGAGGTCAAAGAAGTCAACAGACCACACAATGTATACTTCCTGCAATGTTTTTATTTTGATGAGTTTGGCTTTATATGTAATAAACTTTAGAATATTCAATAATACACTACAGCACTAATAATACTTAAGGACGTTGTCTATTTACTCATCAGTTAAGGCAAGAAAATGAATCGATTGTCATTACTTTGTAAAGCTCTCAAGTGCAATTTGAATATTTGAGTCAATCACGACTGCAGTTGACGCAGAGTTGGCTCTAGGAGGAGGAAACAACGGCTCTGATTGCTCAACTTTCACAATATTCTGCTGATGGATTGTAAAAACCAGTAAAATAAGATTCATAACCTTTTGCATATTTGTTAAGGGATTATCATTCTCATTACTAATTACTAATAAATTAAATGCGAAATAGATTTTGGCCACCACAGAGATTATAGTTCAATTAGAAAAACACACAAAGAAGAAATATATATATTGAACTCGTTTGATTGTATTAATGTTAAAATAAACTTGTTAGTATAAAGTGGCAGGACAATATTATCTACATATATATGAATGACTATACTTTTTTTCTATAAGTAAAATATTAAAAAATATCCAGTAAACCTTTACGATTTCGGCTATTTTAGCCACTATCCACTATTAAGTTGTAAATTTAATTTGGAACTTATGTAATAAAGCTTCATATAAATTATAAGCAAATTCATAACTTTTTAGGTTTAAGAAACGTTTTCTTTAGTAATTAGTGTCAAAATGGCATAAATTCAAATTGTTATATCTTAATTTATGTGTGCACAAAATTGGTAGATAAATACAAAAAAATGTCAAATTTTATAAAACAAAATAATGACACTTTTTAAGATTTAATTGTTTAGCTTAGTCATAATTAAAAAACGAAATACTTTTTATGCAACTTATAAACATAAAAGAGAAAAATGCAAGATACTTGACAATACATGATTTTACGCTCGAGGTTGTTATATTTAAAAAGTTATAGTTTTATAGACACTTACTGTTAAATCTAACAGTTTTCATGTAGATCAGGATTAAACGACCGCTATTTTGAAAACGACTAGTTGAAAAAATAAATTTTTGGAATCTGGGAATTTTATAAAGCTAAAAACAAAATTGCGGATATACGTTTAACGAAGAAAATAATAAACTCGATTTCCATTTATTTTATTTTTAGAAAACAATTATGTATAGCTAGTCACGGATTTTTGTAACACCATTTATACTATATATAGATAAAATATAAATTTTTCTGGAGTTAATCTGTTCATGAAAGAAATATGAAGAAAATATTGAAAATATTCTGAAATTAGTGTTATTTTACGCTTCAAATAGTGAAGCATTCGGCATATTGGGTTAAAAATAATGTTATTATTTATATAGCATGTAGAATTTATTTAAAACTGAGAAATGATGTCCATAGAATTATATTTATAGCCTAATGGCCATAAACAAATGATAAAAGATTGCATTAAATTATATAAAAAACGAAACTTCTATATTGAAATGTGAGACGGTTTCAGAAAGAAATAAAACGGAACAAATACTTTTAAATTCGAAACAAGTAAAAAAGTTTTACAGAAACGAATCTTAAAACTGGAAGTTTTATATTCCTATAGCCTTCTTATACCGGAATGTGAAATCTGTCTACATATCGAATTACTCATGTTTTATGCAGGACTGAGAAGAAATCTGTCGAACACTCGTAAATATTAAATATAATGTACAGTGTCTCAGTTTTCCTTTTCCAAGGCTTTTATGATACACTGCAACCGGGATTGTAGTAAAAGCCGCATGGTACCTATAAGGGAGGAAATAAAATATTCTAGCCTGCAGTTTAAGTATAAATGAGTGAACTTTCTATTAAATGCAGAGCAAACCTAAAAACTTTATTAGTAACTTTATTTTTTGTCGTCGTACTTTGTTCCTAGATCTGAGGAATGTCACAACCTTACGTAACTAAAATGATATTGCTTCATTACCGCTTCACACATTACACATCAGTACAGCAGCTGAGGGCTAAATTTCTCAGAGAACCGGCGGGTAAGGCCTCACAAGAGCTGTCTGTGTCTAGTCCGCTGGTTTCACGTCCGCATTATCTTTGCTTGCACTTTGGTCCGGACCTCCTAATCCGGACTCCTAATAGCCCCGAATCCAACATCTAACATCTATTGATGGTAAGTATGTAGGAAAAATTATTTAAAACTATTTATCTTGGTCCATCGAGAAAAACATTTCGATTCCTATATAAATACTACGAGAAAAGAGATAACCACAACAATAGTTTAGTAATAATCATTTTAAAATTGTGAAAAAACATAAATTGAGTGTAACACAAAATTAATAGTGTAGACACTTCAAAGAAAATAAATTACCAATCATACTGTAGAAATACAAATATCTCAGGAACATTTTACTCAATAAGTTACAATAAAGCTATTTCACAACAAGAGCCACTTCAATAAAGCTATTTTACAAGTTCTGAAGTTAAAAGGTAGTTGAAAGGATTTTCCGACCCATTTACTTGGAGAGTATATTAGAAGGGTTTAAATTGAACTGATAAAAAGAGCAACCGGCTTATTTGAAAGCTAGTCATTCAGTACCGTTTCAAAATTTTTAAAATCTACTTAGTTCTCAGATATCAGCCTATTTTGTTTAATGAGAAGGTCTTAAATAGTCAATAAATATCTTTCTATATTTTTTTTGTATAATGAACGGATGACTGCGTTCTTACTGGAATATGTGCATTTATTTGGTACCGTAATATGCTAGAGATGAATTGTAAACCTCTTCAATTCGGTAATCTTTCCATTGGTTTAAGACCCGAATCGAGATATTTAGGTATTACACCTGTCCAATTATAGCAGACCTGCATACTCGGTAAATTTTCAAATCAATAATATGAGAATAATAGCATATGATATGCCCAGCTTGATCAATAACTGTCGATAAATTAGAGAGTTTGCCTATTATCTAGAGGATTTTCAGGAGAAAAGAGTATGCATTTTAGATGCCATGATGAACACATCATGATCTGGAAGCATAAAATTATGGATATCAACCACATGAAGCCAAACACTAAGTTTCAAACAAAAATATGGGATAATATTGAAATTTTTCTTATCCTCCTTAAGATTAACATTGTAGCCCCAAAATACAACGTACTGAGTTTAGACTTTTAATACTCCTGTAACGTTCGGGGATAGAGCAAAACTTGAACATACTAAATTTGACATTTTAAGGTAAATTTAATAGTAAGAAAATAAAAACTTAAAATTTTCTAAAATTAAATATGGAAAAGTACAAACCCCCTCCAAACTACCCGTTCCGATTGACCAATATATTTTGATTAGGAAATCCTCTGAGTAAATTTAGTAGTATAAATCTAGACCAAATTGGGTTTCGGTCGAACCATTTTGACTAGAGATACCCTCTCCTCCCCCCGCACACACTCGCACGCACACGCACACGCACGCACACACTCACTCACTCAAACACACACACACACACACACACACACACACACACACGCGCGCGCGCACACACACACAAATATTGAAAGTTTGATCCGCTAACTTAGTCTCTAGAGGCACCTTAAAACAAAACAGTAACATGGTCCCGGGCATGAGACCTACGGAAATAGATTCTTCTCTATGGAAAATTCGCCAAAATTAGACATGAGCCACAATACTACTCACCCGAAAGCCAAACTCTCAACTGAGTACATTCTTGGCACTAGTCTCTTGATTAAAGTAAATCAATACATTATTATTTTTTTACAAAAATTAAATTTAGTTCTCTAAGATATAATCCATGTATTAGGAGGGCCTCGTTGTTCACAACTCGATTCTTAATTCGATAAACTCAATTACCTCTCTTATTTTCTTCAATTGAACCAATAAAACTATAGCAGTATGAACTATGAAGTATGTGGTTCAAATTTTTAATGGATAAAATTTATTTTTTATAAACCAATATTTTTGCACATATTACTAGACAAGATTGCTTTTATGAGTATTTATGAAGTACACGTAAAGGCAAAAACAAATCAAATAACACAGAAAAAAATAAATCTATACATACACATATAGTTAAAATAAATACTCCACAATGAGCAACGATAGCTACGAATATGAGTTTATATTACATATATATTTAAATAAAGAAACACACACACACACACACACACACACACACACATATATATATATATATATGTTTATATATATATATATGTATAGCCTATATACAAGTGTTTTTGTTAACATTTTTCGAATTATAGTTGAGAGTAGGAGAGTATAGGCCTAATTCATGTGCATACACACATTTTAAAAGTCTACAAAGTTCTCTGAATATCAAATATTTATTTTATTCTTTACTATCAAATTAAACATTTTCATTAGTAAGCCAAAAATATTCGGCTTTTAAATCAATATAATGTTTTTTTCTTTTGCCCACCTTATGTTTATGATCATATTAATCAAGTTATATATTAGAAAAGCAAGGGACCATGCAACGTGCATGGAGTATAGCCAAGAGGCACTAATTACGTTTTGGCTACAAACCAAATTACTAGTACATAGTTACGATCTATAATTAGGAAAATATGAACGAAACTAAGCTAATTTCTTAAGCTTTTTTAATTCGCTACTAAACTGAAAGCCAGTATTATAATATATGTTATGAGTAGGGTCACTGCTCGTCGCCGCCACTTGGATCGCCCAACTCATTTTAGTGTTACATGTCTGTGTCTTGTTGTCTGTTGTTTCCTCTGTGAATGTGTCCTACTTGACTGTAACTCGAAGCTTCATAGTTGCTGTGTTTGATGCGATAGAGTCTAGTCACTCTCAAAAAACTTTAATGTTATCTTGTTTAATCTACATTTTATTCTGGCCGACCGACATGTACCACTAATTCAGTAGCCAGCCGCACTATGGGTAAGCATATTCCCCTGAATTTGAAGTTTTACCCATTATTTAAATGTTTTGGTGCTACCATCATCGGAGCACATGTTAAATTTCACCACATTTTGTCTTATTTATGCTCAAAAATCATAGTTTAAATGTTAATCATGGCAGCTAACCTGCATACTCTTTTCCATGTTAATCATATAGTGAATAGGCAAACTCCTTTATTTATGGATAGATGTTGGTGAAACTTGGTAAAAATGGTCAAAATAAAAAATAGAAACGCCTACTTTCAGTGTTCATCACAGCAGCAAACCTGCATACTCTTTCCCATGTTAATCTTATGGAGAATAGGCAAATAACTCTCATATTTATCGACAGATAATGATAGAATTTGTCATATATTATTATTTTAACGTTTTTTATTTGACGATTTGCTGAGTACGCAGGTCTGCTGTGACGGTTGTATTTTATATTGGCAATACTGTCCATGCAAGCAGATAGGAAAAATTCAAAAACTCTGTATGCTGAACCTCTAACATGAAAGCATCTAAAAACTAGTGCCAATGCCAGTATGTATTATTACAAGAACAAACAGCAGAAATATGTCAAATTATTAAACTGAAGATTGAAGAGAATTGTTTATTTTAAAAAGGGCCCCCTAAGAGATGAAGAAGAAGGTATAATTTGTTTTGTTAAGAGAAGATATGTTTAATTTTCAAACCAAGATGTACAGATGAACAAGTAGAAGATTAAATCGATTCTAGCTACATAAAGTTTGTGATTCTAGCTCTAGTTTTTACTGATATAAATTTATAATTGTAGCTTCTAATTTTTACAAATGTTCATGCAATAGTTTCCCAATGTAAAAAATTCCAAACCCCTAGCCTCTAGATTCTCATATAAATCCAAGGAAGCCCTGCTCAGTTCTTCAGGTGAGTTTGTAAATATATTTTGTAGTATATGACTTAATGATTTATTTATGTTCTTTTGAATATAGTAGTTTATTTTATATTCCAAGAAAATATAATAACCCGTCACAACAGACCTACATATTAAGGAAAAGGATATGTGGGGTTGCTGATGTGAGGAACACTGAAAGTAGTAATTTTTATCATAAACTATTTTTATTTTTACTACATACCAGGTTTTATCAATACCTGTCCATAAATAAAGGAGTTTGCCTATTCTCCTGTAAGATCAACATGGAAAAGAGTATGCAGGTTAGCTGCCATAATACACAAATAAACTATGATTTTCATGCATAAATAGATAGACCTCAACTACATTAAATATTAAGTTTCATAAAAAAATAACGACGATTGCGCTTGGCCCCTGGGCACCTCAAAATAACATAAAACAACAACATGGTAAACAAAAACAATAACAAAATAACATGGTTTTGGCTTAAGTTTTGCCCATAGACCTGCGGTGATAGCTTCCTCTCTACGGGAAATGCGCTAAAACAGAATAAAGTAAAAAATACAATTTGACTTATTTGTTTAAGGTTTAAATATATTTTGAAATCTTAATATTTAAAACTTTAAAGAAATTTACATGACAACTCTAACCTTAATGGTTTATAATATAAACAAATATATATTTTGTGATAATATAGACAGTGTAATTTTGTCCAAGATAATAAGGAAGTTATAAGGAATTTATTTTTAAACACAAATATAAATGATACACTGGATTTTTAGTAATCAGTAAATGTATGTTCTTGATTATGTACAAGGATTTTAATTATATTCACCATTTTTAAAATGTAATATTTAATAAACATACTCGTATTTGCTTTTATAATAAAAAATAATAATTTGGATAGTTAATCACTGACAGCTACTCTTCAAACTAATTTGACGAACAAACCTTTGTGATTTTGTGAGTAAAGTTTTTATTTAGTCTTTTTTCATTTAACTTAACATTTGGGTATTTTATATACAAGTCAATCTTATAAGAGTTTTTTCCTTTATAAACCTACATCTCAGCAGTATAGGATGTTCACTCTCCGTGAGTGAACCGAACCCTTCTAGGTGTCAGATGAGACAACTCACATACTATATTCTCCACCTGGATATCCAACCACGACCCAAGATTAGACTCCTCTGGGATCATCTTCACCTTCCATCTTCACACCCAATAGGCTCACTGAGGGAAAACAACACAACCAGCTCACGAGGACAATGCTCATATTCACTCCAGAGAGGATATGTTATATTATTAGGTGTGTACAAAATAATTTTACCTATGAGGTTATCAGATCGATCACCATCCGGGGAGTATAATTTTGTTCAGTGTTTATGCTGTATTAATTAAGGTATATGAAATCGGTTAAACCATATAAATGTTTTCATTGAGTAATATATGTGTTTAAATTTTGTTAATTAAGTTGTATAATACATGTCTTATCCTATCCGAGCAAAGCTCGGTCACGAGGTGCTCTACTTTATAAGAGAAACAATATTTCTAGATATTTTTACAGTGTAAAATAACCTCTCCACGAATAATCATACTTTTACTACTTCTTTCTATCCTTTTTCTTATGTACTACATGTTGAGCCAGTGGTAAGCCGTACAGAGGTTTTATTATACATATAATAGTAGTTGATGTAGTTACGTTCACGACTAATTTGTTCCATGAGATAGGATATTAGTATTACAGTAGAGTTTATATCTTGTAAAAGGTTGATTTGTAGGAACCATTTAACTTCTTCTTCTATCCTTTTGATAGTTTTCTACAAAGACAACATCACGTTTATTCTTACTTATTTTAAGACTGAGGTTCCAAAATAAAGTTTAGTGGTTTCGACTTTACACTTAGCCTTATCAATCATTCAACAGCTGTACAATGCCGTTAACGCTATATTCTAGCCAATCAATAAAATATCATAGTTTATTTCATCCACAATTACTCCGTGAGAAATTGGTTTATTGCTATTTTTACTAATCCTTCTTTAACTTCAATAAATACGATAGCAAGTTAGTGTCATTCAACTTGAAACAGTAGTCTTTCTGAGAATATGAAAACTACATAAGTAGGTAAATCTTATATAACTTTATTTTGGAGGTACAAGCAATATGGGACAAGATTTATAAAGATATTAGGTTACTTGGATCGGTTTAAAGCACTTTGTAATCATACGGTGGTGACATGTACTGAGCGTTCTTTACATCTTTGTGGTATAATTCAAAGATAAACTTAAGTCCACCTAAACTAAGATGGAAGAGTGTTACGAAGCTATTGTATTCATAACTCACTGATTATCTATTAAATATTAATCTGGTTGAAATACCTATGAACTACCAATGTTATCCTCGTTGTTTTAAAATAAAATTTTGAGGTTTCAACTCCATGAAGCCTTCTTCGGGCTTCGATGTAAAACAATAATTCCTACGGACTTCACAGTATATTAAACTATTACTGAACACGAAAACAATATGGATATAAAAGAACTGAATACCCCTTTTGCAGCAGACCTGCGTACTGAGTGAATTTGCAAATCAGTAATACAGTATAAATAAAGAGTTTTCCTATCCTCTATAAGATAAACATGGGAAATAATGTGCAGGTTTACTGCTGTGAGGAACACTGATGTAGGCATTTTACCATTATATATTTGTAATCTGACCATATACCTAGTTTTACCAACATTTGTCCATAAATTAAGTGACTTGCTCTTAAAGATTACATGGGAAAAGAGTATGCTGGTTAGCTGAAGACACACACGCACAAATAAAGTTTTAAACGAATGATATTTTATGGTATGTGAGGGCAAAAACAAAACAAAAAAACAAATTAAGAATTGAGGTAAGAGCTCTATTTACTTTGGAAATTGGCTAAAATATTTTTGAAAGTACTGTACAAAGTAGTATAAAATTCTTTGTGCAATATAATTTCACGTTGTATGTTTGTATATTCAAGACCACACTGAGACAAAATCAGGGTAATTTTGGATTAATAAGAGGTTAACGTTGAAGGAATCACAATTAAGGTTCCATAAGACCCTAATTCCGTTAATGGCAAATGGCCGGTGAGAGACCGAGCCCGGGGCGGACATTGGCCGTTAGTGTCACGTGACTAGTAATGGCGAAAGACAGGTCACTGGGCCGACCATATCGACAGTTATAGTGTTCTGTTAACATTACTACAACGTTACTGATAGCATGTCATGGCTAATAGTATGTTTTTGGAAATTTAGTTATTTTAGTATTCAAGAACCTCCAAAGATATTGCACTATTCTCATGTAAGTTTAGTATTTAATTTGTGTTTATGTATCTTTGATGTGTATCCATCGATAAAAACCTGAAGATTATTCATTTACTAATTAATATAATATTTGAATTTTTTTGACATACTGATAATGTTTTAGTAACTTATTTAACTTTGAACAATATGTAAAAAAAATTACTGAGTTAAATATTTTGTAACGAAATAGTGTAAATAATTATTAATCCTCAAATGTGAACGATGATATGTACTATCAAAACATTTTTGAGACTTAAGCTCACCCACTTTGTACATAACATGGAACATGATGGTAAACAAAAGGATTAATAAAAATAATATGAGAGAGCTTTATCCACGCGAGAGAACATCAAAAGGGTATTAAAGAGTTTTTATAGCGTAGATGGTCGTGAGCGGGAACAGGATAGGGTAGTTGGCAAAATACATTTGCATGCTCAGGGTACACTTATAAATCTCAACAAAATTCGGCATAGTTTTGTTTAGTCGTGAATAAAGAATAAGCTATATATATATATATATATATATATATATATATATATATATATATATATACAGGGTGTTCATTAAAGTTTGGGACAAACTTTGAGGAGTGATAGTACTCATCAAAATAAACAAAACATTTCTTATAAAAATACGTCGAAAAATCCTTCGTTTAACCACTAGCCGCCATTTTGTATTTTATAGAAAAAACTTCACGTATAAAGACCTATTTAAGATACAGAAACCAAACTTTGCACACATATTTATTGGCCAAAGAGAAAAATATTCTCAAAGTATCATTAAGTTTGCTTTTATATTTTCAAAATGGCGGCGGTTCTTAAAGTTAATGTTTTTTAACTTAAAATACCAGGTGAATAAGATGATTTTTGAGAGTTGTTATAATTTATTATAGTTACATATCATTTATCAAACATTTAAATTTTTACTATAACCATTGGAATCAGCTCAAGAAATCAATTAGTACCAAACAAATGGTATTTTTGGCATCTTGGACGTCAAACCAAAAACACAAACTTTGTATCCGGCCTACATAAAAAATGGTTGGTTCTTATTTTGATGGTTTTGAATTAAATGATTAATAACATTACCACAGAAAAAATAAATAAAACTACAAAGGGACTCTCGTAGGTCCTCTTTGTACTTTAAACAATATCGAACATCTGACGTTTTCACTCATGCATTATGTATGTGTCAGAGGAAATCCGTCGAACGAGGATAAATATTATAATGTTGGACAAAATTGTATGCTCTTAAGAAACCTCAAAATACAACGTACTGAGTTTAGATTTATTAATATCTCGGTAACCGTTGGAGATAGAGAAAAACTTTAAGGAACTAAACTATTTAGTTTTTTAAGCTGATTCTAATGGTGAAGTATAAAATCCAAATTTGTTTAATTACATATGAAAAACGCAAAAAACACAATTTTTGAGTACAAACCCCCCCCAAAATACCTGTTCCCACTGACCGATATGTCTGGATTACGAACTGGTCTGAGCAATTGTAGGAACAGACATCTCTACCAAATTTGGTCTTCATCGGACCATCTATATATATATATACAGGGTGATTCACGAGGATATGCGGTAATTTTGAGAGCTCATTCAATATGTAAAAATAATGAAAAAAACTTTTATAAACATAGGTCCGGAAATGTTTCGTTAGCGAGTTATACAGGGTTAAAGATTTCGCCTGGATTTCAGTTCCGCTGAGTAAATGAAGACTCTCTGAAATTCTGGGAAGTTAAATTTAGGGGCAAATGCCATTGTTTCTTATGGTTTTTTACCTGAAAAATTGATTAGAACAGGTCCCAGAACTGTAAGATGAGTAGTTTTTGAGTAATCCAGTGTAAAATGCAAAAACATTGAGTAAAAAAACACAATTTTTACATTTGGCCAGCAATCGCTTTGTTATTTTACCAATAAACTGATCAAATTTCAGAACAAAACTTGTAGAAAATTTAATTCTAAACAAAACGGTATGATTAAAGTATACAGAAAGTGAACAGATAATCGATTAAAGGAAGTTTTATTGAAAACAGAACAACACACGTTTTTCATTTGGCCGACAATAACTCTGTTGATTTCTTATTAAAGATCTGTAAAAAGTTAATGATTTTTACTTAAATTTAACACCTTAATTTTTTTACTAAAATTTCAAAATAAAATAATATTAAAACACAGTTTTAAAATAAAGAAATAAACATAAACAACAAACATAAATAATAAAAAAAATACACATGTTGAGCGGATAATTTGTTTTTCATAAGTTGGCACTACAATAACAGCTGATCAAAAATGATGTGATTTGAATTGTAGAATTTTAATTCCTTGAGAGGTAACAACTGAGTTTTAGTCCACGTGTGTATTGTTCTGTTCGTCGTATTGAATTTTAGTCCGTGTTAGCATTGTTTTGTCCATAGTAATTATTAAATTGTTGGAGTAGTAATGTCATACTTATTTTCAACTGAAGAATACGCCGATATGGTGTTTATTTACGGTGTATGTGAAGGCAATGCTACAATCGCTGTGGAAGAATACAGACAACGTTACCCTTATCGTAGAATTCCAAATGCTAGAACCATTATTTCTACATTTCGTACGTTACGGGAAACAGGATCACTTCCAAGCGTAAAGATCCAGTCTGACCGCCCTCGCCAACATGATGTTAATGTAGAAGAAAACATTATTGCTGCTGTTGAACGTAGTCCAGGTATTAGTACAAGACGTATTTCAAAGCGGTTTAGGGTTTCGCAAAGTAAAGTTTGGAGAACACTTAATAAGAACAACCTTTATCCCTACCATAAACAAAAAGTACAGCATTTACAACCAGGAGGCAATGAACATCGCTTGGAGTACTGCAATTGGTTAGTCAATCATCGTCAACTCTTCAAGTACATTTTATTTACCGATGAGTCACAGTTCACTCGTGATGGTATCAACAATTTACGAAACCAACATTCATGGACAGAAGAGAACCCTCATGCAACAATTGAACGTAACTTTCAATACCGTTTTAACATTAATGTATGGTGTGGTGTTATTGATGATAAGCTAATTGGACCGTTTATTTTTCAAGAGCGCTTAACAGGTCAGGCGTACTTACAGTTTCTTCAAGAAGAATTGCCGACATTGCTGGAAGATGTTCCTCTTGCAACGCGACGCAAGATGTACTTCCAGCATGATGGCGCACCGCCACATTTTTCAAATGATGTTTCCACCTATCTAAATCATCAGTTCCCAAATAAATGGATCGGTCGTGGTGGTCCTATACACTGGCCACCAAGGTCACCAGATCATACGCCATTGGACTTCTGCATATGGGGATGGATGAAAGATCATGTTTACGAGGTCAAAGTAAATTCCCGTGAGGCGTTACTTGATCGAATTAATGAAGCCTTTGTGCAGTTAAAGGAGAGCCCCGTAGAACTACGAAAAGCAACAAGAGCAATTCTTAAACGAGCAGAAAGATGCATTGAAGTTAATGGCAACATTTTTGAGCATTTACTGTAATTTTATTGCATAACTTTACATTACAGTTTTCAATAAAACTTCCTTTAATCGATTATCTGTTCACTTTCTGTATACTTTAATCATACCGTTTTGTTTAGAATTAAATTTTCTACAAGTTTTGTTCTGAAATTTGATCAGTTTATTGGTAAAATAACAAAGCGATTGCTGGCCAAATGTAAAAATTGTGTTTTTTACTCAATGTTTTTGCATTTTACACTGGATTACTCAAAAACTACTCATCTTACAGTTCTGGGACCTGTTCTAATCAATTTTTCAGGTAAAAAACCATAAGATACAATGGCATTTGCCCCTAAATTTAACTTCCCAGAATTTCAGAGAGTCTTCATTTACTCAGCGGAACTGAAATCCAGGCGAAATCTTTAACCCTGTATAACTCGCTAACGAAACATTTCCGGACCTATGTTTATATAAGTTTTTTTCATTATTTTTACATATAGAATGAGCTCTCAAAGTTACCGCATATCCTCGTGAATCACCCTGTATATATATATATATATATATGTATAAATGCATTTTTGAGTTGGTAAATGAGGGCTACTATTAATATTAAATAATTATGCATAACTTAGTACCCTTTTTTTATAAATTTTATTTACATCAAGGTTATGTTCTTATTAATACACCACTTGATAATGGACTGAGTTCTGAAACATGTTGTGAATTTTTTAAATAAAATAGTTTCTCACACAAAAAAAAGGGTACTAAGTTATGCATAATTATTTAATATATATATATATGTATATATATGTATACAGTATATATATGGTGTTCATTAAAGTTGGGGACAAACTTCGAGGGGTGATAGTAATCATCAAAATAAACAAAAAATTTCTAATAAACATATGTAGAAAAATCCTTCGTTTAGCCACTAGCCGCCATTTTGTATTTTATACAAAAAACGTTATATATAAATAATTATTTAAGATACAGAAACCAAAATTCGCACAGATATTTAATGGCTAAAGAAAAATATTAAATTTAATTATTAAGTTTAAATATTTAACCGTATAAATATTATATATGGCGGTTAAAAATATTTAAATTTAAATAACAAAAAACCATTAACTTTAATGGCCGCCGCCATTTTGAAAATATAAAAGCAAACTTAATGATACTTTGAGAATATTTTTACCTTTGCTCAATAAATATGTGTGCAAAGTTTGGTTTCTGTATCTTAAATAGTTCTTTATATATAAAGGTTTTTATTAACTTATTTTAACTTGAAAATGGCCTTTAAAGGTTGAAACATGTTGTTTTTTAAATATAAAAAAATGTTTAAAGGATACTCAGTTAATTATTTTAACTTTACATAATAATAAAGGTTTTTGTATAAAATACAAAATGGCGGCTGGCGGCTAAACGAAGGATTTTTCGACATATGTTTATAGGAAATTTTTTGTTTATTTTGATGAGTACTATCACCCCTTGAAGTTTGTCCCCAACTTTAATGAACACCCTGTATATATATATATATATATGTATATATATATATATATATATATATATATATATATATATATATACATTTTAACGACTATTGTTTTTGGTCTCTGGGCACCTAAAGAAGAAAAAATAACATGGTCCCGGGCTTAACTCTTGCCATGAGACCTACGGTAATAGCTTCTTCCCTATGGGAAATTCGCTAAAATGAAATTAGACAACAGATTATTGAAGTTGGTGACTAGCTGATTTTACGATTAACAAATATGTGTAAATGAAAAAAGGAATTTGTTATTTTAAAAGACTATTAAAAATTGCCATGATTAACAGATATTAATTTTAATTTTAATTAATATTATGAATTAATTACTTATACTGCCGTAATTCAAACATAATTTTGATACAAATGACATGCCTCGAAATAGTACCTAAGTAACCTTGAAACAATCCGTCTACACAAGCTCATAAACATACTAGTTTTAATACTTATCATATAACTGAAAAAGTTTTGATTTACCGTGATTGTGAAAATCATAATTGAAAAAACGACTTAGCTCAGATTAAGGGTATGTCAAAGGAGAGATTTCCTTACAAAATACTAAAATATGACTAAAAAAAATTGGTCACGTGATGAATGACGTCACATACGTTAAAAAAATTTGTCTCACAAATTGCTAACTACCCCTCAGTGCTTAGACATATCCATGTCAAAAATACTATTTTTTCTGGAGTTAGAAACTTATACTCTACTATACTTATACCTTATAGCAAATGCATAAATTCTTTCGGGTTTACACTATACACAATAAATATAATTTTAACAAAAATTATGTTGCATATATATTATACACTCTATATATTAGTCTGCGAGTGTAAATTAATTTAAAATGTTCTCACTTCCTCTTAGTAGGTTTGAAAACTATTACATACATTTTATTCATTTTTTACTTATGAAACAACATATTTCAATGAATTACCTAATATTTAACATAGACATGTTTAACGAATGTAAAAATTAATATACTTCATTCAAACAAATGTTATAAAAATAACTAAAAATTGTATCTTATTAATTGAGCAGACTTAATTAATATTTAATCACCTTAATTATATTGAATACGTTTCACAGTATTCTGTGTGAAGCGCCGCACCATTTCCGCAGACTGCTGATAGGGTGGGACAGCGTACCAGCAAAGGAAGGTGCCATTAGACCGTAATTCCGTTAATAGTTAATGGTTGTCAGCGGCCATTCCGCCCCACACCGGACATTGGCTGTTAGTTTGATGACTTCCGGTAATCACTACATGTCTGTAACTACCCTAATAATACAAATACACGGATTAACGAATATTTTAGTAGTTTGAAACAAATCTATACTCGAAAATGAGTTTTACATAAAAATGCTCGAGTGTTTCAAAGCTAGAAATTTTCAATACTTAAATCAATTTATGCAATAGTAGGACAAGATATAAATGCCCAGGAAATGTTGTGTTCTTCATTAGTGCATAAGGAGATCACCGGGTTCATTGCGATACTACAGTATATCAGGGCAGATTAAAAACATAGAATTAACTATACAGTCTAAGGTGGTGTGAAAACCATAGTTACACGTTAGTTATAGAAAAAGTTTAGCAAAGTCACCATAGGGATGAAGCTATTACCGTAGGTCTCATGGCAAGACTCAAGCCTGGGTTCATGTTATTTTGTCGTTTTTAGGTGCCCAGAGGCCAAAAGTAATCGTTGTTAAACATTATATATATATGTATGTCTCGAGAAACTGTGTTTTTGCGGATGACACAACTTTATTCAACTCACACTTTGTTGTTCTGGGAGCAAAATAGGTATTCGGGCCCTACTTGGCCTGATATCTGGATGGTTCGTTGCGAACAAATTAGCAATCAATGAATCCAAGACCCATTAAAAAAAAACCTTTTCCTTGTTTTCCTGGGCTACTCTGGAACTCTCACGTAGATGTTATGGTTGTCAGACTGAATCGGGATCTATTCTTTAGAGTTTAGAAAACTGTCCAACGAACTTAAATCTGAGCAAGTAAGGACGGTCTACTATTATTTTGTTTATTATTACTGTTAAAATAATAAACTATATCACTAGGCTTTGGGGTCACTCAGCCTACACTCACAAGGTACTGCTGATGCAGAATAAAGTAATCACAGTTCTTTCCAATGCAGAGGACTTGGACTACTGCCACCCGATGTTTATAGCCAATCCAATACTATAATACGAGCAAGGTTTGTATATATATATATTTGTACACGGATCTCGAAAACGGCACCGAGGAATTTCTTTAAATTTTGGAAATAACTAATTTCCGAGTAGAAAATAAGTTCTAGATAGGTCTAATGTCCAGGAAAATTCGTTTTTTACTGTAATATTAAGTTTAAAATCTAAAAATTTAACATTACGCTTATGGAGAATAAAATGTGAACAATACAAACCAAAACAGCTGTTTATAACCGTTTGACAGTTCTTGATTGAAGACTGCGGGGAACAATATTAGAGGTTATGCATTAATATTTATTTTATGAATTAAATAAATGCAAAATTATCAGGTTACTAAACAATTTGTAAAAACTTAAAGATAACATAGCTGTGCGAAATAAAAGCAGAAAAAAGTATTTTCAAAATCTTCCGTGTTTTGATAGAAAACGTATTACAACAATTAAACAGTAAATGATCGGCTTTGGCTAAAAGACGTTAAACGACATCGCTCAATTGACTAACGTCGTAGCCGAGTTGTAGCGTATCGGCCTCAAGAACTATAGGCCGCGAGTTCCATCCACATAAATGTTTTCATTGAGTAATAAATGTGTTTTAATTTTTCTAATTAATTTTTATAATAAATGTCTTATTCTATACGAGCAAAGCTCGGTCACCAGGTACTTATATTTTAACTGTATTAATGTACAATGTTTGTTAGCAATTAAGAATAATACTGACTTAATGCGACCTATGATGATGTTCATACTAATTTCATTAGGATGAACTCTGATATTTCTTACGTAAATGCAGGCAGGCTATCTAAAACTGAACTGTTTTCTTCTTTCAGGTTTTAAGTATTTTATTTACCACTAGTTGAGGTAAGTTCTTTGTCAAGATCCAAAAATACAAGTTTAGTAAAGTCCGGGCTAGTTAAAACCCCTAATATGATGTTAATGAATAGTTTGCACATGTTATTAATGCATTTTATTCAAAGAGTGGCTTTTGTACTATACTATATCTGCATTAACATATTTTATCTCCTATAAAGACTTATATAGTTTGGAAACAGAGGCTAATATCTATTTAGGATACCGTATAGCATAACTGTTGTATATATCCTTAATGGCAAATTAAATGACTTGATCTACGATTTTTAATCGTAAGTAGATTAATTACATATATGTTTATGATTTCAAGAGCATCGAGTAAACTAACGTGAGTAACTCTATCATCATATGCAAACCAGTACAATCATCTCCATCCCTCACGCGAGCCGTCCATACACGATCGTAGCAGTGGTAAGATACCCCGTATAGAAATGATCCTGTATTTAAAAGAACATGCTACTAGCCTAGTGCTGAGCATATCGGGCAAGATACCAGAGGTTTCAAACTATATAGGTCCACGTCCATTTTGGTCGGAACTGTTCTCCCAAAAAGCACTTTTCGGTATTAAACAACAATAAATGTATAACCTATTTTAGAGTGGATTGAAAGGTATATGTGTAAATTAGTCAATAAGTTTATGAAAACAAAGAAGCATTCCATCATTTTAGCCCCAAACTGTGTTTATAGACTAATTACTTACGTATTATTAACGTATTTTAACCACTACATGTTTCGCCTAAACGGAGCTATCAAGTGTTGATACAGGGACTTTTTCATGTTTCGACTGTATATCAAGTTTCGACGATGGGACTATCCATTATACCGGCTGGAACGTTCCTGCATCGACACTTGATAATGCTGTTCAGGCGAAACATTTAGAGGAAAAAAAATTCTGTGAACTGTAAATAAAATGTAAGTGATCATTAAATTAGGAAAACAAATAAAACATAATAAAATTTAGTATGTATTGAAATGTATAAAATCATGCAAAAAAACTCGGTAACAAGTTGTTTTTCTAGTTCAATATTGCAATTTGCAAAAGTAAACTGACAAGTTAAAAATTTGGTGAATCAAGGGGTTGATAACCCTATGGTTTTCATCATAATATACGTACATCCATCATATGATGGACTGTATTCCTCACCGAAGGAATTAACTTGTTAGGATAGCGTGGGTTTTATTCTACAACCTTGTATTTTAAGCCAGGTATGAATGAGCAACGAGTGTAAGAAGATTGTGGCCTGTTGATTAATTGTCCTATAGCCGATGGCATTCAAGTCGAATATTGCAATGCGTATTTACCTACACTCAAATGTTAAAGGGACATCCTAACTTAGCCGCGTGAAACCACGTTTTTAATTATACTTTAAATTTTATTGGTAACTTTCAGTAAACAGGATTTGATAGAAGATAGAACGTTTCTAATGCTAGTATTTTATATTATAGAATATTTTTAAAATCTTCAGTTCTAGTTGAGGAAAAAGTGGTTATTTATTTTAGCTTGTAGCTCTATCTCAACAGTTTGATTAATACAGGGAAGCCATTTGATAATAATATTAAATAAGGATCTTAAAAATAGGATTCTCCGAAATCTACAATGCTCATTCGTTTTCCTTATCTTAGCAATATTATTCGTATGATTGAGGTGGGTTTGGCCGTGGGTTAGACCGCTTTCATCAGTTGAAAGTTACAGCCCAAAATAACATAACCTATAACTATGCCACATGTACTCACCGGACACTTTTAATAACAATTTAATAAAAAAGTAGCAATAGCACCATAATCACGCAACAGATGAAATGCGCAAAGTTTTGAAAGATTGGGTAGAACGAAACAAACCAGTGTCTTCTGACCACCTAGGTTAGAATGACTTAAAATGAATTTTGGAACATTATTTTTAATTCATATTAAAACACAGTATAAACAGTAAAACAGTATAAAATGAGATACAACTATGTATACTATATGTTATTTTAATGGATTTCTAAGTGAATGGTAGTATGATGTGTGGATGTAGGTTAGTTTGGCATCACAGCAACGGGCAAGAGGTCCCTCAGTCCTCACTGGCTCCTTGCCACTGGTTCCTTGTCTCATTGTACCTACTTGGCACGACTTATCCGGTCTAGTATATATTTTATGGAGGTGTAAAAAGACAGAAGGATGGGAAGGAAATGCAAGTATGAAGGAGTTTTATGAATTTATTTATGGAAGAATGTAAGTACAGTATAGAATGATTATGCTGATTTTATTTGAAAACTTATAAATAGTTTTAAATCTATAATATTTACTCCTGTGTTTTATAATGTAATTCTGAATATTTTGGATAGTATATTAAAACATTTTGAATGCCATAACATACACTGAATATTAGCAAAACTATCGTGGATATTTTTAAAAACCATTGGGAAAGCTATGATTCAACAGTAACAGAAAAATTAAGATTTGACACGTCAGCAAGTATATGTTTTCCATTGCCAATAGGCAAAATTTGAACAGCAACTCATGAAATGAGTGGCATAATATAATGAACAATGGTTTGTAAGCTTGGTTGGTTTGTCGAGCGATATTCATCATTGTCCGCGGCGGACTCGCCTGCGTGTTGGTGGCGGGAGGCGGGGCGACGTGATTTAGATTTAAACTTGTGTTTATAATATATTATGAGGCACATTTGAGCTATTTATGGATACCATAGTATTAAATGCTTAAATAAATGCTTTTTATAATAAACAACATCCAAGAGCACTAAGGATAAAAATTATATATTTAACCTAACAGATCCGGATAATTTATATTGCTGGACTTCTGAGGATTTAATTTTATCAATTTAGAAAGTATTATTCTGTAAATACACATTAAGTTAAAATATAGGAGGATTTTCAGTGTTTAAGGCTGTTTGTAAAAATTTTCAATTAGCGTTTTAAGTTTTATAAGATGTCACAAGTGTTGTCAATATTTTCTAGATGAAAACTTTTTCCAAAAGTTTAAGATTTTTGAAAATTGATATATTTTGGTGAAGACCACATTAAAGCAATCTTATTGCAAATTTTACTGCTTTATCTACTTCAGCGTTTTCCTTGTAGCCTCATTTTCTCCATATTTGGAATGTGATTCTAAAACAAAGCTAGTTTGATTTAAGTAGCGTTAGCAAAAATGAAATTATTTTATAATTAACTTTTTCTTTGACTTTTAGTTTGGTTTAATTTCCACAAAGAAGAGGGCTACTGCCTCTTATAAAATATCTAAAATTATTTATTTTATAAAAGTTTATAAGACTTAAATGACCAATAAATGTATTCTTAAAACTATATTAGTGTATTTTATTAATATTACTGGAACTGATAGTCTCTCATGAAAGCGTTTAGTACTGAGTATATTTATCTCAACATAATGCTAAATTAAGCAAACTTGCTTACCGTAAACTTACGGTTCAAGTCTAATAAGTTGGACTAAATGAGAATGAGAATACGAATGAGTTGATCTAATGAGTTAGTAAGCTAGGCAGTTTGAAGCTAAAACGTGCATCATCAGCAGGTGATGTTATGTAAGGGCGACAGTAAAGTAAGGAGCGCTCCAGCCGTTTTAGGAAGGGCTGGTGCATCATCAGCAGGTGATGTTATGTAAGGGTGACAGTAAAGTAGGGAGCGCTCCAGCCGTTATAGGGAGGGCTGGTGCATCATCAGCAGGTGATGTTATGTAAGGGTGACAGTAAAGTAGGGAGCGCTCCAGCCGTTATAGGGAGGGCTGGTGCATCATCAGCAGGTGATGTTATGTAAGGGTGACAGTAAAGTAGGGAGCGCTCCAGCCGTTATAGGGAGGGCTGGTGCATCATCAGCAGGTGATGTTATGTAAGGGTGACAGTAAAGTAGGGAGCGCTCCAGCCGTTATAGGGAGGGCTGGTGCATCATCAGCAGGTGATGTTATGTAAGGGTGACAGTAAAGTAGGGAGCGCTCCAGCCGTTATAGGGAGGGCTGGTGCATCATCAGCAGGTGATGTTATGTAAGGGTGACAGTAAAGTAGGGAGCGCTCCAGCCGTTATAGGGAGGGCTGTCATTTAATCGCCCACTCGGACATTGGGCTTTAGATTTAGCGGCTGAAATTTCCGCATGATGGAATCTGCCTAATAGGAAATTTAGATCAATTAAGCTGACAATTTACAGGTGGACTCGCTTTAATAAATTTGATTTCTAAGGCAAGCAATATTAAATGATGAGCTCATTAAAGGTTTTAAAGCACTCGAACAAAAATATAATAAATATGTAATAGTAATTACATTCTCAAGTGCAGTAGTAACTGCACTTGAGAAAAATAGTTTAATTTTATAATATCTAGCTGAGTGCATTGACCTCAATTCCGGTTTTGACCCAACAATTTGGAATACATATTTCAGTATTATTATTGCGCAGTTGGCTTGCCAATGAGACTTTAATTTAAGTTTTAATGGAACTGACACAGATTTTTAAATTTATGTGTTCTTATCATGAAGGATATGTTACGTTATCTTTAATCGTTATCGTTGGCTTTATTGTGCGCTATACGTTCATATGTCTGGTTTTTGTCTGTACGTTGGTTGTTGGTACGTTCTGTTTTGTCTGGTTTTATGTTTTGAAGTTCAATATTTTTATACCACTACGTCATTAAACCCTCTCACTTACTTGAAGGACTGAATATTGAGACTTTCTTTTCTAGGGAACAGAATTCCCTACAAAATTGAGAGTATACTCAGTTTTAGGCTTGTCCTATAATTATAATTCATGTTACATATCAAATCAATATTTCCGTGAATTAATGAACTGGTATGCGTGGAAGAGGAGCAATTTAGTCTGACCTTTAGTTTAACTTATACAACCATGTATTTTTGGGGTTGTACATTTTTACAATTCATGATAGCTTTAATGTTGTCTTGTCTTGTACAAACCTCCTTTATTCCGATTTACTGAAAATTAAAGTGACAGTTATATTTTAAAAGCTGTGCACTTGAAACAGTTCCTATTTCCCTTAGTCATGTTAATTAACTCAGAAAATGAAAACTGATATTTTAAGTTCATTTTGATTTTATTTCTAAGATGAGGTCAACAAAGTTCCAAATTTATTTATTTTTCAGTTAAGTTGGAGTTAGTCGTCTAAATGATTACAATTAGATCTACACTCATATTCGACACTTGATATTACTTTTGACACATATGACTCACGGATATAACAATCCCTCCAAAGTCGGATGCAAGACAAGAACACTTTTAGTAATCAGTGCTTATCTGCGCCGCTCGAGAAGCCATAATCCAGGGTTGGCGAGAGCCGGGATAAGACTGTAATGCAGCTGTTAGGCCGGCAGCTTAGCCGGCGACCACGTACTGCTGATGGGCAGCGCCCAGCCGCTCAACCGCCCAGCACCCGTCCTCACACACGCACACACATCCCTTCCTCTTCTCTTTTTACCTTTAGAGTGCGTTTTACATACCTATTTTTGAGATGGCTAGTGGAAAATTCTACTGTAACAATTCACTATTATTGGTGTTATTGGTTATTCGTGATTGTTCGTAGCATCGAGCGATTCTAACGCGCGTTTGTTGTTTGTCTCATGTCTCATGTTGAGTGAGGACTGACTCGATCGGTTGACCATTCAAAATTAAGGGCTAGGCCTCCACCTTGCTAGCCCTTGAACTCTACGAGTCTCTTGGGTTGTCAGCCCGGCCTCGAGCGCATACTGCTTGAAAATTGTACTCTTGCATTAACCTCCTCTGATGGAGATAAGGGTGTTCCCTTGGAGTATACGAGCTATATGAGGGTTTCCGATTATGACAAGATTATTTTATGTACCCGGTATTGGTATTTGCACTCAAAAAGGACAGCTAGAATTGTAATAGAGAAAGAGTGTTGACGTTATAGAGGTAAATAAAAATATAGTTATGACCTAATTATTGCGCTTCGTTTCACCAATAGTTGAAAAAAACCTTTATTGTGAGAAAAGAAAAATTAGTATAATATATTTATTTTAGGAATACCAGATTAAATGTTCGTTAATTTTACGTTTAAGACATAGGAAAAAGCGTACAACTAGTCTTGAGAATCGTTATGGGAATAAGACAAGGTGGTAAAGTCAATTAACAAAGTGAAGTGTGTGGAGTGTTGCTGACATGATGTTTCTTTTCAAGTTGATCAACGTAAGACAACCATATTTATTCTATATCTCATTGCTACAATCAGAACGTATAGGGACATCTTACGAAGGATTGGTTTCATGTGATAGATTAGAACTGGGAGCGTCGCCACCTCTTCAGGAATTCCATTTACAACACTGCAGTAACATTGCAATATTTTTATTTTCATTTCAATACAGATGGACTAAGTAAGTACATTCAATAGGTATAACAACTGGGCGAAGTATTGTAGTGATTATCAATATGACTATTAATCAATGTTCTGTTAAGTATTATCTCTAAGTTAGTATGTATAATCTAAGAATATTTACCTATACATCTACTGACGTGATCCATCATCAAGACACGTACATGTTAATTAGTTTCACTGTGACTACCAGTGATGATTATAGAACAGCAAGGCATGGCGCTAGCGCACGGACTAATCTCTTTCCAATAAATTTGGCATTTGGAGACAACAATAGTGATAATACGTGACTCAATGATGGTGGCTTAACTGACTGAGGCTAACCGATATTGCTCAAGTTTAGCAATAATGTTACATTCCTAATTCAACCTGTTTCTGTCCTAATCGTATCTTCTCGATTGTTGTATAATGCATAAGTTATAAATATACGTTCATAAACCTAACAAAATCAACGTTTGGTGTGTCCGGCAAAAAAGACCGTCATATTGCTAATTTAAGATCTTATAAGGAATAAAATTATTTTTAAATAAATCATTTGTCTATTATGAAACATAAACCTTCATTGAACCACCTTCTCGATAAAACAAAAATAACAAAATGTCTAGAACTCCTTAGTTTCATTTAAGCTTAAAATATACACCATGTTATCATACCCTACAGAGTCATTGTAATAATAGATGTCAAGTAATAATAGACTATTATTCTTCAGTCATAACATAAGTATTCTAATAATTTTCACTTGTTTTTCAATGTTAAGAGTTTTATATATCTGTTTAATTGTATATAAGTAGTTTAAATAGAGAGGAAGAGCATGGCGCGAAGCCAAGTGGAAACTATACGCCCTTGGGCTTAGGCCAAATTAATACGCTTACATGAAACAAGATTTACAGTTGTAGTAAAATTATTTAGTAAAAATTTAAAGTAAAATGAACCAAAAAGTTAATTTGTTAAAATTACAGTTTTTTTGTAAGTTTTGTATTTTTAACGAATACGTTCGAGTAGAAGAATTTAAGTGTGCACTGGGAATATAAGTGATATGCATATTTACCTTGTTGCTTTCTCTGTTATCTTCATTTACTAAGGTGCGTAAATAAAAACTAGTTTCAATATAAACCAAACCAGCATACCTACTTACACATTCCCCATGTTACTGTTATGGAGTATACAAAAGTAGATGTCCCTTATTCATTATAAATTAGTTTATGAATTAACGGAAATTCTCACAGTTCGCAGGTTTGCTGCTACGGAGGTACTGAAGTGTCTGAACGGTTGAATTGTAATATCCTCATTTAATTACATTGACAGTCAACAGCAAAAACATATATAAACTATAAACTGCATAGAGAATGAAAATTTATAAGATATACTAAAAATTAAAAAAGTACATGATGAAAAATTGCGGAGCTATGAAAGTAACGCACAGTAAGGGTTTTAATCAATATTTCAAACCGATGTCAGAGTTCTAGGTATGGAGAAATTACTGTGAATCCCTACCTCGGATATTATTTATCTTATACATACTGACAGAGACTCCATATGAAGTAATGTAGTAGTTAAATGGACAGTGCTCGTTGTTACGAACATGTACTGGAGCATTTGAATACGTTGAGAGCTATTTGCTGAAGTGATTGGATAGCGTGAATGGTGTCTATTTCTCACGTGCTAAAAGCAACTAATTAATGAATGACAAACGATCAATGTTCGAGTAAATGTATTTTAAGTGTGAATCCATCTCTATATGTCATATATTAGTTTGATACAAATACAATGATGCTCTTCCTAACTAATCATAATTTCTAAAAAGCCAAACCATCAGACTATGAAACGTAAACCAAAAAATTTCTAGAAACATATTAGACTATATTGACCCTTTAACCTAAAAAACCTAAAATAAAGAGATTAACCACGAAATGCCTACAGTCAAATGTACAATCAGTATGTAATGATTTAAATCATTAAAACGATTTTGCTCAACAACGATAGCTAGGATATCATTTAACAAATACCTATTTAGATTTACGAATCTATGCAATAAAACAATATATTTAAGCTGTCAAAATACATTACTTCTCTCAATCAAGATAGTGCGGTCATCCAGTAAATTGTGTTCTGTGAGGCGGTGGTGTCCACGTCGGTGAATGCCGAAAGCGGGTGAAGGAATTTGCGCTGCTAGAGGGAGAGCTTAGTGTAGATGAACCTATCTCCCTACTTCTTCTCATAGTATTTTCCTCTTTCAATTTTCCTTCTTTGAACCCACAAGAATGTTATACCTAACGTTAATTAAAATTTAATCTATACAATCCTAGCTAGTTAGCCATTAGTAGCTAGTTTTAGCTATTTAATACATGGACGAGTCTTAACAAATATTTTCATTTCAATAGTGTTTATTTTTTGATGGAATTTTATTTTTATTGAAAATTAAAGTGAACTTAATGTGTTGGTTGATTTTATTTATTTAATGCCAAAAAGTTCCAAATTAGTGGCTCTGGTGTGATTCCATAGCTTAGATAGATTTTTAAATGGCGTATACCCGTAAATCTAAATAGGCGATCGTTAAATTATCGTTTAAAAAACAAGACTATTTCGTGATGATGAAAATACCCTCGAAGGCTATAAATTGAGTATAATTTACGGCTTAAATTGATTTAATTCGAGTAGAAAAATGTCTTAGAATTCGTTTTGTTGGTTTAATGCAGAACAACGGTTTTTAATAAGAATAAGTGTTTATGTGAGGGCGGAGGCTGATAAATTATGCCTAGGTGAGATAAATACGAGTAACAATAGTTCATACCAAAACAGAGGTCGCGTCCAATCAGTCTCTAAATTGATTTCCATAGTGAAAAAGGTTAACCTTAACGATTAAGGTTAATGGTTTAGATTGACAAGTTTAATGACTTTAATAAGTTAAATTATGTTTACTCATTTTAAAAACATTTAGTTAAATGAATAATTTTGACGTTTAATTGAAATAATTGCATCTTTCAATGATATATTGGCTTGTGTGAAGGAAGTAACTCAAGCTCCTCAACACCATAATAACATATTCATAGTATTTGTTGGATCTTTTTTTTGATTCAGACGATTTGTTAGCTTGGGATTACTCCTAGATTTCAACATGAAATTAGTTTTGGATCCAATCGCTTCAGGTCAATACTCGGTTGTGTGGCCGGTTAATTCAAGTTTCCAATTCCCTAAGCAAATATTCCCTTCTATCAGCTTCTGATTGAGCTGAGAGTGGCGAGTACGATTTTCAACACAGCTCAATGAACGTCCTAACGACCTTTCACTAGTAGTCACAGGACCTGTGAACCTAATGAACTTCAAATATAAGATTTATGAACAGAAATAGTTACATACTCCATTCTTGGTTCGATTTTCAACACAACTCAATGAACGGCCTGAGTGACCTTTCACTAGTAGTCACAGAACCTGTGAACCTAATGAACTTCAGATATAAGATTTATGAACAGTAATGGTTATATACTCTATTCTACGATTAAAAACGAGTCTTTTTTTATTATGTTGTCAATGTCAACGTTTTTCTAGTAATTCTGTGATAGGAAACAATAAATCAATCGAACACATTTTGTTCGAATAAAAATGAGGAAATCAGAAACTAAATGAATCATGAACGTTAGCGCTATTTCAGATAACTCACGGCTGCTAAGACTCCCACCGATCTCTGCACCGATTGATCTGGCCCCCGAGACATCTTCATTATATCTCGTCTGAGTGTTCTGACTATTTAAAATATTTTAAAGTCACAAAAAACATCGATCTTCTGTAAATTTATCAATTCGTTTGACAGCAATTGATACCTATTAAATACATATTAACAAAAAACATTGAAATAGAATATTTGTTATATTAAAATAAATGTATAAAAAGGTAAATAAATATCTTTTTACATATGATATCTTAACATATAAAAAGTTCTTCTAAACATTTTTAAATATTCCACTAAATAGTAATATCGAAATAAAATAAAGTAACATAATAAATACTTCATCTAACATTGAGAGACATAAAATTGATGGTTTTAGGATATTTAAAATCATGTAATTGTTTGTTGTGCCTATCTCTAAAAATATCTAATACGAAGTGTTTTAGAGGTATCCAACGGAATTTCAGTCTAAGAGACAACAATTCTTCCAAGTTTACACGGTCGGTTAAATCCTTTCTTCGTCCTCACCACGAACCCTCCTCACGCTTCCGCATCCTGGATTAACCTCAGTTATATGTTTGTCTTTTCCCAAAATATAAGATACAGGAAACATCTAAGGTGACTGGATAACAAGGGTGTCATTAAAATGTTTTGAATTGTGTTTTAAATTGTTTTTGTTAAAAAAATTTGCTTTTTCAGAGATTGCAAAAACAATTATGTCAAACGGAATGGTCTGGTAACCATTCCGTTTGGTTACATGAGTCCAGAAACCTGCACTCAACCTTTGGTAGTTTTATATACCGTTATTAGTGCTGTACAACAACCCCTAAGCTATTAATAGTGCCGTATAAATCCAGTGACGTACAATCCAGTGTCGCCCATTGGTAGTTGGACTTTCTTCTAGACCCGTTTAGAACAAGAGCTAAGGATCAATATTTTAGAAGGCATAATTTCAGTAAATATCTCCGTCGCAGCAGACCTGCGTACTCAGCGTATTTCCAATTCAACAATATAATAATAATAATGCATGAGTATTTTTATCAATATCTGCAGATAAATATGAGTTATTCGCCCTCCTCCATAGAATTATCATGGGAAAGAGTATGTTTGCTGCTGTGAGGAAAATTCATAGTAGGAATTTATAGCATCAAAATTTTTTAATTTGACCATTTATAGCACGATTCATAAACAATTGTCCATAAACAAAGGAGTTTCCCTGTTCCATAAGATTAACGTGGGAAACAGTATGCAGGTATGCTGCTGTGTGGAACACTGAAAGTAGGCATTTTTATAATTAACTACTTTTATTTAGACCATATACCCAAGTTTTATCAATACATGCCCATGAATAAATTAGTTTGCCTATTCACCGTAAGATAAAAATGGGAAACAATACGCAAGTTTGCTGCAGTGATGAACACTCAAAGTAGGCATTTCTACCATAAATAAATCTTATTCTATACCAAAACGCTATACCATTTGGTATAAACGTATTTTAAACATTTATACCAACTTTTATCAACATCTGTCCATAAATCAAAGAGTTTGCCTATTCTCTACATGATTAACATGAGAAAGAAGGCTGCCATGATAAATACATAAACTATGATATGTAAGCATAAATGGATGGATCTCAACCACATGAAGCTAAATATCAAATTTAATACAAAAATATAGATTGATACGTGAAATATTAATTTTTCCTTATCCTCCATAAGATTGAAATTGCAGCCCCAAAATAAAACGTACCGTGTTTCGATTTTTTAATATCTCCGTAACCGTTGGAGACAGCGCAAAACATCAAAGAACTAAATTGTGTAGTTTTAAGCTAATTCTTATGGTAAAAAATAAAATTAAAAAATTTGTTAAATAACATATGAAAAACGCGAAAACCCACAATTTGTGAGAAAAACAACCCCCTCCAAAATACCCGTTCTGGTTGACCGATATGTTTGGTTATTTTCTCGAACTCGTCCGAGCAAATGTAGGAATACACGTCTGTACTACACACACACACGCACGCACGCACGCACGCACGCACGCACGCACGCACGCACGCACGCACGCACGCACGCACGCACACACGCACACACACACACACACCAAGTTACAAAAAATGGTTATCATTAATGACAATAATAAACATTTTATATGTGAAAAAAATAACTTGAAATTCGGTCTTTGCAGTTAAATTTCAGTATTGTAGTTAAGGGTTTACAGGTTTTTATTATAGTAAAAAACATTTCATATATATGAAGAATATAAGAAAAGAGTCTTTCTTTACTGCAGTTCATAGAATTACTTATTTTTACCACAATAAAAACGTTTTATATATATGAAAATTACCAAAGACTTTCTTCACTGTAGTTCAAGGATTACTTGTTCTTGTTGTGTATGTAGCATGGCCACTGGTGGTACACGTAGACCCCGAGTTATATTGACATGATGACAGGTCGACGTGTACCACGGTGTTATACCGTTTAATTAGCATAATTAATATCTTAAATTGTTACTAAAACGGTACCAAACTAGTACTGTTGATAATTAATTAATGATGTCTTATTATTATTATAAACAAAATTTCGTTAATTTGAAAAGTTTATTGTAATTTGAACACGCACTTGCTTTTGACTTAAATTTAAAATGCATATATATAAAATAAATTTTAACGACTATTGTTTTTTGTTCCTCTGGGCACCTAAAGACAAAAAATAACATGGTCTCGGGCTTAAGCCCTACCATGAGACCTACGGTAATAGCTTCAACGCTATGGGAAATTTGCTAAAAATATGAAATATACAGGAATATAATATAAAATTAACATTGCTTCCATAACTTAAATTATTCTTGTGAATAAACCAAATAAATAAATTAATGTAAATTGGTGTTTAACTTCGATTCTCTTAAGCATGCGAACATGACTATAAAAATTCAAATGATAAAAATTAATTAAAAATAAATGAAATGAAATAAAAATGTATGAAACGATTATATAAAAAAAATGTAAATAAAATAAAATGGTATTAATAATTAATGAAGAAATAAAATATAAAGAAAATAAAATATAAACAGTTTAGTTATTTAGAAACATAAATGTAGTGTCCGCCAGCCGGGTTGCGATGCCCCTGTTGCCAGCGCAGTCCACGTGTTCCTTGTACCGTGGATCGACGCGTTAAGGTGTCACGTCCGCCAGCCGGGTTGCGATGCCTCTGTTGCCAGCGCAGTCCACGTGTTCCTTGTACCGTGGATCGACGCGTGAAGGTGTCACGTCCGCCAGCCGGGTTGCGACGCCCTGTTGCCAGCGCAGTCCACGTGTTCCTTGTACCGTGGATCAACGCGTGAAGGTGTCACGTCCGCCAGCCAGGTTGCGATGCCCCTGTTGCCAGCGCAGTCCACGTGTTCCTTGTACCGTGGATCAACGCGTGAAGGTGTCACGTCCGCCAGCCAGGTTGCGATGCCCCTGTTGCCAGCGCAGTCCACGTGTTCCTTGTACCGTGGATCGACGCGTGAAGGTGTCACGTCCGCCAGCCAGGTTGCGATGCCCCTGTTGCCAGCGCAGTCCACGTGTTCCTTGTACCGTGGATCAACGCGTGAAGGTGTCACGTCCGCCAGCCAGGTTGCGATGCCCCTGTTGCCAGCGCAGTCCACGTGTTCCTTGTACCGTGGATCGAAGCGTGAAGGTGTCACGTCCGCCAGCCGGGGTGCGACGCCCCTGTTGCCAGCGCAGTCCACGTGTTCCTTGTACCGTGGATCGAAGCGTGAAGGTGTCACGTCCGCCAGCCTGGTTGCGATGCCCCTGTTGCCAGCGCAGTCCACGTGTTCCTTGTACCGTGGATCGACGCGTGAAGGTGTCACGTCCGCCAGCCGGGTTGCGATGCCCCTGTTGCCAGCGCAGTCCACGTGTTCCTTGTACCGTGGATCGACGCGTGAAGGTGTCACGTCCGCCAGCCAGGTTGCGATGTCCCTGTTGCCAGCGCAGTCCACGTGTTCCTTGTACCGTGGATCGACGCGTGAAGGTGTCACGTCCGCCAGCCGGGTTGCGATGCCCCTGTTGCCAGCGCAGTCCACGTGTTCCTTGTACCGTGGATCGACGCGTGAAGGTGTCACGTCCGCCAGCCGGGTTGCGATGCCCCTGTTGCCAGCGCAGTCCACGTGTTCCTTGTACCGTGGATCGACGCGTGAAGGTGTCACGTCCGCCAGCCGGGTGGCGACGCCCCTGTTGCCAGGGCAGTCCACGTGTTCCTTGTACCGTGGATCGACGCGTGAAGGTGTCACGTCCGCCAGCCGGGTTGCGATGCCCCTGTTGCCAGCGCAGTCCACGTGTTCCTTGTACCGTGGATCGACGCGTGAAGGTGTCACGTCCGCCAGCCGGGTTGCGATGCCCCTGTTGCCAGCGCAGTCCACGTGTTCCTTGTACCGTGGATCGACGCGTGAAGGTGTCACGTCCGCCAGCCGGGTTGCGATGCCCCTGTTGCCAGCGCAGTCCACGTGTTCCTTGTACCGTGGATCGACGCGTGAAGGTGTCACGTCCGCCAGCCGGGTTGCGATGCCCCTGTTGCCAGCGCAGTCCACGTGTTCCTTGTACCGTGGATCGACGCGTGAAGGTGTCACGTCCGCCAGCCGGGTTGCGATGCCCCTGTTGCCAGCGCAGTCCACGTGTTCCTTGTACCGTGGATCGACGCGTGAAGGTGTCACGTCCGCCAGCCGGGTTGCGATGCCCCTGTTGCCAGCGCAGTCCACGTGTTCCTTGTACCGTGGATCGACGCGTGAAGGTGTCACGTCCGCCAGCCGGGTTGCGATGCCCCTGTTGCCAGCGCAGTCCACGTGTTCCTTGTACCGTGGATCGACGCGTGAAGGTGTCACGTCCGCCAGCCGGGTTGCGATGCCCCTGTTGCCAGCGCAGTCCACGTGTTCCTTGTACCGTGGATCGACGCGTGAAGGTGTCACGTCCGCCAGCCGGGTTGCGACGCCCTGTTGCCAGCGCAGTCCACGTGTTCCTTGTACCGTGGATCGACGCGTGAGGTGTCACGTCCGCCAGCCGTTGCGATGCCTGTTGCCAGCGCAGTCCACGTGTTCCTTGTACCGTGGATCGACGCGTGAAGGTGTCACGTCCGCCAGCCGGGTTGCGATGCCCCTGTTGCCAGCGCAGTCCACGTGTTCCTTGTACCGTGGATCGACGCGTGAAGGTGTCACGTCCGCCAGCCGGGTTGCGATGCCCCTGTTGCCAGCGCAGTCCACGTGTTCCTTGTACCGTGGATCGACGCGTGAAGTCACGTCCGCCAGCCGGGTTGCGATGCCCCTGTTGCCAGCGCAGTCCACGTGTTCCTTGTACCGTGGATCGACGCGTGAAGTCACGCTATTGCGATGCCCCTGTTGCCAGCGCAGTCCACGTGTTCCTTGTACCGTGGATCGAAAGGTGTCACGGAGCCGCGACTGTTGCCAGCGCAGTCCACGTGTTCCTTGTACCGTGGATCGACGCGTGAAGGTGTCATCGCCACGATCTTCAGCGCAGTCCACGTGTTCTTGTATGGATAACAATAATTTACTGTTATACGTGCCGATCGATAAGTATGAATATTAATCTTACCTAAAAAGTAACCTTAAGACATTGATAACCGGAACATTAAACAGTTATTACTAAATTGTAATTAAAAATTGGCTCAATGTTCCCAAAATTTGAGTTTATTTTTGGATCGAGAAGCTTTTCATTTATCTGCGGGTAAAAATTACTCAGCAAAATTTGGCAATTAAACCGTTTAAAAAGAGCAAAAACCACGGAGCCGAAACGAACACGCGATCACTCAACAAGCTTCATCCCCGCCACCCCCTCAAAAACAATTACTGCTGAATAATCTAAATAATTTTGTTCGTCATGACAACAAAAAATACTTACTCTTTTCAAATGCTTAAGAGAATAAGTAAATTGATTGAACTTTCTCATTTAGTAGCTTAACCTATCATGAGTTGCATTCATCATGACAAGTAAATGATAAAGAAATGAAAATTAGCTTAGTATGTCGCTTTGTTGCTATAGGGATATATATATATTATATATATATATATATATATATATATATATAAAATAATGAAAAAGAATTTCACACCGGTAATAATAATTCAACCTACTAAAATAGATTATTTAAATAAACCTTTATTAGTTAAAATTGTTTATTAAAGAAACAAACGTGAAAAATAAATGTTGATCTATTTGTACATAAAACAAATTGGATTGGTGGATTTGGTGTTTGTTTTGATTTGAGCATATTACAGCAAAATACTGTTTTATAAGAGTAGTTGATCAGTAAAGAGAAGTGAGTAATTTAAGGCGAATGCTCATTTGACGGGTATGTGTTGTGTTATGTTGTGTGTTCAGCGGGTATATTGCGACAATATGTCTCCAGTCAGCCTCCGACATAATATGTGAAACACCACCCCCCACCTCAATATATAAACGGACGATGAACAGTTTATTGTCTTCTACTAATCTCACTTAAAATATATACAAATATATTGATTCAATAAATCGTGTAGGTTTATTTATCATACATCAAGCATGAAAATACTTATTTTGGGCAATTCTGAATAAAAAAGAGTCTTTTAAATTAATTTACACGGTTATCATTATACGGTGTAAAATTCTATACTAATAGATACATTATATCTGAATTATTGTGTTAATTAATAAATTAATAATAAAGGATGCTGCGTGGGGATTGAATTAAATAGAGTCAAGATTTTGTAGAGCGAAATGTTTACTTTTTATAAAATTGTAATATATGAAAGACGTGGTTAAGTTTAAATTTTGAAAGTGCATAATGATCCCAAGTCTATTGCGCAAAACTATGTTCTAAGCTAGACCGTTAGGTTACACATAAAACCTTTAGCAATCCTGACGTGTCTGATAGTCTGAATGTAGATTTCATTACAAAAACAAAATGGCAACATTTTTATTCAATGCCAAGTTACAGTATATGATTTATCTGACACGAAAATGTAAACAAAACATATCTGATTGACTTATTACTTTAAATAATTAAAAAAATCATTTGTAAAATTGAAAAGTATTTTTAAAATCTTTGAGGGAAAGAAAATATTTGAATAATTCATGATACCTCTTTGAAAAACCAATATGTTCTCTAATACACTTTAGTTAAGGGTTGAGGGTTCTTAAGAGACAAACTGATGAACCTTGCTGCAAAGTTTGCCATTTTATCACAAAGTTTTATTCCCGGTGGAAATTTTAAGCATAAAAGGTCCTTTGCTTGTAAGAAACGTTCTTACGAAGGAAAAGTAGAACCTTAAGCTTGAAGAGCAGTTATCCTCTAGTATTTGTTAAAAACTTTTCATTTTAAATTATGATAATTTATTAGAGTAATTATCTATGTGAACAGGATATTTAAAAATGCGCTATTTTAAACTTTTGATAGTGTAATGAAAAAGTACATGTAAGGTGATTTTAATTTTCAATTTATCATTTTTATCCTCATAAATAGTTCGCAGACACCTTCACATACAGGAGCGACAATTGATGGGGGTTTAATTTTTCAGAATGGCTATCAGTACCTAGCTAGTGTGAACAATTGCCTCAGCTGTCCTTCGCCTCGGGGTTTGCGCCTATGTGGTAAATTAAATCACCAGTAATCGAAGTACGGTACCGTAGCGGCGTGTGTCACATAAACTAGTCAGGAGCGGAGAAAAAACACACAAAGAAAGTTATGAATTGTACTGGTCTTGGTTATTATATAAATGATAATCTTCTATATTTTTCCATTGTTATATACTACTATATTGCCATTATTATATCTAGTTTATACATTCAGGTTGTTCTTGTTGATTATAGTTTATGTATTGCTCATGATAATTTTAAGTTATCATTACTGTATTATTACTTTATTACTATTTTGTATTATTACTATCATGCATTGTACTTTATTGTTGTTTTAATGATTATTTGTTAATATTGATCGTTAATTTTGTATTTCTCGATTTTATATTTTTTGCTCTTTGTAAAATGGAGACCATCGTGGGAAATATATAAATCATAGGTTAATAAATCCACATCAATTTTCTTATCTCCCAAAGATTAACATGGGAATAGAGTAACTAGGTTTGCTGCAACGATGAACATAAATTTAGATTCTCTATTGTTCATAATTTGATTTTAACTAGATAAATCTTTATACTCAGTTTATCATCCTATTTAAATTAGGAGGAATTTATGTGAATTATCTTACTATCCCCAATACCAACATGGGGGATAACTAAATAGGCTTATTGAGTTAATAGGCTATTAGCGATGAACCAAACTATTTTCCGGTCAGATTCTTTAAGATACATCATTAGAATTAAGCTATATGAAGCTGTATAAAAAGCTTACCTTTATCATAATATTTTTATAATAACCGATGTATACAATTTTATATTTCTCCATAAGATTAAAATTTTGGTTCCAAAAGATAAAGAACTGTGTTTACCAGTTTCCTCAGTAGCCGATTGAAGTAGGGCGAAAGAAAAATACTACATGTTTCCTACTACAACACAATACAAATACTAATTATTTGTTTTCAACTGTTTTAAAAGGTGCTAATAGACATTTTTGAAAAATGAAATGTAAACCCCCTCCTCCTCTGGAGTACAAAGCCAGGTACTTCTGGATCTGTGACTAAAGATGCACATTATACATATAAATTTAAACGAAAAATGATCGTGAAACCCAACTTAAGTGCGGCCATGCTACCTGGGTTAGTAGCTCCTTCCCTATGGGCGATTCAAAAAGAAATTTAAACTAGTCTCCATCGTAGTATTTCATGAGTATAAATTTAAACTGATGTAAATTTAGAAATACTTTTTTCTCAAGCATCATAAATTATTTACAAGAGGAGATTAATTCAGGGTAAAACCTATAGTATTTATCAAAATACCCATCAGAGCCGTAGGTTTGCATTTATTGATTTTTTATTCGGCAAGAGATTATATTGTTTTTTTAATTAGCCTATCATTGGTAAAATTATAAAATTATTATTACTTCGGGTGGATGTTTCTAGGTGTCAAGTCAGGTGACTCATTTTGTGAATTACAAACATTTTATTCTCAAACCACGATTTATAGTGTTGATATTTTTGTAGGATTGTTTATTACCTGTATTATATTTTTATTTGCCCAAATATCCTTAACGCAGTATTTAATAATGATCGCCGCTCTTAGAATAATCGAAGTTGGACGTGGGCCAAAGTGAGGCCCCGCCGGAGAGAGTGCCATGCAAATAAATAATGGAAACAACTTTAATGAAAGATTTAATAAAGCTGGCTATTGTAGTGCGGCATCATCTAAATTCCTAAGATTTATAACTAAATATTTTGAAATATCAATTCACCAAACTTCCAACTGAACTGGTTTAACTTAAGGGGATTATTGGTAATGAAAGCGTACAAAAAGTTTGGAATTGATTCATAGTTTTTAAATGAACTAAATGTTCAAATATAAAAATACATAACAGTTACAATAGTTATATAAGGATTAAAATATGATAAACGAGATTGCACGCAGCATTCTGGCGTGAATAGAGCGAATTTAATAAAACTTACATTATTCCCATAATAGCAATTGAATAGTGCTGAGTATGCAGGTTAGCTGCAATAAAGGTTTTTACATGGTATATATAAAGGCTTTTAACTAAGGAAAAACATATACCAAATTTTGGAAATTATGTCGATATTTGAGCAAGTTATACCAATTTATTCTATATCTATTTCTATATTTATTTCTATTCTATTTCTATATTTATATCTATTCTCCATAAGAATTACATGGGCAATGAGTATGTAGATTTGCTGCCGTAAGATATAATAAAGTTGAGGGTTTTATGGATTTAATGATAAAACCTAACTAAATAGAACACAAAATTTTGGAAGAATATTTACGCAAATAAGTGAGTTATTTATTTTTAGTTACCTACATAAGATTAACATTGGACAACATACAATGTTTACCATTTTGAATATCTCAGTAACCAATTGACCTAAAGCCATGATTCGAAATGCTAAATTGTGTGTTTTTATAGCTAAATCCAATGGTTTAATGAAAGATTATATACTTTCAAAAACTAATAAAAAAATTGAAAAAACAACTTTTGGGGTACAACAACCCCCCGCAAAAGTGTAGTTAATGTAGTCCGATTGCATTGCCCAATGAACTCATTCTAAGATACAGAAAGGAATAACTCTACCAACTTTTAATAATTAGAACATTATTGTGGTCGTTATCGTGGACACACACACACACACACACACACACACACACACACACACACACACACAAATATAAATATATATATATATATTGATATAAATATAAATAATGCTATCAATATTAATATCAATATAAATATGAATATGAATACAAATACGAATATAAATAAATAAATAAATAAATATGTATATATATAACATTTTTGAAGACCCCCAAAACGTGTTCAAGAGGTTGAGTTATGAACTTCTATCTTAGCCCCGGGCTAACTGTCACCATACGGATCATGTGAATAGCTCACTTTTCCATGAAATTCGCTAATAATAGATAATTAGTTAGTTATAAGTTAACAAAAGGTAAAACACCAAAGGAAACCCAATTATTCGCTGATTAACTGAGCTGGAGTCTGGAGAGCTGGATCGGTCCATCTGTCTAGTAGTGAATGCAACAATCAACATCAGCTTCAATCTGATAGGCTCTTCGCAACGGATACGATTAATGACTTGGAACTTGGAAACTCTGATACCAACACCTCCCTCACATTTATTTATTGATTTATGTTGACTTAGCTTTTTGGTGGGACTATGCATGACGTGTTATTTGATAATTTAAGTCCACAATAACACTTAAGTTGACATTGCGAGAACACTATCTAAAGAAAATACCATAAAACTGTTACATAATAGACAAATTAAAAAAAATATGACAACATTTTTTTTTAACTTACAAAGTCTTATTAGAATTTCAATTAAGCTTATTTTATTCCTAAATAAACGGTAATCTAATACGGCAATCACATATATTTCACCTTTAAAAGTAATCTAAAGCACTCCCTTTTGATAATTTTTGAGCTAGTTTACCTATCCCGAGGTAAAAGCGAAGAGTTTTGCGTGATTTGACCTGCACTGCATACCGAGTTTCATGAAAAATGGTTGAGAATATCGTATATCCACCGAGACACGTCGTCATCATGGCCCGTACAAAGCAGACTGCCCGAAAATCGACCGGAGGCAAGGTCCCGAGAAAGTGAGAAAATATTTTTATTATTCTCCTAATGAATAATACACCTCCTATGAAACACCCCTTCGGCAACTATGACGTGTTCTTCGAGGGGGTTCACAAAATCGGTCAGGCCGATATCACCCAAGCCCCGAAGAATAGTGGTCACGGATTTCACCAGATATTTCGGCTCGTCGTCGGAGAGAAAGTCCAGGGTCGGAACCCACGGATAGGAACCTTTATCACCCAACTCGTCGTTGGGTTTACCTTAGTCAAAATGGGTCGTGTGTCTTGATTGAAGTGACGGAATATAATATAAAAGAAAAATACCTGAAGGGATATTTGGGATGGCTTGAACCGGGGATAAAATAAAGAAAACTGTAAAATTGAATAAAATAAAAGATTGATTGGTTAATTAATTTGTCAACGGAGTCCTGCCAGCACCGACAGGACAGGACAGGACGGGTCGGGTTAAGGTGTTTAATAAAGTCCCAAAAGTAAAGATAATAACTAAAAATAAATACAGTAATAAAAGCAAGTTTAAAAACAAAGGTTACGAATTAAGTTAAATGGAATGGAAATCTTACACAAGAGGCGTATCTTATAACCAAAACTAAAAGAGGTCTGTTGATCGACTATTACCATGTAGTCGTTGAGGCCGTGATACGAGAGCGGTTTCGTCGCGTGGTACTTCCAGTCTCGTGGCTCGGTAGAGAGTCATCTCTCGACCGAGGTAGATTGGCCCCATCGGCCCAGGGCGTGGAGGGGGAAATCAGCTGGCTACTTACTTTTTTTTTACATTTTCCGGTGACAGGAAAAGCATCGCACACTGGCCGCTGGCCGTAGTGGAGAAGAAGAAAATGCAGGCCGGCGGACCGCCGGACGTCAACAAAACAACAACGCTAGGTTAGGTTACGTGACTACCAAGTTTCGTGATAAATTCAGTGACTCGTGGTTATGGATGAAGATTATGGGATTTGGCAGTGAAACACAAAGTGGGTTATTGACCAGAAGTTACAATGGTGACGGTGGGCTGAGGTCTAGGCTGACTACGTACCTGCCAGTCTAGGCTTGATCGAAAGGAAGGTGAGTCCTAGCGTTGTTTTACTTCTATAAAGGCAATTTTCCCCCCCTACAAAATCAGCACCTCACACAACTTACTGTGCTTACCACAAAAAGTATATTTAACGTTCCTTTGTAAAAGCTAATTGTAAACAAATGATTCAAAAGACTAATTCGTCAAGATTTTATCCTGGTTTTAATGGAGATATTCAAATTGTTATTGTAGCAAGAAAATTAAAAAATGGATTTTTCGACCTTTAGAAACCAATTAATTTTAAACCACCATTTTTACTGACATGTGGGTTTAATAAATGTGGGGAGCCATAATATAATACAGTACTTAACTCGCCCATGGTCGAGGGGTGAGAGCAGGGATCGTTTGAGATGTTTCAAAATTTTGATACAGTTGCCGGGGGTGCAAACATCAATCCACCGATTTATGAATAAATGGTGGTTTGTCAGATGGGCGATCTGATGGGGCTGCACGCATCGGTGGTTTGTCGGGAGCGCTCCCGTCAAACCGCCCAAATCTTATGATGCATCGGCGGTTTGTCATTTGGGCGATCTGATGGGGCTGCACGCATCGGTGGTTTGTCGGGCGCGCTTCCGTCAAACCGCCCAAATCTTATGATGCATCGGCGGTTTGTCATTTGGGCGATCTGATGGGGCTGCACGCATCGGTGGTTTGTCGGGCGCGCTCCCGTCAAACCGCCCAAATCTTACGATGCATCGGCGGTTTGTCATTTGGGCGATCTGATGGGGCTGCACGCATTGGCGGTTTGTCATTAGGGCGATCTGATGGGGCTGCACGCATCGGTGGTTTGTCGGGCGTGCTCCCGTCAAACCGCCCAAATCTTATGATGCCTCGGGGGTTTGTCATTTGGGCGATCTGATGGGGTCGCACGCATCGGTGGTTTGTCGGGCGTGCTCCCGTCAAACCGCCCAAATCTTATGATGCATCGGGGGTTTGTCGTTTCGGCGATCTGATGGGGTCGCACGCATCGTTGGTTTTTCGGGCGTGCTCCAGTCGAACCACCGATATGGAAAATAAAAGTACTGTAGTGGTGGTTTTACGGGAGTGCGCCCTATAGATCGCCGATGTTTTTGAAACATCGGCGGGTTGACGCCCATGCTAAAATGACCGCATCGGCGATCTGACGGATCGCCACTTTGACGGCGACCCACCTGTTGTTTGGGGTGTCAAGAGTGGGTGGGGTTACATAGTGGATATAAGTGACCTTCAGTCTTTCTCACACTTTCGTTTTTTTGGCAAGTTACAGTAAAGTAAGTACAACAAAAAAGACCTTATATTTAGTAATAAATTATGTGTTTTGTATATTTATTTTTCGTCTTTGTTTTAAAACACAAAGTGCTTGCGAAATGTATTTTTAAAGGCGTCCTGTGTTTTAAATAATGAATTAAAATGGTTAAATTATAAAACGTTCTTAGTTTTAGTTTTAGAGTGTTTTACCATGAAATTGGATAACCTTAGTTTTGTATATAATTAAAGATTAGAAAATAGTTAAACAATAGTGGCATAATACATTTTTCACCTATTTTATAGGTTTGCAAAAAAATCTTTACCTGTATGAGTGTAACAAGATTATATTGTTAATGAAAGTGATATTTAAACTATTATCTGAAAACCAAACTAAATAAGGGGTAACAGTGTCCGTAATAAGCGTTTTCATTAAGGTGAGCCTTGACAGCCACCTCCTGAATTGGTGGCTGTATTTATAGAAGTATTTATACAATTGCTGCGTTAACACATAAATTTCCAACAAAATAAACACGATGCGATTCTTCTTATTTCGTGGAAATATACCACAAAAGAATATATCTTAAAGGCGTTATATTTACAAAGCACAGTATCAATAATATCGTGGATGCAAGTGTAGAGTGGGTAGGGTGAAGACATGTCCTGCTATCCCTCCTGGGACTGATAAGAGGTTCATTTATCACGACTATCTGAGGGAGGGCATATTGGCGGGGCGGCCTCCTCGCTCGTATCAAAGACGTTGAACGATTAGTTATCATGCATAAGGCTTACTAGTAACATGTGACACGACCAATCGTGTGTCGTGTCACGTTGTGAAATAATTCACATTTGGAGTTCTCAAGTTACAAGTACGGTACATTATTTGTACATAAGTGGATTGTAATGTATTACATTGTGAACTATACATTACGTTGACACGACGGATATTTTTTGTGACACGCACACCATATATTAAACAGCGATCAATATCGTTACATACAGCCCCTCTATATAGTGAAGTTAAGTTAGTTCTTCATAAATATTTAAAATCATTTTTACGGGTTTGAAAATAATAATAACTGACTAAATGAAAAACTGCAAAGCGCTGTATGTCTGCGGCTAAATACGCAGCATTATAATACACGTATTACTACCGAAATACAGCGCTCTGAGGAGTGCTCTAAATTGGTTATTAATAGTTTGAAAATATTATAAATGGTAATATACTAGACCTTATCCATTATAAACAGACGGCACGATATATCTGATAGCGCGGCCACCAGACGCTGGCTTATAACTTGGATAGAGATAACGATATCTTGGACAGCGAACCCTCAGGTAAAACATTCTAAATGGTATTTCATACTCTAAAACTATTTATAATAGTTATTTTAAGTAGTTTGTATACGAAACGAATAAACATGTTAAAATCGCTGTTACACGGAGTGGTATACGTATAACAGAAAAGTTCCAAAGTGACAACAAAATGCACAGTACACAATGTGGTTATGTATCACAGTGTCACATTATATGACACATTGTATGTAGAGTACACAAATTATAGTCAGATCGTGATATCTTATTCGCAATAATTTGAACTAAAACCATTATTACACGGATTCTAAGAACAGTTCAAACTATAATTTATAGCTATTGAAACCAAGAGGTAGGTCATAAAAGTTATTTTTGATTTGTTGATTTGATTGATTGATTTGATTGTTTTCATTGATTGTTTGGTATTCCCATATCCACTAGATAAATATTTATTTGTAATCCTACATCGTAATCAATTAGTCATACTTAAAATTTGTAGCAGAATATAGATTAAATCCCTAAGAAATACATCTAAAAGTAATCATTGTAGGGTTTCCATAATAGCAACGGGTTCACATTTCCATATATATTCTAATTCATCTATTTTTACATTAAATTTACATTTTTATATATATTTGGTGTTTTATAGCTTGCTTTTATCCACACATTTGGCTTATAGTATTTAATTACTTTACCATTATGCACACCAAAAGTACATTAAAGATTTCTTTCAAAAAATTATAATATACATCATAATGCAAATCCAAATGAATCAAAATAATAAACTCTAACGGGTATTATTGCATGACTCGTGTAATTCAACGAATAATCTGGATTCATACTAGTGATTTGTGTATATTATTTTGGGCCGTACTTTGTCAACCATTTTATAGATTATCTCCAACCACAAAGCTTATCAACCGAATAGCAATATCCTGCATTATTGTTTACAAAAGGGAATGCAAGCTTGCCAGCCATGTTATGAGGCTAAATGAGTTTACAATCTTTTAAATGGAATTATATAGATGGTTTAATTAAATTTGTCTATTCCTATTAGTTTGTGAACAGTTAAATTATTAACTCAATTCAATGTGTTTTTGTTATTGCATAAACATGAGAATTCCTTTGAATCAAATTGTTATTAAATTAGAACAAAAAAATCATCTTTATAGATAAATCACAACCCTTTGTTACAAGTATTATTTCTATTCAGCTTTCTTTCTATAATGAGCTGATAAGATTATAATTATTCCTAACTTGTTTACAGAGAAATAAAAAGTTGTTTGTTTTTGGCGTGTATTTAAATTGTCATTATCTTATATCGTCATAGATTAGTATTATACAATTACAAATCATAACATCGGTCCTCTTGCGGCAACGGATTTTAAATATTCTCTACAGTTCATCCAATACTATCCAATACTATAATACGAGCAAGGTTTATATATATATATATATATATATATATATATATATATATATATATATATTTGCACACGGATCTCGAAAACGGCACCGAGGAATTTCTTTAAATTTTGGAAATAACTAATTTCCGAGTAGAAAATAAGTTCTAGATAGGTCTAATGTCCAGGAAAATTCGTGTTTTACTGTAATATTAAGTTTAAAATCTAAAAATTTAACATTACGCTTATGGAGAATAAAATGTTAACAATACAAACCAAAACAGCTGTTTATAAACGTTTGACAGTTCTTGATTGAAGACTGCGGGGAACAATATAGAGGTTATGCATTAATATTTATTTTATGAATTAAATAAATGCAAAATTATCAGGTTACTAAACAAATTGTAAAAACTTAAGGATAACATAGCTGTGCGAAATAAAAGCAGAAAAAAGTGTTTCCAAAATCTTCCGAGTTTCGATAGAAAACGTATTCGTTGTATTGCTTGAAGCCACTGTAACAAACCAATTAATTTATGTAAATTAAATTTCTCTTTTGCTTTTCAATCCTCATTCCTTTTCTAGCAAAATCAGTTGATCACAAGATAATAATAACAAACTGTATGGACATTTAAAATCAGATTAAGATTAGCTAAAACAATTGAGGTTGGCTAAAAACTCTTAAAAGACGACGCGAATTTGGCCGACGCCGTAGCTCAGTTAGTAGGGCTCAGATCCCACATACTCAAGGTCGCGTGATCGATCCCCTCCCGAGGGCTATATTTTGTTCAGTATTTATGCCATATTAATTAAGGGGTATGAAAACGGTTTTATTTAAACCACATAAATGTTTTCATTGAGCAGTAAATTTGTTTACTAATTACTGTTACTAATTACTAATTAACTTGTAAAATACATGTCTTATTTTATCCGAGCAAAGCTCGGTCACCAGGTACTTTAAGTAATGCGGTCAATTTTACATTTAATTGCGATTTGTCTGAACAACGAAAGATTTTGCAGTACAAAATAGCATCCATGAACGGCTCCCTTTCAAGGATGAAAACATTCATACACAATTTTGATGTTGAAAAGTGTAAATATATCAAAGATAGGAATGTTAAGCTAGAACAATTATATAATGCATTTATGGAAGTTCACAACAGAATAATTGCCCTGATCTCAGCTTTGGCAATGTAAGAAACAGTGTTCGTGATGTTATTCGAAAACGTCCAAAGTGTTGCAGATTCAGTAACTCTTCGTACCAAACATGAATGGGTAATTTACATGAATCAAGAGTAAATTTTGTTCGATGCTTTCATTCTACCGGTTGTGACTTTGCAGGACCTTCTTAAGAAAACAAGTTAATTCAAGAAGCAAGGTACTCTGGAAAACATATTTATCGGTCTTTGTCTGTTTGGGGGTTAAAGCTGTTCATCTAGAACTTGTTTCAGATTTAACCAGTGATTTTTAGTAGCCTTTAGTCGTTTTACATGCAGAAGAGGCATTCCTGAACATATATTTTGTTAATATTTTATTTTATTATTTTATAATCCATATTAAGATTTTAATGAGTTAAAAACATAGTTTAATACGTTATAAGTTTATTTGTTAACATTATGGTTTTAATTTTTTAATAACCAAGGCAAAAAGAGTTATAATTTGAGCTGGAATACTTTTATCTAACTATAATTCTAAAATTATACTGTACTAAGCTATAGTGCTAGAATGAGACCAGAATCTTTATATTACTTTCAAGTTTTAGTTTTTTAAATGTTTGTTGTGTACAGTCATTTTAACCATAATCACAAAAAACTGTTTTGTTATGATTAATTTAATAGCCAAGGTAAAAATGTAGGTTTGAATTTTATAGTTTAACTGTGCTATAATTTAAACCAGAATCTTTTTATATAAGGTACTTTCAAGTTTTAGTTTGGTAAATGTTTGTTGTGTTTAGTCTTTTTAACGACAATCACAAGAGAAAACTATTTTGTTATAATGCCACTAATGAGACGTGCTAACTTAGTTTATAAATATTCTGTACGTGTGTTTGTAATTGAACTCCTTCTAAACGTGTGGACCGATTCTATTTATACTTTTTGTGTGTATTCAATGGGGTTTGGAAATGCTTTAGATTCATAAATGGTGAAAATCCGTCCAAAATGCTCCAATCCAAAGGGTATTAAGCGTGTAGTGTTCGGTTTTATAACTTTAATGTTTACAAAACTAATAGCTGTCACTAAATAAGTTGAAAGATTCTTTAAACTGTATACATTACTATTAGGTGGTATGAAGTTCGTGGGGTAACGCTAGTTAAACATAATACGAAATACTAAATACGAATAAATAAGAATATAATATATAAATAAGTTACAAACATAATTTTCCTGAAACTCCTTAAATGTTTAATGCAATATGAGCAATGTTATGCAATATCACACCATGAATCCACATAATATATTAAAGAACATTTTTGTAAAATACATTTTCTTTATACTATAACATGGGATTCCTAGTGAAATTACATAATAATAATAATTTAATATCAATATTTATTGCTGTTGAACAAATCAATTAACCTTGAGCTTCAAAATATGAATGCAAGGAGTTTAAATCCTCAAAGGACATCAGTTCGATATGGTCAATGCGGTTTGAACTGAAGCAGAGTCGTTCTCATATCGTAATTATAGTATTACGACCAATGTGGAAACAGTTTTGTCGTAATTTTACTCAATAAATATTTATATTTATAATATATTGTATATCTGACGCTGCAAATAATCTTTTTTACAACAATACTAGTGGCGGTCGCTGACACTGTTCAAACAACAATACTGAGGGTGTACAAGTTAATACTCTCTAAATTTTATCTCAGAAACATTTACCATAGAATTTACTTGGAAAATATATGCTAATATCTCCAGAGTAGTGTTTGTAAGGAAAACCGAAACTACTCAAAAACTCGACAAAGCTTAAGACTTTCCTTAGAAAACCTTAAAACTAGTTTAAATAGTTTTAAAATGAGATTTATGAGTTGAAAAACATCGAATACAGCGAAAAATAAATTCGTGGTGCTTGCAAACGTCAGTTTTATAAAAAATCATAACTGTTGGTATTTAACTTTCTTACAGAATGAGGTTCTTGTAGAAAAGAATAAATGTAGTTCACAAAGCAGTTAAAGTTATCTACAGACAAATTTATGCACTCCACCAGCCGAAGTTTTCCATTTTGTCACTGACTTTTAGTCCTCGTGGAATTCTCAATATATTTAAGTTTCTTTCAAGTGAAACCTAGAGGTGTTTGCGTTTCAATTTCAATATGTCCTTCACCGTTTCGTGTTTTGCGTGTTCAACTATTACCGTCTTTGATTAAAACCATTTGTTGTCTAAATTTTACACTAAATTTGAAATTATTAGATTTATAATAGTACTTACAATAAATGGAGTTAAAAAGGCGAATCAAAACCTGTTGATTCGAGTGACTAATAACGTTTTCTGATACTTCAATACGAAGGTCAATGAGTTATTTCAACCTTTAATATAGGTTGTTATTCTGAAATTAAATATTTGGCTTCCATCCTTATTTTAACATTTCAAACTAAGACCTAATACATAAGGATATGAAAATCTTAAATTTCAAATCCCCTAACATTTTAGGCCAAATAAGAGTAAACAACCAATAACATAAATTTGAAAATATAACAAGGAACAACTAAAGTTCCTTGGAATATAATAGTTTTTTACAGTATTTCAAGGTAATTTTTTAGTTGATTTTTAACAATATTTTTTAGAATCTGTTTTAAATGTTTGACATGAATATGTCTTAGGTCTGGGGGGATGTTGGCGAATTGTAAGATGGAAAATATGTAACAGATTTCCATAAAAACTCACAGAGCTATTGTAATGAATTTTTAATATAAAAGAATAAGAACAGCTGTTTAGATGAAGTGGAAACGATACCTTCAGACATATCCATGATCTAACCTATATCCTACAGGGAAGTAAATATAAACATCTCTTCAACAATGAGCTGTATATAAAAGCTGAAAACAAATTATGAAGCTTATGAACTATGTCGTGGGAAAGACATTTTTTAATCTTCTCGCATTTAATTGCCAAGAGCACATTGTCTAGTAAGTTGACTGCCTAGGTGGTTTTTTAGTTTGCCTTGGTGGGTATGTATGACTAAAACTGGCTATTGATATATACAAATATAATTTTCCTAATTATTCCTAATTGTCTGATCGGATAAAAACTATCCATGAGCATGAGTTTTGGACTGAAATCTTTCCATTTTTGACGTAATAGCCATCTCCCAAAGTTGTATGCCATACGTACGAATTGGTTTTTCCAATAACCCAGTAGGGTTTTAAATTCTTAGTTTAGTTTTTGTCTTGCACAGGTTTTTAGGTTGATACCATTTAAGTTAGCGTTCCGATAAAACTAACTAATGTTTTCACTGATTTAATTTTAGAGAAAAAAATCACTAACTTTACAGACCATATTATATAAAAAATGTCTGTGTAAAAAATTTACTTGTAGTATGATTAAGATATTTATCATGTAGGACAAACATTGTCAATAGCCAGTTGTGTTCATTTTTATTGGGCATTGCCTGATTCACTTTATTAACATTGGCTTCCTTTATAGTTATAGTTGTTTATCTATTTATTCACCAACATATTTAGTTTGTTGTATTCATACTACAATCTACAATACAAAAAAACTACAGCATATGTTTTCCTTTCATTACCATGACATTATTATATTGAAATGAAACTTTTTGAAATAAAATTAAAATAAATTATACACTCACCTCTGCATCGCCTTTCAATTTACAGTATGTGTAAAACGCATCCCAGGAACAATCATGCATTCGTGTTAGCACATACGCAGGGGCATAATATATATTATTTGTTCCCGGGCGACATTTTAAACAGCACAACAAAATGCAAATGCCAGTCATTTCTCACTGGCGCTTTGTATAAAAGGGGCATATTGCGACTATAAGTCTACAGGCTGGCGGTGACAGGCACTTACGCCGCTGCGCTGGCAGAGTTATATTTGTAGCGCGGAGGACGATTGAGTCACGCTGCGCTCTCACAAGGCTACCTTCACTACCTCAATCAGTAAAGTGTGGAAAGGTCTTATTTCAATGTTTGGAAAATTAATATCGCAATGAAAATTAAGAATAATATTAGGTCCTGACTGATATTGGATATCATAGAAACTGCAATGAAAGTTAGCTAAAAATTAAGATTCATTAACAAATTTGAAGGTTTTTACTTAAAAATAGGTCATGACAAATATCGTCGGAATGTTATGATATACCTTACATAAATTGCTCGAGGAAGCAGCCACTTTCAAACATAGTGAGGATGTATACCATATATTGTGGCGACAGCAACCTTTGAGCTGGCAGTTTTGAGATAAAATAAATGCTGAACACGGTTTTGATTCACTTCATCTTACTTAAGTACGATTGGTTATGCAAATTATACATGCGATAAAATTTAAAAATGAATACAAAGTAAACATAGCCATAAATAACATATTATAATAGCAAAATAAACTTATAAAAAATAAATATTATAATTCTTTGAATTATAATTTTTTTAAATACAAACTATTGCATTTTGTATAGCCTTAATGATTACTTTCTGTAAGTTAGTAAGAAAACATAAGAAGATATAAAGAAGTTGTTCTTTGAAAGCACTTGAGGGTGTAAAAATGATAATCAGAAATTGTTTGTCGGGTGAAGAGGGCAATAAGCACTAAATCGATTTCAAAGTGCGCTAAACGACTCTTCAGCAAAACGTTAATTTAAGCAAAGCGTTTTTCCATCGACCTGCACCTCTCATTGGCTCAAATAGGTTCAAATACCCAAACATGCTCTATGTGTTTGAGAAAACAATAAAAATGTTTTTTTCATTCTGAAGCTTATTTGTAAATTTGACACAAAGTTTATACACTTTATGTAATTTATACACAGTAGAACAGTTTTTAACTTAATTTTTCCCAATTTCAATTTTTTTAAGTATGTATAATTTGAACTATGAGTGAAATAAACACCAGGTATACGTAGGTTGCATGATTTTCATACATAATTAAACGATGTTCATTCATTAATGTTGAAAACAGAACTTGTATTTGTTACATTTATGTGTTAACCTCACAGAAAAATAAATTTACTTCATACGAATCAGTAAACTGTAAATCCAATTTCAATTGAAGATAGGTAATTCAGTAGCAAATGGGAGACGCTCATAATTATGATCGGTCTTTTCCCTTTGTAGCCTTGCATATACCCTGCAGAACACCTGAGGTACACGCGTGTATTGCCTGTAGGCAATTTCATAACAGACCCAAGAGTCTGACCTCATTAGGTAAAAAATATGCTGACAAGTGATGGGCTGATAGAAAAAGACCAGATGAAGTCATGAAGAGGAAGTACAACCACCTTCATTATATGTTTTAAAATCAGGAACCAATCATACAAACTAATAAACATCGAGATAGTTGCAATATATTCAGTAGCTTCGTTAAATGTAAAAGTTCGTAATATCTAACACAATACTGAGTTTTTGAAAGTCTTCAGTTAAAAGTTGTCTTTTATGAGCTTCACAACAAGTTTGTTACGCTTATTGAAACAGGGAGTTAAAAATTGTTCGTTCACTTGAAATTTTTAACCTTCTGGAGAAAACGTCTTAGGCTTATTTATTTATGAATGAGTTCCTACACAACTTTTTACGAGACAAACAAAACAAAATGGTTAGTTTTCGCATTTGAATTCATAAATTTTAAATTCAATGTCTATTTTTATGATATAAGTTTGCTTCAATAAACAGGTTGGCTAGAACTATATTAATGCATATCCTCAGGATGTTCCCAGTACTTTTATGATTTCTACTACCATTTTCACGATTAAGACTAAATATATACTGTAGTTAAAAGGTCCATTGCTACATAGTGTTATTGAATGTAGACATGTTGAGTGAAACGTATTCCAATTTATTTAATATTTTTTCTAAATTATTAACGATTTATAATCTGATTTTAATTTTAAAAATTCTCAATCATTTTTTAATATCTTTCATGCGTGCTCAGAAAATTCCCAAATCAATAATAATAATATATAACAGATTTTATCAATATCTGTAATAAATAAATGAGATTTCCTATTCCGTATAAGATTAACATGTGAAAGAGTATGCAGGTTTGCTGCTGTGAGAAACACTGAAGGTAGGTGTTATGATAAACAATTCTTATTTTGACCATATACCAAGTTTCATCAACATCTGTCCATTAATAAATGATATATCCTATTCTCTATATGATTAACTTGGGAAAGAGTATGCAGGTTTTCCGCCTGTGAGGAACACTGAAAGTAAGCATTTTTACCATAAACTATTATTATTTTGACCATATACCAAGTTTTATCAATATTTCATAAATAAATGAGTTTGCCTATTCTCCACAAAATTAACATGGGAAAGAATATGCAGATTTCTGCTGTGAAAAAAAACATAAACTATGATTTTTTAGCGTAAATCCTAACTTCATGAAGCTAAACTACAAGATTTATTCCAAAAATATTAATTAATAAGGGTAATACTATTTTTTCTTTATCATTCATAAGATTAGTATTCGAGTTTCAAAATACACAATGTACTGTGTTTAGATTTTTTAATATCTCGGTAACCGTTGGACAAAAACTTTAAGTTAATAAATTGTGCAGTTTTTGAGTTGTTTGTAATAATAAACGATAAAATTTGAAATTTTTAAAAATTGCATGTGATAAATATTTTTGGGGTACGAAATCCCCCAAAATATTCCGACTCAGGCTTTGAGTTTTACAGGGAGGACTGTTCAGCACTTTTCATTACTAGCATTATTCTTAATACCTAAAATTGTAGCTCATAATCATTTTCCATTTCTATATCTGCGTTTCTTGAAGTTCGTCAAGTTAATATCTCATAGATGTGCCAGCCTAAATTATTGTTGCTTTTATGCAAAGACATCTCCTATGGTGAAGAAAAACTCACCATCTTGGTTCGCTCTGCACCATAGTACACACCTCAATCCTGTTTTTCTAATTTAAAAAAATTGAAATCTTTTAATTAATTTCATAAATTATTACTTTTTTCAAAATTCTCTTTAACGTTTTCTGCTTTTCTTAAATTCATTTTTACTTATGTTTGTGTTCTTTTAAACTTATTATATTTCTTTTATTTGTTGAGTAGTAATAACTAAAAATGTCACTAGCAATAAATGGCATAACATAAATAACATTAATTCATCATGAAGAATTAATCATTTTCTTGTTAAACCTCTAGATTCCAAATTTTCAATGAAAGGCATCATTGTAAATTTAATACATCAAATTTGTAACTATGATTCTCTGAACCATCAGAGAATCCTTTTATTCTTATTTTCTTCTACCCTATAGACTAATATAGCTTGGTAATTTATCATATAAAAATAAATACGGTATATATAATATATATATATATATATATATATATATATATATATATATATATATATACATAGTTTTAACTTCAAATAAAAAAATTAAATAACTTTTATTAGGGAAGAATGTTTTATGTTAAGACATTTTGTATCTATGAAGATTAATTCCACTTTTCAAAAATCTATTGCTCGATTTACTTCTCGCATATCAGTGATTTCTTAAACTTTATAATACTCAACTCTTTTATTAGATTACTTGTGTTGGACGATTTTGACAGTAACAAAATACGAATTGGAGAGTAGAAAATTAAAAATAGTTCCTACTGTATACAAAAATTTCACCGAGCATAAGTAATTTATGGCATAATCATAGCCATACGCCGGTAAACTGTTCCGATACAGCCGTCCTCTCTGGCTGTTCTGGCACCACGTGCCGCCTTTTGGCAGCCCTGAAGCAATAAACACACTCCGCCTGTTTTATCGGTTACAGTTGAATTGGTTTGCGTCTTAATAGAGCAGCAAACTACTATAAGTCATATTAAATTTTTTGAGAATGCTGTCTTTAAAATTATTTCAATTAATTTTGTTTCTCAAAACCCCACTCAGTTGATTGGACTAGTAGTATTTTGAGTTGGATAGGAATGTTTTAACGACCAACGATCACTATAAAAGCACTGGTAGCAGGACCTGGACCCTGCACTACGGAATCTACCAAATCAGTTCACTTTATAATTTTATTCTAAATAATTTCAACTAATATCATAACTTTAACTTTGGCTTTAGCTCATAACTTTAGCTTTTACCTAATATCATACTGTATCCTGTGAAAGGATGCACTATCTCAATCCAAACATAATATACTAAAAAAATTGTTCGGTAACTAAGGACACATGTTATTACAATGTGGATGAAGGTTTAACTTAATTCGTAACACAATTTAATATGATTCAGGATCAATTTACTATGTAATGTTTAATCTTAATGGAAATGTCACATTTTAAAATACTATTTCATAGTCTATTTGACCGTGTGAGAGAGACAGTGATAATATCCCCCTCTCAAGAAACCGTCACGCCGTGTGGCGTCAGGAGGCATGAGCCGCGTCTCCATGGAGACCAAAATTCGGAATTTTCGGATTGTAGAAATAGGCCATCGGCCATGCTGTCACCCGTCAGTTATGGCGTCAGTCACTCCTAGAGTCTCGGCTCGGTTACGAGGCTCCCGGTAGCGTCGATGACCACTCGCTTCCCTCCTTTTTAATTATGTAGAGGCCTACATATCTAAAATAACCCCTCAAGTTCTTTCTCATCTAAAAGTAATTGCAAGTGTTTTAATTATATTCTCCCTTCATTAACAACACTTGTGCAACTCAGTGCTTCAGGGACCTTCGAAGATCCCCCTGACCTTCGACACCTTCGGGTTCGAAGACCTTCGACACTCCCCAACTCCTGGAGTTCTCCACGGAAGTGGATTTATGCCCCAACTCCACCAGTATTTGTGGATTCGCGAGTGAGTCCTTGCGTCCGAAGGTTTTCAAGACGCGGTAGTGGCTGAAATTTTGTTTATGGATGGGGTAGGACGCAATTTGAATTTAATCCTATTGAGGCACAAGGTATTGCTGACCACACCATCGATCTTGAACAATGGGGGCCATACAACATACAATATGATGCCATATTTCTCTCTCTCTCTCTCTGTGGATAACATTCCATCCCATAACGTTTCCCACTGCCTCAAACTAACTCAACATAAAGGAAGGCATTAACAAAGCGCTGGCTTCATTTTCAGGCGTGCTCTTAAAAATATTATTTTGGGAGAAAGATTGAGTGTACCACCTGTAACACTCAAGGAAGATGTGCTCAACCGTGACCGAATGGAGGACCGATGGGCAATACTACCAGAACTGGAGATTCATTGGGTGTGCTTAATACGTTGGCTTAATACGTTTGGTCCAACCTCTGGCTCAGCAACCTTTTGCTTTACCAACAATCAGAACAGTCGAGCACAGTAGTTCTTATTATATTTGATGATATACTGACCCAAACACGATGTGGGTAAATATAAATGAAGTGTGAGTGTGGTGACTTAAATAAATGTAGCTACATCTTAGCTACTGAGCTTAGTTACTGACAAAACTAGCTGTCTCATTTGTCAGGATCGTTAATTAATTAAAAGCCCAAAGGACAAAGCTAGATAGGTCCAGATCCAGTATCGAAGAGTTAGATCAGACTTCAGATAATGTAGCTGGAACTATAATCACTAAACCACCAAGTCATTTCAGTATTGATATCAGTGACCCGTCGCTGTGATATCACACACGACACGCCCCCTCGCACTGGGTGACCCGTCGCTGTGATATCACACACAACACACCCCCTCGCACTGGGTGACCCGTCGCTGTGATATCACACACAACACACCCCCTCGCACTGGGTGACCCGTCGCTGTGATATCACACACAACACACCCCTTCGCACTGGGTGACCCGTCGCTGTGATATCACACACAACACGCCCCCTCGCACTGGGTAACCCGTCGCTTTGATATCACACACAACACACCCCCTCGCACTGGGTGACCCGTCGCTGTGATATCACACACAACACACCCCCTCGCCCTGGGAATCGGCAATCATCATTCATTGTGGCCTACATCAAGTTGGAAAGTCGATCCGAGAGACACTATCTCGTCGTCTGACGCTGCAGGTCGGTACCCTGGTATTTTAACTACCAATAATAGAAAAATGAATAAAAATAAAGATATATCACGAAATAAAAACCCAAAATATAAAAAGCTTCGAAACTTAATATTAGATTTTTCTCACGAATCCTTAAAACACAAATCAAGAATAGCTAATATTGGGGAGGCTGGTTGTCAGAAGAAAACCTTATGTGATAAGAGGCAGTTTTGTCCCACAGTTAACACAATAATTGCATTTCACTCTATTAAATTGTATTGATTATTATACATATTGATCATTATAGATAAAAATTATTCCTATGAAAATAAATACATTTTTAGCGAATTTCCCAAAGGGAAGAAGCTATTACCGTAGGTCTCATGGCAAGACTTAAGCCCGGGACAATGTTATTTTTCGTCTTTAGGTGCCTAGAGCCCAAAAACAGTAGTCGTTAAAATTTATATATGAGTATATAAATGTATATATATATATATAAATATATAAATATAATATATATATATACATTTATATACTCATATATAAATTTTAACGACTACTGTTTTTGGGCTCTAGCCATATATATATATATATATATATATATATATATATGTGTGTGTGTGTGTGTGTGTGTGTGTGTGTGTGTGTGTGTGTGTGTGTGTGTGTGTGTGTGTGTGTGTCTGTGAACACGATAACTCTCTTAAAAATGGTCCGATCGGGACCAAATTTGGTAGAGACGTGTATTCCTACATCTGCTCAGACGAGTTCGTAAACCAGACATGTCGGTCAATCGGAACGGGTAGTTTGGGGGGGTTTGCACTCAAATATAGAATTATGAGTTTTTCACACGTAATTTCAAAAAAAAATGTAGATTTTATCTTTGACTATTAGAATCAGCTAAAAAACTACACAATTAAGTTCCTTTAAGTTTTTCTCTATCTCCAATTGTTACCGAGATATAAAAAATCCAAACACAGTACGTTGTATTTTGGGAGTCCAATGTTATGGAGGATAAGGAAAAATTAATATTTCACTTATGAACCAATATTTTTGGATAAAACTTTATATTTAGCTTCATGTGGTTGAGGTTCATCCATTTATGCCTAAAACATAGTTAATGTGTTTATCATGGCAGCATACTCTTTTCCCATGTTAATCATATGGAGAATAGGCAAACTCCTTTATTGATGGAAGTTAATAAAAAATAATAATGATAATGTTAAAATAAAAAATATTTGATAGTATAAATGCCTACTCTCAGTGTTTCTCACAGCAGCAAACCTGCACACTCTTTTCCATGTAAATCTTATGGAGGATAGGCAAATAATTCTCATGTTTATCGACCGATTTTGACCAAACTTGTCATATATTATTAATATAATATTGATTTGGAAATTTGCTGAGAACGCATATCTGCTAAGACGGGTGTATTTTTTTATTGACAGCTACACGAATAAAAGTGTAATTGATCAATAAGAAGTAATGAGTTTAAATAAATTTTAATCTTTAAGTTCAGTATCTTAAAACAATTATATACTGGGCAATGTTTCACGTTTATGGAACTTATATAAATTCCCAAGCATTCATTTCAATTAGGTAATGTAATATTGCATCAACAAGCCTTGTATCAACAATAATTACAAGTATACGTTTTGATTTGAAGTGAAACTTAAGGCAGTAAAGATAATAAAAACAAAACTAAATTTATTATTATTTTATAAATATGGTAAAGTATGTGATACTACACTACATAGTACTCGTATAATTGGGAATAGTGTATGAATTGCTATTTAACGGAAAAGGCTGAAATGAATTTGGATACTACTGCTTAAATTGCTAACTTAATGCAATTTGGGTAGTATAAAAAACATACAATAAGTATGAAGTTGTACCTTTAAAACATAGCACTAATTGTTTTCTTCTTATTATGAAAAATTGTTATTAATAATTTACACTAATAAATACCCTAACAATTTTTACTAATTGAATAGTTTATATTTATATTGTTCAGTTGTTATAAAGAGTATATATATCAATTAATTCATAAAAACTACAAACTAGTTTAGAATATATCGTGAAGTTAAAATTTTGCACCATTTAAGTATTGCTGATACTGATTATTTGTATGGGGCTCATGCGAATAAGAACAAATGTGTTTGTTTACCACGGGTTGTTCCTTAGTTAAGTTGTTTTCATTCTGAAACCTAACCGTCTCTTGCTTTAAATTACTGTCATTCCTTAGTCATTGTTAACGTAGGTGACGACTGTTTAGTCTTAACCTAAATACATCATAACCTAAATACAAATATTTAGTTTCCATTCTCATGTTATTAAAAATTCCAATTAATCAAATTTCCAATTAGAATATTTGAATCCGAATATGGTATTTCAATACAAATTATTCACTTAAAATATGATTCACCCATTGTCCCTATGTTTTATTCATAAAGAGCGGATGGGCTGTCAAATGTGTTTTCACCAGTTATTCCATTTTCCCCTGCTCATTCAGTTTTTTTTCGAACTCTTTGTTCTAAGATATCTATCCTGTCAAATAAGAAGGCTGTTCTTTTTACCAAACAAAGAGCCGCGTATTTAAGAGTACTTCGTTATTTTAAAAATGCTAACAACTAATCAGAGATATTTAGAGGTTAACAAAAAATTAGAACATATAATTTGTATCCATTTGACCAGAACAAAGCGTTTTTTGTGCTGGTACCTGTGTAAAACGAAAGTTAGAACGTTAAAATTATAAGAAATTGGGCAATAAAATAAAACTAAAACAACAAGATTTTCAAAGGATCAAAAATAGATTGTTCCACGCATTATAACGATATACTTTACTTTTTTTACAAAAAAATTAAAAAAAAATTATAACGATATTTATTGACTTTATAATATTGACATTTACTTATATAAAAGAAGCTTATAAGTTATTAAATTAATCTCAGTCTTATTCTTATTAGACTTCGTCTGATACAAATGAGTTGATGAGACAGGTCTAAACATGCCATCTAAATCCGAGATGTATACATAGCTTCAACCGCATGTTGACCTAGGTGGACAAGCAGGTTCCAGTGCCTTCGATGAGGCTCAGTTGCCTCCATAATTATATCCAAAAACATCGTAATATATCTGGTATTCCATAGAAAATTGTCAAGTTGTCGGCCATATTGGAAAATGGCTGCCTTAATTATTATCGGATTCGAAATTACTTTTAAAATTATCCAACAAATTAAAGGGACAGTTCCCACTAAGAAGTTTGACGTCATGTCAAGAAGTTTGATGAAGTTTGTATGCATAGTATAAAAGGTAGCTATGAAAGGTAGTTACTATACTACCTTAGTCTCACTTACCTAGGTAAGTGAACCAATACCTTCTTACTGGTAGGTATTAATTCACTTTAGGTGAGACACTCTGTATACATACAATCATATTTCAAACCAAACAACCGTAGAACAGCATATTTGCTTCTCCTTTAGCAAAAATGTCCACGTTAACGTTTTTTTATTTAGGTAATAATAAGTTATTTTACTAAACATGATATAATAATACTTAAGTACGATAAATGTTTAAGGTAACAGGGAACCCCTATGCTTCAGCCTCAGCTAGCTGATTGCGATATCTACCAGCGACAGGTTAACAGCCTAGTATGACCGCGACTAGACACTAGCCCCTAGCCTCTAGCCACTAGCCGGGGATATTCCACCAGAGAGGAACAGTATAGAAATTCACTGCGGGAATGGCGGTCGCTCGCGATCATGACGTCACCGTTGGCCTGTAACAAGTGTCGAACTGCTGACGACGATGAAAAGTACCTAATTTAAAACCAATACAAGAACTCTTGTGTCTGTGTTTGAAATATCGGATTCAAGTCAAATCGCATTAGAAAATGCGCTCCTCGTGTTTTCTTTAACTCAAACAGCTTTATACTGATTGCTTCACTGAATTTTCTGTGTACTTTTTAGAATAACATAAAGTAATTCCAAACCTAAAATATCACATGTTCAGAATGATCCAATGTTACTTTATGCGAAATCTTGTCTTCTTTATTAAGCATTGGTTTCTCATGCTATAATTTATTTTATAAGCTTTTTTTGTTCACTTTGTGTTTGTACATTAGTGACATTTTAGAAATTTATGTATAACACTCCTTAGTTGAAATATAATGGAACTATATTTGTTGATATATAATTAGTGTCGGTAGAAAAAATAACTAGAAAAAAATATTATTTTCCATCGATTTATTATCATAAAAACAGTTAAATTAAATAATAATATATCTTAGGCATGATCGCGATAAAGCAAGACAGCGGTGACATTACCACTGACAAAACGATCATAATTCCTTCATAAAAAAATTATCTTGTTGTATTTTAATTTTATCAAAAATCAAAATCACATATCCAGAAACAATTTTTTAATTACTTAAGTATAATGTGCAGCATAAATGTAGAGTTTTCAGGTCGCACTACTGCCTCTAACGTAATCTGACTAATGACCGGGAATTGAACCCGGGTTTTTTGGGTGGTAGGCCAGTACTCTACCCACTCAGCTATGACTGCCACAATGTAGAGTATTATATAATGTCAATTGTATTTAAAATAAAAACCAACACAAACATACATGTATACATGCAGGTTAGTACAGGGCAGACGACTGGGTATGTCGTCTGTTTGATGTTAGTTGGGTCATGGAGAAATATAAACACCGATTTCTCCTGAAACTGAACCACGTAACCGAAAATTTTTTGGTAACAATAATTAGAGTAGCTATATAATTCAAAGTGGCACCAATATGGTCGTGATGTATGTCAGTGCAGGGCAGGGCTCGTGACCCGGGTGACCGCTCTCTCGCCCACATATACCTCTCTACATCACGGTTAACACTAATATGGTCGTGATGTATGTCAGTGCAGGGCAGGGCTCGTGGCCCGGGTGACCGCTCTCTCGCCCACATATACCTCTCTACATCACGGTTAACACCAATATGGCCGTGATGTATGTCAGTGCAGGGCAGGGCTCGTGACCCGGGTGACCGCTCTCTCGCCCACATATACCTCTCTACATCACGGTTAACACCAATATGGCCGTGATGTATGTCAGTGCAGGGCAGGGCTCGTGGCCCGGGTGACCGCTCTCTCGCCCACATATACCTCTCTACATCACGGTTAACACCAATATGGTCGTGATGTATGTCAGTGCAGGGCAGGGCTCGTGGCCCGGGTGACCGCTCTCTCGCCCACATATACCTCTCTACATCACGGTTAACACCAATATGGTCGTGATGTATGTCAGTGCAGGGCAGGGCTCGTGGCCCGGGTGACCGCTCTCTCGCCCACATATACCTCTCTACATCACGGTTAACACCAATACGGTCGTGATGTATGTCAGTGCAGGGCAGGGCTCGTGGCCCGGGTGACTGCTCTCTCGCCCACATATACCTCTCTACATCACGGTTAACACCAATTAGGCCCGTGATGTATGTCAGTGCAGGGCAGGGCTCGTGGCCCGGGTGACCGCTCTCTCGCCCACATATACCTCTCTACATCACGGTTAACACCAATATGGTCGTGATGTATGTCAGTGCAGGGCAGGGCTCGTGGCCCGGGTGACCGCTCTCTCGCCCACATATACCTCTCTACATCACGGTTAACACCAATATGGTCGTGATGTATGTCAGTGCAGGGCAGGGCTCGTGGCCCGGGTGACCGCTCTCTCGCCCACATATACCTCTCTACATCACGGTTAACACCAATATGGTCGTGATGTATGTCAGTGCAGGGCAGGGCTCGTGGCCCGGGTGACCGCTCTCTCGCCCACATATACCTCTCTACATCACGGTTAACACCAATATGGTCGTGATGTATGTCAGTGCAGGGCTCGTGGCCCGGGTGACCGCTCTCTCGCCCACATATACCTCTCTACATCACGGTTAACACCAATATGGTCGTGATGTATGTCAGTGCAGGGCAGGGCTTGTGGCCCGGGTGACCGCTCTCTCGCCCACATATACCTCTCTACATCACAGTTAACTCTGATGATTACCTTTAGAACATACTTGCCAATTAAGTATGTAATTCAATCAATAGAAGTAAACTATTATTTTTATATACTTAATGTCTAAATATAACCTTGTAGATATAATGCAACAACGTAAGAGCACTATAGAGAATTATTTAAAAATTAAGTTTACATATTTATAACATTTATTTAATAAATCTCGGTATTAAATACGGTACATGCAAACACCAAAACAGCTCCTTTGTTTCTTTTGACTTACCTGCATCTTATTAATTTCGTATTGTTTGCATAAACTAAACAGTTTAAATTTAACTACTTATATACTTACCTACTTACCTTGTAACAAAATAAAAGGTAAATTGTTTTTTAGAAAAAGGAGAAATATAAAATTGTTGTAAACTTGGATCCCGGATGTAGATGGAGGCATTGTGGTCCTCAAAATGGAGTCGAAAAAGGATTAAATCGAGCGTATAAACTTGTGCGAGGATCGTTGTTTGTGGGGAACACCGCTGTCTTAGCACAAGCCTGACGTTCGGAACCATCTTAAATACTAGGTATATAAAACTTAATATATTTGGAAGGCCGAACTATGATAAACCTGCCAATTTACAGTATGCGCATATGTCTTCATTTAGCTCGCCTGCACACTAACATTCCCATAATCATATAATACATTAACTATACGTTACATACTGTACATTATTATTGAACATATTATCAATCCATCGTAATATGTGACAACAAAAAATAAAAGACTTCACACTAATTTAACAGATAGGTAAAAGAGAACAATTCTTTGATCTATTATAAAAAAAACTCTGTTCAAATAATAATTAATGTTGTTTTTCAGTTCAATAATTGTACGATTCGTATCTACAAAATGATCATGCATCACAGTTAAGGTGGTGCGAGTGAAAAAAAACATAATTTTAATGGTTATTTTTGATTATATCATAAATATGCTTTGGTATAATTCCTTCAAGTTTTTAGTGAAAACTTTTAAGTAACAAAGTGATTAATGCAGAAATTTTGCGATTTTCATGCAAGTAGTGATGCTTTTGAGCCAAGGTTTGGAATCGTGGATGAAGAAGCTCTTTTCACGTCCTATGTGAAAATTTGAAATAAGAAAATATTTTACTTAAACTACAGAAAATAATTTTTTAAAGCCGCATTTTTAATCGTTGATCTTATAAAATATGTAATTTTGAGGACCTATAAAATGTACAAAAAAAGGGTCGCCCAGGAAGCGGATTTCAGTTGTCCCTAACGCCTCGCATTGACTTTAGAGAATAATATTATATTTTCGTTTGTACTGTATTCATTTTACATGAATAAATTAGACTGCGCATTAACTAGACTAAGTTAAAGATGTTTTATCTAAATGTATACATGACATGAATACAATTTAATTTATAAATATAATCCAACAATTTGTACTCATGCGATAACTCCTTCCATCCTCAGGTTGTTCTCTATGTGTAATCTTAAATTGATTTATCATTATAATAGGTTAGTTCTAAATATAAAAAATATTATTTGTAATCAGTTTTGGCACATTATATAGAACTGTCCTTTACAAAGCCTCGTGAAGTTCTTTAGGTGTTGATGTTGTTAGCAATTTTAAACAACCCTTTTAAGGTTTAATGTATGCTATAATTATGAAAACAAATTTTCCCATAGTTTGATACTTAAACCTATTAGAACCTACAGTAACTTCTTAATTCTAGTGTAATGCAAAGAATATTACCCATTTATAAACTGTTTATACTGATTATAAATATTGTTTAAAACTAGGTTCTAAGTAATAAACATAGTAATAACTAGGTAACCTATATTTAACTAAGTAATATCTAGTTAACCTACATTTAACTAGGTAATAACTAGATAACTAAGTATAAAACAGTTAAATGAATATTAAAAATAAATTACATAAATAAATAAAAATGTAACTTTCTTAATAGTAATCCTTTAAATGTTACTATTTTCATATGTAAAGGAATATAAGTCAAATTGTTTCAAGGGTCCACCATGACATAACACTCACCCATGCAACGATGAAGGATGTTTTTACAAAGTTTTAAATTAACGATTGTTACTAGACTAACACGCTTAGTTACCCAACGTGGCTGACCCGCTGTGATCCGTCTGGCTTAACAAAAGGTTCAGTTTCAGAGCCATCAATAATTGGCTTAATGGGCGTTTTTGGCCACATACGCCATACGACTATGACGTCATAGTCTTTAATGCTCGGTACAGGTCATTTTCAACGGAGTTGGACATGTTTTAGAATCCAATGATAAAATAAATGGGCTTTTAGAAGGAGTGAGTTGCTCAGGCTGGTACTGTAGGTGTAGCTGTATTTGAGCGTTTAGCTGTAAGAGTAGGTGTAGCTGTTAATGTAGCTGTAAGTGTAGCTGTAAATGTAGCTGGAAGTGTACCTGTAGCTGTAGGTGTAGCGGTATGTGCAGCTGTAGTTGTGGCTGTAGATGTAGGTGTAGGTGTAACTGTAATTGTAGCTGTAAATTAAGGTCTATCTGTAAATGTAGCTGTTAGTGTTGATGCAGCTATAGCTGTAGCTGTAGCTGTACCTATAGCTGTAAATGTAGCTGGAAGTGTAGCTGTATCTATAGGTGTATTTGTAAATGTAGCTGTAGCTGTGGTTGTATTTGTAGTTGTAAGTATAGTTGTAATTGTAGCTGTGGCTGTAGCTTCAAGTCTAGCAGTACCTGTAGATGTAGGTGTAGACGTAGCTGTAGCTGTAAGTCAATCTGTAGCTGTGGTTGTATCTGTAGCTGTAAGTATAGCTGTAATTGTAGCTGTAGCTGTAGCTGTAGCTGCAAGTCTAGATGTAGCTGTACCTGTAGGTGTAGCGGTGGGGATGGCGCCGTAACCCAGGTTAATGCGGCTCGGAGGTTCCTGAATGGTGATGGTGGGGAAATGACTGGGCATCAACCCTTACTGCGTCACTTCACTTTACGGGATTACTCCAAAGTGATCTTTTACAACAACCATTCATATTTCACTTATTAGGTTCCCTTTTATGTGTAAGTGACGCTGAAATTTACGTTTAAGATGAATAACAGTTGTTTGGTTCATGTAAAACAAAATTTAAAAAAAATTATGAAACGATATAATTTCACTTAAAATACACAGTAAAAAGGTTGTATTAGCATAGTCTAGATCACAATATGATGAACACGAGAAGTGCATGGGTTCAGCAGCAACAGTCCATAAGATAGTTGTACTCGGTGCACAGTTGAGGGTAGCAGGCGGGACACACCATGGTGGGAGGGCAGATTATGGGCACTCGATCTGACAACATTGCATTAATTAGTCAACAGCTTCCAATACGTCATTTTATATTATAATTAATTTGCTTCAATATTAAAAATACGTTTAAGCACATATTTAAAATAGCTGTACAGTAAACTTAAATGTTGCAATTGATTAAAAACACACATCGTGAACTCAATCAAATAATTTAGGTTATTGATTAACCAATATTTTTAAACTTGATATGCCGACAGCTTTAATCAATTAATAATGATTTTAATCAGTAATTAATAAAGTATTATATGCTCATAAGGCATTTATATTTTTTTAGGATTCAAAAATAGTATTTAAAATTCCTTCGAATCGAATATTTATCTAACGTTAAATCTTAAACAGATTTAAAAATTGTTCACAAAAATAGCCTTGTTTAAATAAAGAGTTGACAACACTAGAAACGAACCTATGGATAGAGCGCAACCACAGCAGAAGCCGAACACGATCTGGGGAAGTTGTCTGCAGTCAGTCACTGGAGGGCAGGGTCCACAGCCAGGGGGGCGTACCGTCCAGCTGGCTGGGGATAGGTGACACAAGGAATAATAAGAGAGGTCTAGTAAGTAGCTGATGAATAGAAAACCCCTTTCTACCTTCACGTATGTTTGATTCATTCATCACAGTAGGACAAAAATAAGGCAAGAATATGTCTCTAAAGTGATAATGCCTTTCATCTGTAGGCAAATTTACTATTTGATTTCTTATGCCATTCTCAATATAAAAAGTGCGTTTGCCACCTTCAAATGTTTTGAGAGTCCAAGATGGTGACAGTATTGGTAATCAAGTCTTCAAAAATAAACAACCTTAAACTTAAAAAAATTAACATAAGTGCAGAAATTACATGAGATTTTAAAATCACACCTATTGGAAATGGGTTAAGATAAAATGGCTCTTATACTTAAACCACTTGACCTTCCCAAAAAATTCCCCGTTCAAGTGGTCGGTGAAATATAGTGACATACAACAAAAGCTAGTGTATTTTTGAACAAAAAAATTTGGTATTGCCATTTTAATAAACTTTTATGAATACGATAGTTTTTATGACTTTGTTAAGTATTTGAAGTTTCTTTAAAGTGAGAAAGTTCACTTATCTAGTTTTCTTGGCTTAATTTATCGTTTTTTGGTTCCTGATTTATGGAGCAATGAAAAATTACTTATAAGTTATGAATACCTACAACAGGGAATTATATGACTAACACAAATTGTTAATTTAGTTGGTAATTATTCATATTTATATTAGTATAAAACTGATACGAAAAGTCAGATAATAAGCAAAATAATAAATAAATTAAAGTAAACCCCATCTTTAATAGTAAATAAAACAGCTTATAAAACTTGTTGTATCAATTGTATTATTATTAATATACACTCCGACTAAATCTACAGTAATGAAAAAAATACCTAAACAAAAAAATATATATACCTGGGTAATATGATGTATATTGCGAGTTTGACATTTGCAATGCCACAAAAAGAAATAGACCGATAATCTTCATTGTCAAAGTGCGCGAGTAAACGACAAACTCCACCTTAAGTATTTCAAATCAAATATACTTTAATCTATGCGATAGCATGTCTACCATAGAGCCTTGAATTTTAACGGTCTTCAACCTTGCCAAATTGTGGCTTTCCTCTCTTTGACCTTCGGTCGGTAATCCATGGACTAACAGAATAATCAAGTTAAGTTAGTCAGAAGTATTAACCTAACCTCCAGACCTGTCTTTAGTAGCCGATTCTCACCCAAAGTCAAGTGATTTTCGAAGTATAGTAGTTATTCTGTAATAGAATTTATGATTTCGTTTGAAAACATTGAAATCTTTCAAGGTGTGAATATAATTTCATTAAAGAGGTTGTACGCAACTTACACCTCTTAATATAATAACAGTTAATGTCATAATGTACAATTTAAGTATGATTGTAATATTAGTTTTATCAAACGCTGTTGATAAATAAGGAAATTAGATTTTTTGGATTTTTCCAAACATTTGCATACATCGTAAATGTACTATTGAGAGTCTGCAGTCCCTCCATCATCTTAGATTTTTCCAAACATTTGTATACATCGTAAATGTACTATTGAGAGTCTGCTGTGCCTCCATCATCTTGGATTTTTACTCCCGTAAGAACAACATTAAAATTCCTGAAATATCACTTGTCTTAAACAGGAATTTTAAAACTAAGACATATCGCATTAATTTGAAACAATAACTTGTCGATCTAAACGATATTTATCAGCGATCTGTGGTTTGAATGCCAATAACCCCTTTGGGAATTGTTCCATGATTTTTGAACTAATTTTTAAAATACAGTATATCAGTATAACATGTATTTACTGAAGAAATGAGATAATTGAAGAGATTTAATGAGAACTAATGAGATTTAGGTCAGATTAGATTATTGAAATGGCAGCCTAAGCCAAGTATGGATGAGAAATGAGTGTGTCGCGATCTTGTAGTCTTGTTACTGGCTAACGCCGACATGATCCTTAGACAGGACTGTTAATTAATAGCCCAACAGTATATCTTTTTGGGCTTAATGTATCGTTTTTATGGTTCCTGATTTATGGAGCAATGAAAAATTACTGATAAGTTATTAATACCTACAACAGGAAATTTTATGACTAATGCAAATTGTTAATTTAGTTTTTGGTGATTTTTGATATTTATATTAGTATAAAACTGATACAAAAAGTCTGGTAGTAAGCAAAATAATAAATTATTAAAAGTAAACCCCATCTTTAATTATTAAAAAACAACTTAATAAACATTTTGTATCAACTTTATTACTATTAATATACACCCCAACTATTGAGCTACTTTTGAGCTAATTTTTAAAATAAAGTATATCAGTATAACATTTATTTACTGAGGAAACGAGGTAATTGAAAATCTAATAAGATTTAGATTAGATTATTGGAATGACAACCTACCCAGGTAGCTATTTTAAGCTAAGCATGGATGAGAAATGAGTGTGGCGCGATCTTGTAGTCTTGTTAATGACTAACGCCGACATGATCCTTAGACAGGACTGTTAATTAATAGCCCAACAGCCGATGGCAACTAAGGGACCTACAGTTTAACGTGGAATCCGAACCACGGCCTCCGAATAACGAATTGGTATAATTATGAGGATCGTCTGTGTGGATTAACGTAGTATTAGTATTCAATAGTGTGGACGTTAATCTACACAATAGAACAATACACCCATTCACAATTCGTGAACTCCAAGTAGCTGGATTAAAGGACCACTAAAATATACCACTAGACTTTGTGATGCCTTTAAAAGTGACACAAATCATAAAGGTTTCTGGCCAAAGAACATTATGGCGATTCTTTGAGTTGAAATATTGTTATCGGAAAATGTTTGTATGTTTTATTGGCATTTCTTGGGTTTTAAAAAGTATATCACATAGTATGTCTACATAATTCAAAGCATAACAATTTATTTTTATTTTCAAATCATGGCTAAAGAAAAAAGAAGTGGTTAAAGACTTCGGTGAGTGATTAGGTACATTAAAAGGAATTAAAAAGTTCCAATGGAGTTATGTCCTAAAACGCTTATATTCTCAGATACCCGCCATTCTGTATTTTTCACAAACTATTTTTTATTTCAAAAAATTTTGAATGGATTATTTTCAAATTTGGTATGTGTTTTATACTAGTAGTCTACTATTATTAAAAAAACTAGCATGATCCAAGCTCACAATCCAAAACGGCGGTCATTGCATTTTTTACCGTTTTTAAAGTATTTTAGTTTTAAAATTTTTAATGGCCGCCATTTTGAAGTTTGAGCTTTGGTTATGCTAGTTTTTTTTTAACAATAGTAGTCTACTAGTGTTAAACATATACCGAATTTGAAAATAATCCGTTCAAACGTGTTTGAAATAAAAAATATTTTGCGAAAAATACAAAATGGCGGATATCTGAGACTATAATTGTTTTAGGCCATAACTCCGTTGGAACTTTTTTATACCTTTTAATGTACCTAATCACTCACCGAAGTCCTAAAATATTTTTCATGGACACCTTGTATGTGTGTGTAAATATGTGTGTATGTGTCTAGGGCCTATATATATTTTCTCTGTGCATTCTGATAATCTTATGAGTAGATTAATATTACTTATGTGTGTTTTAGTACTTAAGTAACATGTATTCATCCTTATAAACTACTTTAGATCATAAATGAATTTAGTCTTATGTGTTTTAAATATCGATATATGTAATGTTTATACCAGTATATATATATATATATATATATATATATATATATATATATATTATATTGAATAATTCAACCAAGTACCCTTAGAAAACATTTTTATTCCTTCTACATGTTTCGGGTAATAATTCCATTTTCAAGAAGTGTAAATGTTTAACCATATTTGGTAATATTAATCTGTAAATGTAAATAAATATCATATGATACGTATATATATATATTTATAAACGTGTGTATATTTGTATGTGTACTTGTATTTTTTATTATTATAAGCTATTAGATCATGTTTGCATATAATTTGTATTACTTATGTTGATACTTTTTATGGAAATCAAATTTTATCCCTATACTTACTCTAAAATATGAACGGAAGTTCCGAAAGATAGTATAAGTTTAGGTTTCTAGATTAAACAAACAACATAAAATGAGCATGTCCTAGTAGTTGAAAATGTAGGAGGCAGAAGAAATGCTCTTTGAGTCAAACGTGACCTTATTTTTCTATTTCTTCAACATAAACAAAACAGTAAATTGCATGTTACATGAGTTTGGTTTGTATCCTCTAAATAGCGTTGAATAAAATAACAAAGTGATCAGTCAAAACAGACGATTCCAATTTAATACTTAATGTTATGTAAATAGCTAACAATAAAGTTACTTTTAAAACGTGTTTATGTTTATCATTATCTTTTAATTACTTATATAATAAAAGTCAAGTAAGTTGACATTGTTCAATGTTCAATGAGCAATGTCAAAACCTTGTTAAAATCTTGTAACTTCTCCCTCGTTTTGGGGCCTAAACTCACGAAAAATATTTAATTGAGATAAAATAACGATTTACTGAAGGCATATAATCCTCAAACATATGTAGAAATATCTATGGGTTTATACACATCAATGAAATAATAGTCCATTTCAACACTAATACAGTATGTTTTATAGATTAATAGGTCTGGCGTATTAGTCTGTAGAACATACTGACAACAAACAATAAAACTTGAAAATGGAAACATTTTACTAATAACAATTATTTATACCAAAAATTAGGGTGCCGTATAAGGTATATTCATGTTTTAATAATTACCGGAGCTATATTTTAACTAAAGTATATATTACAATATATCGTAGTTTACATTGATAATTATAGTTTCCATAACATATGGGCCAAAATGAGATCAATTATAACACAACTCTAGTGCAAAGTTCTTGATACAAGTGACGTCATTACCATTTGCTTACAATTTCACCCCAAGGAACATGTAGGGCGTGTAAACTTGGTGCATAAACCGTTTACTTGGCGGAAATGTCTGATATGTCCGTGCTAAAACCTGACGCCAAACATTTCCTCCGCCGTCTCTTCCTTTGCAATGATGCTGTAAAGTTCTCTCTTACCAAGTGGAACATGTCTACATCATTTATATGTGTTAATCTAATTACTATTGAGCTCAAATTTTAATAGTGTTTCGTGTCTATTCATTTAAGATTTATTAATGTTTATTAATTATAATTATGTTTTTGTTTAGTTCCCTTTCGAAGTTGTTATCATCTTCATTTCCTATTTAAAAAATGTTTGTATAAAACAGACATGTAATTAGAATTTTTAATCATTCATTCGTAGGAATTCCTACTGTTAAGTATAAAATGCCGTGTTTTTGTTATTAAAATGAGGTTACTTTGTTGTTTATTTACTTCACCCCAAAAAAGGGAACATATACAAAACAATGACTTGGATGGTGGCGTCATCCTGTAATCCAGCTACTTGGAGGTCACGAATTGTGGATAGTTGTGAGCGATGGTCGGTGCTTGTAGTGTTCTCTTGTGTGGATTAACGTCCGCACTATTGAAAGCTACGTTAATCCGCAAAGACCATCCTCATAATTAGAGCAATTCTTAATTCAGAGGTTGTAGTTCGGATTCCACGTTAAACTGTAGGTCCCTTAGTTGCCATCGGCTGTTGGGCTAATAATTAACAGTCCTGTCTAAGGAACATGTCAGCCTTAGTCAGTAACAAGACTACAAGATCGCGCCACAATCATCTTACAATCAACTCTCATTAATACTTGGCTTAAAATACCTACCTTGTGGTATGGTCACCATTTCAATAATCTAATCTAATCTAATGTCATGAATATGTAGGAATGACTTAGTTTGAAATTTTTTCTGTAAAACAAGGGTATTTAATAATTATATTTTCACTCAATCAAAATATTTTTGTACTATACATTAAATACTATTTTTAAATATTTTGGAAATTAAATCACGTGATCTTACATGCTCTCTGAAACGTTATGTATTTGCGTTTTATGTGTCTGGTGTCGCTTCGTGCGACCGTTGCAGGTTTGTTGCCTAGAAGACTTTTTTATTGGCCTTTTATTCCTCCCATTTAATTCTCATATAACCTAAAGCATATATTTCAATTTAATTTAATTACCTACCACTTAAGTGTAAAACCTTAAAAATCAAGAGTTCAATAAGTTCTTCTTGTACGGCCAACAGTGGCTGTGGGCGGACTTTGCGAACCCATACTCGAGCTCCGTGATCGGTTAGCATTGCAATTTGCCTATGTAGCTACTTGTGCTTCGGGCGCAGTGGAAGTAGAGACGCTTCTCCCAACCACCTCTCACTGCTTCTCAACACCAGAAGATAGCTAATGGTTGTTATTATTTTATAAATACCCTATTTAGTCTATTTTAGCATCAAACCCGCTCCAAAATTTGTGTGAAAAATATTTTTATGTTGTTGGACCACGAAAAAACTCTTCCGTGGTCCTACAAAATTTAAAATAAAAATTTACACTATAATTTCAGTAAAACTCATACCATTACATGTGATACCATTACATGATTACAGTTATAAATAAAAACAGTGTACATTTGTAATATTTTTTATAGTTTTATAAACCAGAAGCAGTTTTAGAAATCAGCATGTATTGTCATATATAATTTAATTATTAGTAAAAGAAAGCACAATGTATCGAACTTTAAGAATGTTAAAAGTAAAACCTTTTGGTTCGTAAAAAATATAAATGTCAAAACTATATGAACGATTTAATTCATTGTAAAGCCAAGCGTATTTAAATTAGAGTTGTTGCAATTTATTTTAAAGTACAGAAATCCATGCAGAAAGGTAAGCAATAATAAGAGAGTATTTAAAAATGTAATATAACTTTATGTTTTACTAAAGAGTTAAAAATCTTATTTCAACAACAACAATCCATGAGATAGTTGTAGTCGCTACATAGCTTGGCCATGTTGGGAGGGCAGATCAGGTCAGGGGCGCACTTCATGGGAACACTATCTGCAACAAGTACAGTATTATCAGTGGGATATATGAACAAAGTAATTCATGAGATAATTGTAGTCGCTACACAGTTTGGCCATGTTGGGAGGGCAGATCAGGTCAGGGGCGCACTTCATGGGAACACTATCTGCAACAAGTACAGTATTATCAGTGGAATATATGAACAAAGTAATTCATGAGATAATTGTAGCCGCTACACAGTTTGGCCATGTTGGGAGGGCAGATCAGGTCAGGGGCGCACTTCATGGGAACACTATCTACAAGTACAGTATTATCAGTGAAATATATGAACAAAGTAATTCATGAGATAATTGTAGTCGCTACACAGTTTGGCAATGTTGGGAGGGCAGATCAGGTCAGGGGCGCACTTCATGGGAACACTATCTGCAACAGGTACAGTTTTATCGGCAGAGTATATACACAACAGAAATACAAGTCATAGCCAACTATAGTCACTGAACATCATGGCCATGTAGCGGCAGAACAGGTATGGAACCCATGAAGTGGGTGTTAGTTCCTCCAAACCGGTTAAACTCGCTTGGCTGCGCTTATTGAATTACTCGTGTTTAAATTTAAGGAAATATTAATACGAGTGTTACAGTCAAACCGATGCACAGTTGTTATATATTTTAACAATTTGATTTATTTCATCAAATACACATTTAGTTTTACGCCGTAGTGGCATTTTTACCACCCTATCAAAGCTGATTGAGAGGGCAACTCAAATTCAGTACATTTTATTTACATAAATACGCAATCAACCAGGTTAGGTTACATTAGATTAGATTAGATTATTGAAATGGTGACCATACTACAAGGTAGGTATTTTAGGCCAAGTATGAATGAGAACTGAGTGTAAGATGATTGTGGCGCGATCTTGTAGTCTTGTTACTGACTATGGCTGACATGTTCCTTAGACAGGACTGTTAATTAATAGCCCAACAGCCGATGGCAACTAAGGGACCTACAGTTTAACGTGGAATCCGAACCACGGCCTCTGAATTACGAATTGGTCTAATTATGTGGAATTGTGTGGATTATGTCTTTGCGGATTAACGCAGTATTCAATAGTGCGGACGTTAATCCACACAAGAGATAATCACTTCCACCGACCATCTCTCACAACAATCCACAATTCGTGACCTCCAAGTATGTGGATTACAGGATGTCGCCACCATCCCAGTAAATTAAATTTATTTTCATTCAGGTTTCATTCAATTAAATTCTCGAAACAAAATGCAAATAAATAGTAGTAAAAACAAGATGCGTATAAAAATGTAATCCATAGTTCCATAAAAGTTTTTTTTAAAGTCCTACTAATTCTATTGTACGTTAACTAATCCTATATTATAGGATTAATTAAAATCAACTTTATGAGCGAGGGAGTGGTGATCTGATTACTGGTACACACACAATGTCTACTCACCGATCGGCAGTGCACAGCCGCAGCAGTAGCCCAGGACTATGGCGGGGATGAGGCGACAGTCAGGGACCGAGGGGCAAGAGCCACAGCTGCCGCCAGGACCACCCAGCCAGCCGCCCAGTATACTGTTGAGGGCTGCCGAACAGGACTGGTAGTTAAAACATAAATGGCTATTTTGACAGTACATATAGAACACCACCTTTAAGTAAATTCACATGTTAATTAATTGTTTGCATATGAAAGATATATGAAGTTTTAATAGACTACAAGATATAAAAATTTGAAATTGAAAATATATTTAAATACAAACTTCAAAGTATTGTAATATCAGTAAAAAACAACACAAAGAAGAGTAACAGAATCAAGTAGAACGGTTTCAAATTTAACAAATTATAGAAATTTAAACTCCTACGACATAACCGCAATAGTTCGCAATCAAAAAGTTAAATGTTTTGGAAAATGACAGGTCATCATGACCTAAAATCGGTAACTAAAAAGAAAATATATTAGATATATATTTTAAATAATACATTTAATACATTTATATATATATATATATATATATATATTTGATCTATATAGTTCACCTTTAAGGATTACTATTATATAAAGTAAAGTTAAAATAATTAACTGAGTATCCTTGACAAACATTATTTTATTTTAACAACATGTTTCAACCTTTAAAGGCCATTTTCAAGTCAATTCAAGTTAATGATAATCTAATATAAACAGTATTTAAATCACATATGTTTAAATTAAATAATTTCAATTTAATAGATGTACAAGTGTTCTTGAAGAAGTTAGTTAAAAACTGTTGTATCTATACAAATGTAAAATGTGATTATATGTTTTGTTTGAGTTTTCTGATTTTTTCAAAAATTGGATTGTTTTTTGTTATGTGGCTGTTCAAAATGTTTTGAGGGTCAGTTTTTTGTCCTGAATAAATGTAATAATCTTCTTTTGAATCCATGATGTGTCCTTTAGTTGTGAATTCGAGTATTTCCAGATTTTAATATATATATATATATATATTATGAAAAATTATGAATAAATTTAATAAAATAAAGTAAAATATCCAGTTTGCCTCAAAATAAAAGTACAACCATAAGTATTTGCAAGATAAAACTGAGATTTCAGAAATATAATATATTTCTTGATGTCGAAGAATAACTGCATTTTCTCTTTGCAAGCGATTCAAATGACACCAGTATGTGTCGAGTAATGCTGGAGTCTATTATTTCTCATAAGGGGGATTGTTAGACTGACCTTGACCTATCTGGTAGAAGGTCGCGGAGGAAGCCCCCAACACTGCTAGTAGCACCAGCCACGACACCGTTCTCATGACAACAGTTGAACATCTGTCTACACTTACACCTTCGACATGTGTCTACACCTGTCTCAGATGTCAACTGGGTGACACGGCCTTGAAAACTGTTGTAAGCCCTGCACTAAGCGCTTGACTCCAAGGTCCAGACGATACACATTGAGTGAAAAGGTCAAAATCCCCTTACCTCCTAACTTCATAATATTTCATTTGTATTTAAAAAGATTTTCATATAATATTTCTTTGGGTTGGAACTCCAGATACAGGAGTTAAGATATAAAACAATGTTACGATGTGGTACGTTTAAAATGAATATAAATAAATTTATACAGTAAAAATTTTAAAATGGGTTATGTAGTTAATTAAATATATGTAACTACACATTCTTTAGTTTTTCACAATTTCTTTTATTCAAGACGAAAGTTAAATATTAATGATTTTTCAATATTCATATTAACCCTTAACAATTTTTATACTATTTTTCAAAATCGTAATGTTTAACAATTTTGTTATTCAACAATTAGATAAATGGGCTACAAATTAGTGTCTATTATTAACTGATTTCAAATCTGAAAATTCATTAAATAAATATTCAAATCAAAATGTTTGTATTTACTTCCCTGTGGGAAATAGGAAAATTTCCTAGTTCCCATGTTTAGATGAACTAAAAAGATTTAATGTTTTAAGTTCATCTAAACAGCTGTTTTATAACCAAACTATGACGTAGCTAACCAAATGACGTCAATGTTTAGATTTTGGTCGTGCAAATTGATAATACTCCCCCCAGAGCTATGACATATCCGTCAAAATAAGTTAAAATGAATTTAAAAAATGTACTTTACTGTATTTACTTTCAGTGGAAAATAGCTTAGGTCAAAGATGTGTCTAAAGAGAATGTTTTCAGTTCCTCTAGGCAACTGACCTTATAACCTGAGGTAACTAACCGTATTACGTCACTTTCATTTCAATGTAGCTTCAATACTCCCTCCCCCAGAGCTAAGTCCCCCCAAAAAATGTAAATAAGTAGTATCTTTATAATTTCATTATTAGTTTAAAATAGTTGAATGATTGTATGGCAATAGTAAAGAAATAATTAAGTATTTTATACGCAATCGACGTCTGTTTCATTTATCCAGTTATCTGGATTAGATTTTGGATCTACTTTCTTTCTGGATGATAAAAAACCTGTAGATAAAACAATGTATTTACATGTATTTATCTAAAATGTATTTACAATAAAAGTGTACAAAAATATAAAAAACGTTGTTTTATGACGCTAGACCCAAGGCTAGACATTCGTGAGAGGGGTGGTCTCAGGGTCCGTGATGATCCGATAGTAGCTGTATGCTGCGATGAGGTAGTACACCGCCAGACCTGCAACACATCCGACACCAATGACTCGGGCACGAGCGCCGCTCCAACCTGAGGGAGGTAGGAAGTTGGAGGTTGGGTGTCCACCTTCCAGCTCTTTGGACCTTATCGCCTTAAACACTATTAAGAAATCTCGTGTTTTAGAAATACGTACACTGTATAAATTTTACTAAAGGGCCTCTGACCTTTTTAAGTTCAATGAAATCACCACCGATAACGGTAGCTCAGGCGTAAAGCTGGCCCAGTTTGTCAAAAGTCCGGTGGCCGGCGACTACCGTCAGACTACGTCAGCGGTGGCTGTATTTATGTCGTTCTCAACAAAGGCCCAAGGCTTCACTACCCCTGGTAAGGAATGGGTAGTTTGGGTTAGAATAAATTTTAATTTTTCAATGACCAAATGTATTAAGTTATGGTGAGTAAGTAGTGATGGATGTGATAATAGTTATGGTGAAAATATTGTTGAAGAATGACGATTTAAATAGATGTCAAAAGTAAATGTATAAAAAAAAAATTTAAAATAGGTATGAAATTTGTATTAGTTTTTATTCTTAATACTCAAAACATAAAATTATAATAGTATTCGTTCAAGAACGTTGAATTGAGTTATTAAATCAGTTGTTGAGAACTTTAAAGCGTAAAAATTTACATTTCAGTGTTCAAGTCTTTATAAATGTATAATACATATATAATATATAATACATGAAGTAGGCTATATTTAAACAAAAGTTTATACGAAAAATGTTAACTTTATATAAATTTCTAATCCATCAATGATTCCCAAACCCTGTTAAAATGAAAAAGATTAAATAATATATCTAAACAGTTAAAAATCAAAAGTGTTTGCACAATCAATAATTCATGAAAAGTCTAAAAATCTAGTGTTTATTATCTTGCTTTATTTTATCTCGGTTTTGTATAAAATTAAATAAGAGGTCACATGCTCTTTGTAAGTAAAAACTTTCCGATAAAAGGGCAATTCAAAAATGTTAAACTATGTTCATGTCAAATAAAATACAAATTTGTAGCTAATAGTTTTAAGCAAAGACAACAAGTTTTGAAAAGAGACAATTCAAGATTTTACTCCAATGTAATGATTGTATTATAAACTTAGTACCTGGTGACCGAGCTTTGCTCGTTTAGAATAATACATGTATTATACAAATTAATTAGAAAAATTATAACACATTTATTACTCAATGAAAACCTTTATGTGGTTTAAATAAAACCGATTTAATACACCATAATTAATATAGCACTGAACAAAAGTATTGACCCTGATGGAGTTTGAACACGCGACCTTCGTTCTACGAGGCCAACTCGCTACCGCTGGACCACGGCGTCTGCCAAATGAGAGACGCCGGTTAAGGTGTTTTAGCCAACCTCAATTGTTTTATCCGATCATTTACTGTTTAACTATCCATACAGTTATTATTAGCCTGTGACCAACTGATTTTGATATAAACGGAATCAGGACTGAAAAGCAAAAGAGAAATTTAATTTACACATATTAATTGGTTTGTTACAGTGACTCAAGCAATACAACAAATACGATTTCTATCAAAACACGGAAGATTTTGGAAATACTCTTTCCTGCTTTTATTTCGCACAGTTATGTTACCCTAACGTTTTTACAAATTGTTTAGTAACCTGATAATTTTACATTTATTACATACATAAAATAAAATAAATATTTATGAAAAACCTTTATTCACATACTGTTCCCCGCCGTCTTCAATCAAGAACTGTCAAACGGTTATAAACAGCTGTTTTGGTTTGTATTGTTTACATTTTATTCTCCATAAGCGTAATGTTAAATTTTTAGATTTTAAACTTAATATTACAAGAAAACACGAATTTTCCTGGGCATTAGACCTATCTAGAACTTATTTTCTACTCGGAAATTAGTTATTTCCAAAATTTAAAGAAATTCCTTAGTGCTGTTTTCGAGATCCGTGTGCAAATATACAAACCTTGCTCGTATTATAGTATTGGATAAGCCAACTAAAAATTAATAAATATTTTTTTTGTTTTTATACCATTTTTTGTAATTAAAAAATAGAAGCTTAAAAATATAAGTTACCATAGTTGATGGAAAGAAATGCCAAGAAGATGTATACTTCATGTGTTGAGAATGTTGAATACTCTAGAAGTAAATACAGGAGGAATTCCAACAGGGAGGCGAAGTGGAGTAGAGTTTCTAGTTTGACGTACTCCAGAACGTATGAGCTCCGCCTCTGTTTATGCCGTACCGTATTAGTTATGTTCTAAGGGTGGTTTGTAACAAGATACTTGAAGATAATCTTTTACTTATAAACCCATCCAACTTACAGACTTACAACCTTGTACAATAACATCAACAGTGATCAAATAATTCGTAGATTTTGAATGATTATAAACTTATACGAAGCAAAAACCCTTTTAATTTTGACCAGTGTAGTATATAATGAAAAGTTTCTGGGGATAATCATTCTGTAAGTATTTTGGATTAGCTTTATTCAATAAACGAGATGATTTGTTTAGTTTGTCCTAGGCATAATTTATATGCCTTTTCATATAACGATAGACTCTACCGGTTTTTAAAATTGTTTATTTGCGATATTTTGTACTAGAAGCATATTACGAACCACAAAGTGATCACACACAAACACATTTTTAGAAACCGGCCCAAACCCAAAGCCTGTTATAAGTAAAAAAAGATTTATTAAAATATCTTACTAAAACTATTATTAGCACATATAGTGTTTGGTAGAATAAAATTAAAATAATTGGTTTCGATATTATGTACTTGGTAAGAATAAAATTGATATTGTTATGTCTGGCGTTAATCTTATTTAGAATAAAGGTAAACTATATAATTACCATATAAACTCCGTATAGTAAAAATACAGCAGCAATAGTTTGGATTACGCTTCCACCCAAAAGTACATAGAGCGCTGGAAAACAAAAGGCATAATTATTACTTAACTCATGCGTTAAATGAGTTAATTTCCCATCATCTGGGAAAAACAGCCATCATCATGATCATGATAGTTCATGAATGGTTAATCCAAACTATTGTAGTTATTTACGCTAAGAACATAAGTTTAAAATCTTAAAGAACATGTATTTGATTTTGGAACTTAATACACAATATACATTATACAAGTAAATAGAAATAGCCAAAAAATCAAAACTATTTTTTTGTTTTCAATCTAACGTAGTTCTATTGTTTTTACTGTGAAATAAAGTACAAATTTAAATAAATTTATGCATACGATTACTTAAAAACAAATTTATAACTCGCACGAATACTATGTGACAATTTAAACAACAACTATTTAAATATTTATTTTTACTTTCTCCCCCTAAACGATAATATAATGAGAAAGTATTGTTTTCGTTAGAATTTTTGAATTTGAGTTTCTGGAGGATATATCCATTATAGTGCCCCCTCAATCAAAAAGTGGTTTTAGAGTGATGTCTGTCTGTGTGTCTGTGTATGTGTGTGTGGGGATGTCTAGAAGCCTAGATATTAGTGACCCCTGAATCGAAAAAATTTTTTTAGTGATGTCTGTGTTTGTGGGTAGAGATGTACAGAAGACACTAGACTATTGGTTTAAGAGTATTTTTTCTGCGAAAACAATAAAGGTGAAGTTTAATTTGACTACAACCATTAAAGCCAGCTTAAAAACTAAACAAATTTGTATTTAGAATCAATGGTGTACGACTAGATAAAAGTTAAATTGAATGTTCATGGTAAACTCAGTACATTGTTTGAGAGTGCCCAATGTTATTCTTATTGAGGATATTAAAAATCAATTTCTTCCTTATTTCCCAACGGTTTTACATGAATCCTGGCATTCAGCGTAAGGTCACATTATCCAAAAAACTCAAAAAAGCTTGGTATTTGGGGTGGTTGGGGGGTAGTTCCTCTCTTCCTTTCCTTCTGCTTCTTCTGTTTCTAACCTCCTTTTCCAATACTTCCCTTGCTACTCGTGGAACCAACCAAACCAAACCCCTGATGCTATTCTAGAAAAGGCATCGACCAACCCTCCTTCCTTGCGAGCTCTAGCCTCTTAGGTTCAGCCTCATTCCAATCCGGAGGTGGATCACTTCACCCTGCCAAAGAGGGTGGAGGAAGATCTGCTTTGAAGCCTTCTTCCTTCCTCCAGAACAGCGGCTGCACTTGAAGATGCGACCGGTATGCTGGAAAAACTAAATGTCAAACTCCCTAAGCTCTACAACGCCCAAAGAGGCCTTCAACGCTTTGAAGGCCAAGATCCAGGCCAAAGGCAAGTTCTTAGTGGCGGTGGAACAAAGGGAGGAAAAACCATCCTAAGGGTGAAACTCAAAGCTCCACAGGGAGCTCTAAGGCTGAGGAGAACCGCCCAAAGCGTCTTAGAGACAGCAAGGACACTCCTCCCTCCGCTATCTCTATTATATCTAAAAAATATTTACTATACAAAATGTTACAATTAAATTTGTAATTGTTGAGATTTTTGAACAGTACTGTTAGAAACCGCCTGACTTCTTTAATATAAAATTACCTTACGTTCTTGTTAACAATATTTATTAATGTGCCGTAAATACTCTCATGTTATTATCATTTTTCTCAACATTAAACCTTTCCTTTATGCAGTCCATTTCTAATCACATTTAATCAGCACTTATGATAGTACTGTACGTATTTGGAAGCTTACTTTTGACACTGGTTCCAAAGAGTCGATGGATCTCTGAGGTGGAGACGGAGCTCTCGTCCAGTATGACGCCGACCAGGGCGAGTATCGACATCACCTAGAGGCCAGAGCGCAGCACCGTGCATTTTACTATGCACTCACATCATGTATTAAAGTGTAATTAAAAATCTATGAAAAACAAATATATATATATTTGTTTTTTCGTTAGGATTCATGATACTATGCATAGATTCAAAATAATATCAATTAATTGGCCACATTTCATAAATTGGAAAAATAACAGGGCTACCAACAAATTGTTATGGGTTTACCTAATTTACTACGATGAATTTTTAAAAAACAATGAAGTAAAAATAGTTAATGGATGTTTCCTACTTGCACAGTATGTTACGCAGAGTGGTCAGTGATTAAGTTAAGAGTCTGCATCAGTGGTAGCCATCTTGAATTTTAGTCCCGTAAGTATGTTAAAGAACTCACTTTTAATCAATTATCAAATATTACATTAAAAAACAATTAAAATATTAAGTGAAATAAAATAAAAAAACATATTAAACAAAAATTAATAATATAAATAAATCATTATTATTAGTTTTAAAATAAATTTTTAATAAGGTGTATAACTTTAATTTGAAACTTTCCAAATAGGTCAAGGAATATACCTTAACATTGCTCTTACGGGACTAAAATCCATGGCTACAACTGATAGATTCATACTGCGTCCTGCAAAACATTGGTTGTTATAACATAACAAATATGGATTTTTTGTTCATCTGCAATACTCAAATATAAGGATTGCTGCGTCAGGGCGCCGAGTCCTACACGTGTCCGGAGACATTCAGGTAGTAGTAGTCCGTCGTAAGACCCGCCCTAGCTCTGGCGTTAGACCGCATGCTCTAGGGCTACTATCTACCTAGCCTACTCCACCACCTGTGTCAGCGAGAGTGCTCTCGCGCCTGGTCTCCAGCACCTACTTCCTAGCTACTCAGAGCTGTCCGACCGCGCGTGCCCAGTGCGTCAGCACCTCACTAAATAGCTAGGCTTATCACCGCCCCAGTGCGTCTCTGGCGTCCAGACCGCGCTACATAGCGTCTCTGCGTCCTAGCGCATGCGACCGCGCAGTCGTTCTGGGTAGGCCTACTACAGCACTCTCCTGGTTACCCACCGGGCCAGTCTCTGGTGCCTCCGCTACCTATCTCAGGCTACTCACCGTGTCCCTAGCAGCAGCCGCCGACCGCGCTAGTGCGTCTCTGGTGCGTCCAGGCCGCTTATATCTACCTAGGCCTACTCACCACCTGTGTCCAGCCTAGCAGGAGCATGCCCGACCGCGCCAGTGCGTCTCTGGTGCGTCCAGACCGCTACTATCTACCTAGGCTTACTCACCGCCTGTGTCCAGTCTAGCAGGAGCATGCCCGACCGCGCCAGTGCGTCTCTGGTGCGTCCAGACCGCTACTATCTACCTAGGCTTACTCACCGCCTGTTTCCAGTCTAGCAGGAGCATGCCCGACCGCGCCAGTGCGTCTCTGGTGCGTCCAGACCGCTACTATCTACCTAGGCCTACTCACCACCTGTGTCCAGCCTAGCAGGAGCATGCCCGACCGCGCCAGTGCGTCTCTGGTGCGTCCAGACCGCTACTATCTACCTAGGCCTACTCACCACCTGTGTCCAGCCTAGCAGGAGCATGCCCGACCGCGCCAGTGCGTCTCTGGTGCGTCCAGACCGCTACTATCTACCTAGGCCTACTCACCGCCTGTGTCCAGCCTAGCAGGAGCATGCCCGACCGCGCCAGTGCGTCTCTGGTGCGTCCAGACCGCTACTATCTACCTAGGCTTACTCACCGCCTGTGTCCAGCCTAGCAGGAGCATGCCCGACCGCGCCAGTGCGTCTCTGGTGCGTCCAGACCGCTACTATCTACCTAGGCCTACTCACCGCCTGTGTCCAGCCTAGCAGGAGCATGCTCGACCGCGCCAGTGCGTCTCTGGTGCGTCCAGACCGCTACTATCTACCTAGGCCTACTCACCGCCTGTGTCCAGCCTAGCAGGAGCATGCTCGACCGCGCCAGTGCGTCTCTGGTGCGTCCAGACCGCTACTATCTACCTAGGCCTACTCACCGCCTGTGTCCAGCCTAGCAGGAGCATGCCCGACCGCGCCAGTGCGTCTCTGGTGCGTCCAGACCGCTACTATCTACCTAGGCTTACTCACCGCCTGTGTCCAGCCTAGCAGGAGCATGCCCGACCGCGCCAGTGCGTCTCTGGTGCGTCCAGACCGCTACTATCTACCTAGGCTTACTCACCGCCTGTGTCCAGCCTAGCAGGAGCATGCCCGACCGCGCCAGTGCGTCTCTGGTGCGTCCAGACGCTACTATCTACCTAGGCTTACTCACCGCCTGTGTCCAGCCTAGCAGGAGCATGCCCGACCGCGCCAGTGCGTCTCTGGTGCGTCCAGACCGCTACTATCTACCTAGGCTTACTCACCGCCTGTGTCCAGCCTAGCAGGAGCATGCCCGACCGCGCCAGTGCGTCTCTGGTGCGTCCAGACCGCTACTATCTACCTAGGCTTACTCACCGCCTGTGTCCAGCCTAGCAGGAGCATGCCCGACCGCGCCAGTGCGTCTCTGGTGCGTCCAGACCGCTACTATCTACCTAGGCCTACTCACCGCCTGTGTCCAGCCTAGCAGGAGCATGCCCGACCGCGCCAGTGCGTCTCTGGTGCGTCCAGACCGCTACTATCTACCTAGGCTTACTCACCGCCTGTGTCCAGCCTAGCAGGAGCATGCCCGACCGCGCCAGTGCGTCTCTGGTGCGTCCAGACCGCTACTATCTACCTAGGCTTACTCACCGCCTGTGTCCAGCCTAGCAGGAGCATGCCCGACCGCGCCAGTGCGTCTCTGGTGCGTCCAGACCGCTACTATCTACCTAGGCTTACTCACCGCCTGTTTCCAGTCTAGCAGGAGCATGTCCGACCGCGCCAGTGCGTCTCTGGTGCGTCCAGACCGCTACTATCTACCTAGGTCTACTCACCGCCTGTGTCCAGCCTAGCAGGAGCATGCCCGACCGCGCCAGTGCGTCTCTGGTGCGTCCAGACCGCTACTATCTACCTAGGCCTACTCACCGCCTGTGTCCAGCCTAGCAGGAGCATGTCCGACCGCGCCAGTGCGTCTCTGGTGCGTCCAGACCGCTACTATCTACCTAGGCCTACTCACCGCCTGTGTCCAGCCTAGCAGGAGCATGTCCGACCGCGCCAGTGCGTCTCACCGCCTGTGTCCAGCCTAGCAGGAGCATGCTCGACCGCGCCAGTGCGTCTCTGGTGCGTCCAGGCCGCTTCTATCTACCTAAGGCCTCTACCTAGGCCTACTCACCGCCTGTGTCCAGCCTAGCAGGAGCATGTCCGACCGCGCCAGTGCGTCTCTGGTGCGTCCAGACCGCTACTATCTACCTAGGCCTACTCACCGCCTGTGTCCAGCCTAGCAGGAGCATGCCCGACCGCGCCAGTGCGTCTCTGGTGCGTCCAGACCGCTACTATCTACCTAGGCTTACTCACCGCCTGTTTCCAGTCTAGCAGGAGCATGCCCGACCGCGCCAGTGCGTCTCTGGTGCGTCCAGGCCGCTACTATCTACCTAGGCCTACTCACCGCCTGTGTCCAGCCTAGCAGGAGCATGCCCGACCTCAGGCTGAAGCAGCAGAAGCAGTTGTTCACCATAACCATGGCTCCCGACAATCGAATATTCTTGTTTTACGACCTAAAATTAAAGAATAAAAATTTCTTTATCATAATTGAATTAGAAACTGCGTATTTATTCAACCTAAAATGATTGTAAAATATATAAAATAGGTGTTAAGAATCCTAGATGATCTTTTACTATACTTGATCTATACTTTATTGAAATTAGTTAATTTAATATTACAAGTAGTAGACTTACCTAGGGTTTGGACGTTTCTTGGTAAAATATATTTTAAAAGCGTAGTTGAAAATAACTTAACTAATCCTAAAATAACTAATAGAAATGATACTAGAGTTTTTTGAAAAACCTTACCGTCCTTATTGTCATAAAATTTATATTTCTTAGAGAAGCTTTCACTTAACTATGTTTGTTTTTCATAAGTTTAAAGACTGAATTACAACCTTGAATAAACTCAAGGGTTAAATTAGTAAATCCTGATGGTAATAATAATCAATTTTCGTGTGATAGTTAATGCGTTATAGTAGCTTTGAAGTGCTTAAGTTTCTTGAAATATGTTGATTTTAAGAATACAATCCTCTTCTATTTAATATGCTAATTGTAAACTGTATTATTTGAAATAGAATCGTGGTGACGACCTTTTGTACCCCGTTGAGTTTTTAGAATTAGAAAAATTAAACTTTATTCTTACTGGAACTAGGTCTTAAAGTTACCACGTTAAGTGATCTTAGTAATATTCAATTTGATAAACATAATCTTTTGGCACCAGAAAAGAGGTAACCACGTTATATATTCAAATAACGCATACGGGATTATCCCAGTTTTCTCATTAGAAAAAAACCACTTAATAATTTCTAACTAATATTATTATGATTCAAGTATAATTTAAATAACTTCCTTCAAAAATCCTCTAATAATTATCCTTTGACACAATATCGTATATGGACTATTTCGATTACTATCCCTTCATATTGTCGTATTTGTTTAAAAGCCTACAAAATGCAAAAATCATTACAGCAACCTTCGTACTCATTCCTTAGTTATAACTTAGTTAAAGGAAGAGAGGTATTCTCAAACTAGTGCTCTCGGAAATAGGTGATAAAGCTTGGAAGTATTATCTCAAACAAAATCTTATAATTAACGAATATGCACAGGTCTTCATAGATTATAGATTATATATATATATATACATTCTATATACAGGGTGTTTCAGAATTCTCTACCAATACTCTAGGGTATTGTTCCTGGGTAAGAAACATACCCAAATATCATATTTAAATTGTCCGGAAGTCCTTCGTTACTCACGCAGCCTCCATTTTGTTTTTTCACTTATTATTTTTTTCAGAATAATGGTTACACATACGGATTTGAAACTTTGCACGAACATTTATGACAACTAGACACAGTTACAAAAAGATTATGACAATATCTCAAATTCATAAAACAAAATGGCGGCTATTTCAAATTTTATTTCTCAAATAACTTGTGAACCGTTATTTAACTTTACTCGTTAGAATAACTTTTTTTAGGTAATTAAATTACAAATCGATTGACTTCAAATTATTTTAAATTAGTTAAAGATTAGCTGAGATATGGCAGATTTAGTGATGGGTGACCGCTGGAGCTTAGTAGCAGTGCATGTCGAGGCATGCGACTAAAATCTGCTACAATAATACAACAGCCTCCGTTTGCTTACTGTCATTAAAATTCACAAAAAACTCCCATACTTGTTATATCAGCCGTGGTAAAAGTCAAAATACTCTTTTACAAACTAACATATATGGCATATAAATTCTTCATTTTTAGCATTTCCTAAATCACATTTAACTATTATGCTGATTCTAGTTAAGAAAAATAATTTGAAAACAATTATTAACTTAAACTATGTAGATAACTAAATTTTACAACTTAACCCATGCTAAATTTATATACAATTGTTAAATGAAGAGTATTTAAATTAAATATATTTACAATTATAGGCTTTCAACCCAAAGACTGACTGACTAACCAGTATCGAAAAACACCGTGACACTGGGCTGGCACATACTTTCTCCCTTAGGTCAAATATGAAAATACAACTTTTGATAAAACTTATGCTTTATTTTCTATTTAAATATACTTTAAAGATTCATTATTTCAAAAATCATCATCCGGTTTCTTAAATCAAACAGTTAAAATAATTATTACATATCTTTTGGACGAAACTCCCCCCCCCACCCAGATGATACCAAACGTTACCGAGTAGGTGTTGTGGGTGATGTAATCTTATATTATTACATACCAAGTTTCAAGGCAAATGATTGAGAAAGGCAAATGAGAAATAAAGAAAAAAAATGATATTTTAATATTCTCCATAAGAATAACATTGGAATCAACATCTCAGACAAAAAAAATTGTAAATTGGACTTTTCTCTGGAAGCGTTAATCGTAGACTAATAATTCAAATTACTAATCTGTTTATTTTCAAAAGCTCTTTTGAATTGTAATAGTCAAATTATTTTATATAATTACTTTTAAACCAAATAAACGGTACCAGTGGACTGACACATACTTTCTCCCTTAAGTAATTTAAAAAAAGACAATCTGTAATAAAACTATCATGTTCTACAAAGTTATTCTAAATATCATATAATAATTTACTGTTCAAATTGTATGGGGAACCCCCCCCCCCGGCAATACCAAGCTTTTTTGAGCTGGTTTTGTTCGGTGATTTGACCTTACACTTCATACCAAGTTTCATGGAAAACGGTTGGAAAGTAAGGAAGAAATTGATTTTTTTATATTCTCCATAAGAATAACATTGGGCGCTTTCAGACAACGTACTGCGTTTATCGTGGACAGTAAATTTAACTTTTCTCTGGAACCGTTAGTCGCAGACAAATAATTCAAAATACTAATTTGTTTAGTTTTTTAAGTTGGTTTCAATGGTACCAGTCAAGTTATACTTTACTTTTATTTTTTTCGCTGAAAATTCAAAAATTTGATTTTTTTGTCATTTAAAAGCCCATAACTTTTGAACCGTCATTTTTACAGATATGCGGGTGGTGTCAAATTATTTAATAGTCTGTGCACTATAAACTATCAAATTTTAATTAAAATCGTTAGAGCCGTTTTGAGAAACTTGGATTTTTCACGTTTTTTAAGGGTTTTTAGGGGTGAACTACCCTTAAAAATCAAAAATTCAAAAAAATGAAAAAACCGCCAGGAGATACGGTGACTATATATATATACATACCAAATTTCATCTAAATCGGACCAACGGGGTAGGCTGTGGCACTGTACACACACACACACACACACACACACACACACACACACACACACACACAGACACACGGACGGACAGACATCACGTCAAAACCCACTTTTTTGGATTCAGGGGACCCCAAAACGGATATATCCACTCTCAAATCAAATTCGAAAATTTTGACGAAAACAATACTTTCTCCATATACTATGTATGAGGGGAGAAAGTAAAAATTAAAAAGAATTTTGATATTAAAAACCCTACCCCCATAGGTGTTTTGAGAAATGCAGGAAAATCGGGCCTATAGTTTCGTCTATAGGCTTATACACATCCCTCACACGCGCGCGCCATACACACACACACACACACACACACACACACACACACACACACACACACACACACACACACACACACACACACATACACACACACGCACACACACACCTACGCACATACACGCACGCGCACGGACAAACACACAGACAAAAATTACTATAAAAACCACTTTTTTCGATGCAGTGGGTACTTAAAAAGACATTCAACAACACCTCAAATTAAAAATTCTTAAATAAACAATACTTTTTTCCTAAACTATCGTATATTGGGAGTGCATAAAAACAAAGAAAATCATTTAACAGTGAAACACTAATATTGAAGTGGAAGCAAAACGTCGTAGTTTTGTTGCCATTACTACTTTATAATGACTTGTCCCCTCTTAGGTGGCTAGTGAAAAATGTAAACGCAAGTCGCAGGGACCGTTTCGACCGCGAGGCGCAGTTTCCCAAAACTGATCATAATTATTTTTGTGATCGGATGAATAATTCATTAAAAATATTTTACGTGATTTCTAAACACCAAATTTTATATACATCGTGAATTGACTAGCATATGTTAATGCATATTGTAGACGTTAATGTATGCATTGTTAGATTAAAGTACAGTCATCAATTTTATTTAGTTCGAAACTAGCCCCTAGTTTCGGAAATGTTTTTTCTGATTGTTTTTTCAGGCAAAGTAGGACTGCCAAAGGAGGACTCCATGACAACGCTTTTGGCGCCGAAAAATCAACTTGACATTGTTGACACCGGCCGCGAAAGCCTAAGTTTAAAGATTACAGTAACACACAAGTTTACGTACATTACATGTAGATACCAAACACACTGGGCCGGTAACACACGGGAGAAACAGCGAACATACCTAAGACCGCGACTCGACTCAAATTTGACTTTGTTCGGAAGACGTAACACAATTGAAAGTATTTTAACTCTTGAAATGATGTAATGAAAAATTCAAACCTGTTAGACAAGGAGAAAGAAATAATATAAACACTTACTTACTATTGAGATTGAATAGGCGTGACCGCTTGAAGTTACACCACCGTACGTAATATCTCACATATCACAATTCAATGTAAACGAAAATGAGGGTAAACCTACATGTATATAAATAACTAAAGATGAACAAAACATTAACGACAACTCTTGAATAATACCACGCAATATTAAAGTAATCTAATCAAAATTAACGAAGAGATAGGTTTCATCAGGAGAACTTGTTTAGCTTCAAATATTGGCAGCACTGTGTAGTATCAGCTGTGCAGCTGTTCAGTTGCCCAACTGTGCGATAATGTTATCATGCTCATTGTAAAGGCGTGACTAATAGATTGCTGGATACTATTATTGTGTTGTAGATATAATAAAACACTTTCAGATTAATCTTATCATACTTTGGTTGTTTAATTATAACAAAGTTTTTATTTTAGTGTTAATTTTTCTAGATGGGGAAATTTTTAATGAACAGAATTAATATTGACACTATCAATATATTTATGAGTGCACTCTTCATCCGTTATAGAGAATATTTATCATGCAACTCTTAAAAAGGTTTTATTTTTGGATTAGTTCCATTTTATTATATTAAAGATGAAAATATATATTAAAAGCTATGTAATAATATTGCACCTGTTGTAATGTTTTGGGGAAATTATAGCTTGATTATTTTTTATGAAAAAAAAACAAAACAATTTAGAACAAACTTTGGTAACAATACTTTTAACTTTAACTTACATTTCTGTACAAATAATTGTGTTTCTTTACATAAAATTTTAGTATCTAATTTTATTTGGGGGTTCATATATTGGTTAGAATTAAAAACTTATCAGCAATCTATACTTATTCAACAATCTAATATTCAGTGTAAAAGTGAATGCATAACTTAAGAACACAGTATCTACGGAATATGGGTTTTTCAACTAATTTCATTTTTGATATTTTATATACAAGTGATGATTTGTGGTAATCTCTCGTACATTTAAAATACCCCCGTCACAGCAGACCTGCGTACTCAGCGAATTTCCAAATCAATAATATAATAATACTGTAATAATAATATTTGACAAGTTTTATAAAAATCTGTCAATAAACATGAGAATTTTTTGCCTATCCTCCATAAGATTAACATGGGAAAGAGTGTGCAGGTTCTCTGCTGTGAGGAACACTGAAAGTAGGCATTTCTACCATAAACCATTTTTATTTTTAACATTTATACCAACTTTCATCAACATCTGTCCATAAATAAAGGACTTTGCCTAATCCCTATATGATTAACATGGGAAAAGAGTATGCAGGTTTGCTGCCATGATAAACACATAAACTATGATTTTTAAGCATAAATGAAAAGATCTCAACCACATGAAGCTAAATATCAAGTTTTATCCAAAAATATTGATTAATATGGGAAATATTAATTTTTCCCTATCCTCCATAAGATTAACATTGGAGCCCCACAATGCAACGTACTGTGTTTAGTTTTTTAATATCTCGGTAACCGTTGTAGATAGAAAAAAACTTTAAGGAACTTGATTGTGTAGTTTTTTAAGCTGATTCCAATGGTGAAATAAAAAATTAGAAACTTTTAAAAATTACATGTGGAAAACGCAAAAAAAAACCATTTTTGGGTACAAAACCCCCCCGAACTACCCGTTCCCATTGACCGATATGTCTGGTTTACGAACTCGTCCGAGCATTTGTAGGAATACACATCTCTACCAAATTTGGTCTCAATCGGACGATTTTTACGAGAGTTATCGTGCTCACAGACACACACACACACACACACACACACACACACACACACATATATATATATATATATATATATATATATATATATAAATTTTAACGACTATTGTTTTTCGTCTCTAGGCACCTAAAGAAGAAAAAATAGCATGGTCCCGGGCTTAAGTCTTACCATGAGACCTACGGTAATAGCTTCTTCCCTATGGGAAATTCGCTAAAAATGTATAACTAAAATGAAAATTGTAAACCTAAAAAGGATTAAAATGCTAAGTTATTTTAAAACTAAAGTTAAAGTTTTTATCATGCAACCTTAATATTGGCTCATGAAAGTTCATCCTGCATTTACTCAATTAACATTGACTGGGTTAAAACGTTAGTCAAGTTTAAAATATGTGTGTAATCGCGACAAGTCAGATAAGTGAATAAGTGCATCAGCAAGCGGGGCAGTGCGAGCCTAGGTTGGACGCCATCTGGGTTAAGTGCCGGAACCTTCCATTATCCGGGATATACTGCGGATTTCGATGCATTTCGGGCTACGGGGAATCCATTAGAAGTGGAAATGTGGCACTTGAAATCATAAGCAGCACTTTGTAGACTACGTGACAGTAACTCTATGGACGTGCTCTTGCTGTAGTGTACAATAGCATGGCGCAGCACCTCGTAGGTACGACACTTGTGGTAGAAATACACTTAATATTGTGGTCTTGTTTACCGCCGATATGCCGATGAGGTACATAATTTTGTTAACACATCTCTTACAGCACATTACATTATGAGTTTATGATCATGATTGTATGTTTATGTGTGATGTTAATCTCTTCAACCTAGATGGGATTAACATTTAATTTTGGATAGCTCATGTAAAAAGGCTTCAATATATTTACATATTACTAAATAATTTCTTTTAAAAATCGTCCAATTGCGCAAATAGTATTACATCCATCAGATATCCACTACACCTACACTACTAATACTGTACACTAATCTTCACTTTTTACAATGTTATTGCCATTTTCCAAGTATGGTCACTCCATTCATTATTCCGCTCATCATTTTATTTTAAAAGTGGTATATTGGTAAAATAAAAAAACCAATGTACATTGATGATAATTTTCTTTCCCAAACCGTAGGGTCAGTGAACTTACACTCCACCGTCATTCATTTGGTTAGTAAAATCAAAATACTTTGATCTGTTATTCTAAATATCTAAATATTTCGTTCACTGGTGAACGAATTGTGTGAATCTAGTGAATTGAAAGCAGATTACCACCATTTCAGGATAATATTCCAGAAAAAAACACACCATTGATCACAATAAAATAGGTGATTGGGTTAAAGTTAATAAATAATACTACACCATGCTAGTGATGGAATTCAATGTTCACGACACATTATCAACTAATTTTATAGATTAGGAGTAGGGTGTGACCAACATGTAGCAAAGGGAGACTGCACCTAGGAGCATGGCTGAGCGTTTTGTTACTCCACCATTAGCTGTTAGGATGGGAGTATTTCCATTAAGCAGCACTAACCTAGATCCCATACTGCTGCTCACTAACGCCACCGATTATTGGGATTTTGCCTTGGCTGGGACAAGCACAATATCGTTTCACTAATAGAAACCTCAGACAATTTGATGTTTTTGATCAACAATTACAGAAAATATCTTTATATATTATTGGTCTATAACCTTTTATTGTATATTTTAAGTGGTTGGATTTTTGTTTAATATTTGATAATATTCCTGTTTGAATGATTGGAATGTTCAGTTTTCCAAAAATTGTTAAGTAGATCACCGTGATCAATAGGGGTATTGTCAATTAGCTATTTGGCAATGAGCATTGTTGCCGTACATACAAGTACGATACAATGAACACAGAACCTAGATGATTATACTAAGAGCTAGAACGTTTCATTGGTTATGCGGAACAGTTTTTAATCATACTTTCTAAATTAAAACCTCTATTTTGAACAAATTGGAATTATAGAATCCCCTGAACACTTTTATAAGAAATTATTAGCAATTATTTGTAAATGCGTTAGTGTACGGTACTAAACCATGTGTTATCATGAAATTACGAACATGAGCATTACAAAAGTTCTTTGAAAGACATTCCATTCATTAATTTATTTGTAGAAATCTCGGATATACTTCAAATCCTACCTCTGATCTTTATCTGTAAAGCAATGCAAAGGTGCATAACAAAATATGTAATAGTTTAATTATGTATTTATATAGTTACGTAAAACTCGACATGGACTCTTATTCTATTAAACTAGGATTACACAGACATATCCAAAGTATATCTATATACAGCATAAGTCTCTTGTATAATATTTTCTTGAGTGTAGCTATTTTCTTATTTTACAACTAAATATTACTTTTCCTAGCGTTGTATCGCACTCATGCTTACATCCCGATTCCACGTAGTTACAGTTATTGTAATATATTATACATTTAACGAATACTAGTGTAATACAAAATATATAATATCTAAAATACAAAATAATTCAATACTATAATACGAGCAAGGTTTATATATATATGCACACGGATCTCGAAAACGGCACTAAGTATTTTCTTTAAATTTTGGAAATAACTAATTTCTGAGTAGAAAATAAGTTCTAGATAGGTCTAATGTCCAGGAAAATTCTGATTATCTTGTAATATTAAGTTTAAAATATAAAAATTTAACATTACGCTTATGGAGAATCAAATGTTAACAGTACAAATCAAAACATCTGTTTATAACCGTTTGACAGTTGTTGATTGAAGATGGTGGGGAGCAATATGTGAATAGAGGTTTTCATAAATATTTATTATGTGTGTATAATAAATGCAAAATTATCAGGTTAACAATTTGTAAAAACTTAAGGGTAACATAAATGTGCAAAATAAAAGCAGAAAAAGTATTTCCAAAATCTTCCGTGTTTTGATAGAAAACGTATTCATTGTATTGCTTGAAGCCACGTTCACAAACCAATTAATGGGTGTAAATAAAATTTCTCTTTTGCTCTTCAATCCTCATTTTGCTTCTAACAAAATCAGTTGATCACAGGCTAATAATAACTGTATGGATAATTAAACATTAAATGATCGGCTAAAACAATTATGGTTGGCTAAAACACCTTAAATGGTGTCGCTCATTCGGCAGACGCCGTGGTCCAGCGGTAGCGTGTCAGCCTCGTAAATTGAATGTCGCGATGTCTATTCCTACTCAGGACAGTACTTTTTGTTCAGTGCTATATTAATTATAGTGCATTAAATCGGTTTTATCTAACCCACATAAATGTGTGAGTAATAAACGTGTTTTAATTTTAATAATACATGTCTTATTCTATACGAGCAAAGCTCGGTCACCAGGTATTAATATCTAATACAACCTATGTAATAATAATAAGATAAGATAATCGAATAGTACTTTTGTAAATTCATCGATTCTATTTTAATAGAATAGTTCAATAAATAGTTTTATTTTACAAAATAAACTCGTTGTATGACCCATATTACTTCTAGACCATGAAATGATTTTTTGTAATAATAATAAGTTTTAAGTGTTTTAGTAACTCGTATGTTTTTTATAAAACATGATTACTTTATTTAATTAATTTTATCATGTGGTATTGAGTACCCTTTTACGTTTTATTAATATAACTTAACATGGCTTAAGGCTGAAACAGGTTGACTAAAATAAAAGTTAACTCAATGCTATATGCTCAATGTTATATTTATTAATCATTTATCATATCAGGATTTTTACCACCGTATTGTAGGATATTGTTGAAGAGTTAAAATTCTTACTTTATAGTACAGAAATTTTCCACTTATTTATCATTATAACTTAGTGCCAGTCACTGAACTTTACAATTTGATGATATTTTTCACACACTAGGACGGTGGCGTATCCTATATTCCTGCTACTTTGAGGTTACGAATTGTGGATATTTATGAGCGATGGTATGTGGATGAGATATTTCCTGGTGTGGATTAACGTCCGCACTATTGATTACTAAGTCCACCCACAAAATACCATCCTCATAATTGGACCAGTTCATAATTCAGAGACAGAAGAGTTTCGAACTCCACGTTAAACTGTAAGTCTCTTATGTATTCTATTGAGTGTTGGGCTATTAATTAACAGTTCTGTCTAAGGAACATGTCAGCCTTAGTCAGTAACAAGACTACAAGATCGCACCACAATCATCTTACACTCATTTCTCATTCATACTTGGCTTAAACCTCGCCTTGGATAGGTTTACATTTCAGTAACTAACATCGTTAACGGAACCTGATAGCTAAGTAATGTAATACGACAAGACCACATCCAGAATAGTAATATCGGTTTTTAACTTTTATGGATTTTGAACGTTGTTGCTTTACGTTTTAAGTTTCTATTTTTAAAGCCAAAGATGAAGGAATTGTTCCCTTATTATTAATCTGTATCTTCTCATTTATGAAATAAGGCGATATAGATTAGCCCACAGAATTAGGGCAATTACAGCGATGATTTGAACCACATTATATTCAGATTTAAAAGAATAGTTTTATATATATGAGTAACAATTATATATACAGCGTGCCAAATAAAAATGAATATCAGTAAAATAAACTAGCAACGAATGCTAAACTTGATATAGATCACCATGAAGGTAGGCCTATAAAGGATAAATTGGTATTGTGTAGTATAATGTGATCACATCGCTCACATACAACACATACGCGTATAGTGAGACACAATCAACCATTGTCACATGTAATCAGCACATCTCACTAACGAGCACAAGGTGTCGCTGCAAGAGGAAACACGTTTTATATTAAAAGTGTTGTTAACACTTCAGGAGGCCATGCATTTGTTCGAATGGAGTCGGTTATATCGTATAACAAAAATCCAATACACATACAAGCATTATGGTATATTATGAATATGCCTCGAGAAATACTACAGAATACCAGCTTCCTTTATATTCACTATGACATTTAATACGAGTTTAGCAATCGTTGTTAGTTGAAATACTTTGGCCATATTTTAAATCTAGTAATTCTATCTAAGTTAAGTTAAACATTTAGCGTTGTTTCTTAACAATAAATCTAATTGATTATTATTTTGGGCTTTACTTTTGATTTTGTCGAAACGCAATACATTTTTGCGTTACCGTGGGTTATATTTATCACTTGTAGCAGTCCAGAAATGTAATAACAAGTTCAAGAGCTAAATCCTGGGCGGTTCCTTTCACGAGGGAGGCTGATCCGCCGATGTTATTGAGACTGACAGTCTCAGAACAGATAAACTCAGTTGTCAATTACACATTACTCTATTGAGAATTTATTTGTGTTAAAAATAATAAAATTAAATACTATTATTTAAAAATCTGACTTGGCAACCTTTAAAAGTAGTGAATAATTAGAATCAATTTAACTGTGGATATTACAGTAAATGTTACGTTAATATTATACTACCATAATTTAACTATACAATATTAAAGATTTCATTTTCAAGCTAAATTTACAATACTTAATTATCAATGCATGGTATATGTACCTTCACGTTGAATATTAAAAGATGTGAAGTATTCCTAAAGTAACTAGAGAGAAAACATCTCAATGACGAGAGATCAAAGAGATTGGGTAAATTTTTGTGCTGGGTATTCCTAGTAATATATTGACTATAACAATAAACCTTCATTACCATGTTGTACACGGGGGACCCAGTTTTCAGGAAGTGCGGACAGTGAGAAGAGACCGCCAATATACGATTACAACGAACTTAGTAAGGTCCAACAACCTAGACCAGTAGTGGGGCTGTAACTCCTGGACCCTTGGAGAGGTGCGCACACGCACAACCACCTCAGGAGGAGCTCTTTGGGAGAATTCAGTGGTTCACCAGGCCCAGACTAAGACTAGACGAACTTTGAGATTCGAACCAGGAAGTGTGCAAAAAGCCGATTGTCTGACATGCCTAAGGGCACATGTTCCATTCCTTTACGTAAGGTAATGTACAGAAATAACACTCAATGTGATGATTCTTCGTTAAATGCTTGTACGATTTGGACTCCCGCAAAAAAATTGTTTGATGAACGAACAGATTAACATTTTGAAAAATTAACGGCTTCAATTAATTTGTTGGCAAAATCATACAAATGAAGTTAGTGTCCTAGAGATTTTTGTTTAAAAATAGTTATTACACAAAAATGCTTTCAGACACCAGCAGAGAATTTAAACCTTGCTGTGAAAGAGGTTTAGGTTTAAGATTTAAACGAAGAAGAATACAAGGTAAATGGTACCCCAAAAACACAATATTATGAAAGCCAAACGGCAAATGGTAAATTACACTGTAAATTGTGTGGCTTGAAGTGGTTATTATGAACAAAAGCGACATATGAACCAATTGACAGGATGCAATGTTCCGTTACCCAAATCAAATGGGACTGTAATCTGATGTAAGATCAAATGTACAGACAATGAAGATTTATTAATTTGATAAAGGATAAAAATATCCTTTATTTAAATTGTAATGACGATAATATTCACCAAAATTACAAAAAAACTTAATAAAGAATCTGAATATCTGAATTTATTATATTATATCTGAATTATTATATCTGAATGAAAAATTAAAATGAAGCTTGTTACTTTAAACAAGTATTGTTAATATAAATGAAATAGAACTGATAATATGGATGGATACAAATCCATAATTTCTGAACTTTAAACGCTGTTTTATGTTGATAATATGTTTAAAAACTAGTAATAACAGTAGGTATTATAAATAAGTAGGTGATATAATGATATAATAAGTGCTTGTGATATTAGCTGTAAGTATGATTGTATAGTATGATTGCATTTTAAATATTCTAATTAGCATATATTTTGTAAACGTGTAGTATCGAGGCAATAATAAATGTCTTTATTATTGCCAAACCAACCAAACTAATTCTATTGCTATCAAAAGCTTCGAAAAACATTTAGACTTGGCTTTCTTCCAGCAAGAGGAGCATAGAAGAAAGGGTGCAGTGAGGCATGTAGCCGAGCGCCAACATCCACAGCCAGCTTCCTAGAGCGGTGTTTCTTCTTGTTTGACTGGTTACATGTAGGGTGAAATAGACGCGTTTTAGCCTGGTCGACGTTTCCGGTATCCAAATGAGAATTGTAAAATATAGATTTGTCCCTAAATCAGTGACTTTATTTTACTTTAGTTTTAATATAGCATTGATGTAGTAGGTTGGAGGACTTGGAAAATAATACAATTAGAGCTATTTTATGAAAAAATATTCCATATAAGTATTTAAGATGGCTTAGGTCTTTTAGAACTGTTTTATCGTCATAATTAAAAAATATACAATGAAAGATATAATATATTCCAAATTTCAGTATAAATGAATACCAAGTTTACTACACCGGGATGGAAGAATGTGTTTGAGCCATCTAAAATGGTATCTTCTAAATTTAATATTAAAATATAAATTTTAAAGTTTTTGTTGAGGTAAATGTTTTTTTAATTCATGAACTAAAGTAAAATTCTTTATTGTTATTCGTACTTGGCGATCAAGCGAAGCTCGGTGAAATATAGGCTATATCAAACATTATTTAAAAACTATAGAAAAATTGTTCAAACGACTGGGTAATTTAAATTGGTTAATCCATTTTCTTATTAAAACTAATTATGAAAGCGTAAAATTATATAAATTACTATTTAATGTTAAAGCTACGTTGTTAATACAACATTTATAATTGAGGAGGTAGGTTCACAAGAGTCTAGTAAATTGAATTCCGTTTACAAACTGTCACTAAAATAAGTAGGAAGTCAACTATAAAAGTTACTAGATGCAGAACAGAACACCATTGTTAAGCTTGGTTTAGGAACTAAGTAACTCACCAAAACCTAACAAATTATTAGTATATAAGGAATAATGATAATTTTAGAGCTTAGTTAAGTTTAACTGATTTTATTACTGCCACATCGATTGAAGAGTAATTTTAAAATGTTATTTTTAAATTTATAATTAATTTATAATGGGTAAGAAGCTACAGTTCTATTTTTATTTAAATTTATTCTAATAAAATATTACGTTAAAAACATTTTATGTAAAATATGTTCCACCCCAGGTATTTACCCCACATTCAATATTAGAATATACAAATGAAAAATATATGGTTTTGAGAGGCAGTGTGTAACACAAAATCCTGATCATGTAGAATAAACGATTTTTTTTATTAAGATCATCTTTAGTAACAAGTTTTCCAAACAAATTTTATACTTCCATATACTTCCTTAATGCTGTTAACCTCTTCAGGCTCATAGAGTAAACATTGATACTTGTTTAGGGGGATTAAAACTTATATTTGGTTTCAGGTCTCACTATCATTACACTACGTTGTATAAACCCCGCCTAAGGACATTCACATTAAATTGCATCATAAACTGCTCCTAGTTAATTGAATTAGCTTTATAGAAAAGAGCTGACTCGACTGAAAATAAGACTACACATCACCGAAGAATGAACTATTACAAATGTAGTTTGTATAAATTAGGAAGAGAGGTCCCGAATAGAATCTTGTTGTATCCCTAGCTTAAATTTTCCTTCGTCCCTAAACATTTCATCGTGTTTTTCGTTTGACAACGTACTGTAAAGTAGGAACTACAGCAACTTTCATTATCCCAGGATAATATATTGTATGATAGATTACTATAGTTCATAAATACTTTTGTAAATTCCATTTGATGATTTTGATATATTCCATGAGTTCAACATAAAACTTAGAAAATCCATGAAGTAAAATATAAAAATTCCAAAAAGTTAATTTGATCCAGTACATAACTGATAGGTGTTGTGAAGGATAGTAATTTAAATGTTAATTACCTTTGTAGCATGCAAAAAATTATTATCGGGTTTTTTAATGTATTCCCTTCTTTCAAGTTAATAAGTTGATAGGTTTTCATGATAATACGTTTTCATTGACGAGTACGTAAGCCCATACCAATACTATTTTATATACATTAATGTCGTTACACATAGTATAGTTTGTGATGCAGGTTAGTGTTGAGAAATAGATTAGGATTGCATCGGTAGTCGATAAGTCTAGTAATCAAGAAGTTAGCACGGATATCGTTACCCACAACGTTGGAGGTGATATTAGTCGGATACCCAGTTACATTGTTATAACGGGCTCCATAGCTTGTATAGGGATAAAATTTAATACGAATAGAATTGAACTAACATATTTTCGCAATTAACGGTTATTAATTAGTTTATAAATAAGTGATTAATAGAATTGGTTAGGGCTCAATATATAAAGTCAAGTCAAAGTTTGAAGTCTTTAAAGACAGAGAATTTAAACTTCAGTAAAGGCAAAAGTATTGATAAAGTGTGCAGAAAAACAAAATTATTGCCAGTTTCCTTTGGATAAGGTCGAGTCATGGGGAAGTAATAAAATCACAGGCTTTGTTCTCGCTAACAAAGAAGGTCTTAGGGCCAACGTTCTTCCTTTGTACTATTGGACCTTCTTATACTTTTACAATGGATGTAATTGAAACAAATTGTGATTTTCTGACTATGTAGCATAAGCTTTATGTTTCAATAAAGAAGTTATGCTTTATGAATGTAATTTTTAAATTTAAATTAAATTGATTAGCATGATGTGCATTACAAAGTTAAATGAATCCTTAAGTTAATTGATAATGCATGTAGGATTTATCAGACTTTAAGTTATTTTTCATTAAAAAGATAATTAGAAAAAACTTGTTCCAATAGGAGACGGTCTATTATTGTAAATTAGATTCAAGTTCGATTCCAGAGATGTAAAATGAATACAGCAGCCGCACAACATAGTAATGGGGTTTGAACGATCTCATTCATGTCTTAAAATTCTGAAATGTTGACGGTTATTAAAGTAGATCTTCTAATCAATATAACAAATAAAAAAAGTTAGTCATAAATAGAATACAATATAACAATTACATTAAAAACAGAATTAAAGCCAAGATATTAAGCCAAGATCCCTAAGATTTAAAAACCATAAACAAGGTAAAGATTTCAAGACATCGAACGCACGTACAAAAGTTAAAGTGTTAGACACAGAATCATAAAAAGAACAAGTTATATAGTTGAGTATAATTAAAGTAATTCTAAATACCCCCGTCGCAACAGACCTGCGTACTCAGCGAATTTTCAAATCAACAATATTACATAAAAGGTTTGATTATATCCGTAATACCTCTAAAGAGAGTTTAACTATGATAAGATTAACATGGAAAAGAGTATGTATGTTTGCTGCTGTGAGGAACGCTGAAGGCATTTTTATCATAAACTATTTATATTTTTACTACGTACCACGTTTAATCAAAATATGTCCATAAATAAAGGAGTTTGCCTATTCTCTATATGATCAACATGTGAAAAGAGTATGCAGGTTAGCTGCAATGATAAACATGTAAACTATGATTTTAAGCATAAATGGATGGATATCGACCACATAAAACTATATACCAGGTTTCATCCAAAAATATAGATTAATTAGTGAAATATTAGTTTTTCCTTTTCTTATATACGATTAGCATTGGAGGTTTAAAATAAAATGTATTGTGTTTAGATTTGTAATACCTCGGAAATCATTGGAGATAGAGCAAAACTTTAAGGAAGTAAACTGTGTAATTTTTATACTGGATCTAACGGTATGATAAAATAAAATAAAATTTAAAAAAATCATGAATGACCAATATGTCTGAATTGAACTCGTCCGAGAAAATAAAGAAATACAAATCTCTACCAAATTTGATGTCAGTGGGATAATTTTTACGAGAGTTATCGTGTTCACGGACATGTATAATGTATATATATATATATATATATATATATATATACATTATTTATTACTATGTTGTCTCTAGGCACCTCAAAACGAAAAAGTAACATGGTCCCGGGCTTAAGTTTTGATGTAATTCCATTGTCTGGTGTGTCCAGACTTAGGTGTGTTTAGGCTCCCTCTCCGTACTCACTGATGAGACAAAGACCTAACTTGGTAAGCCATATTTGTGCAACATCACACGACCTCCGAATATCGGAAGACAGTTTATTGGCAAACCGATTCCTTACACACGCAAACAACCCAAATTGTATCTCGCCACACATTGTCTGGTTGGCGAGTAGCCAAAGTGGAGCCTTGTGGCTGAAACCGTCTGGCTCAATACCTGATCTGAATTCAAACGATTCTAAAATATTATATAGAAATATATGATGTAAAAGGGATTATATATTTATTCGTTTGATTAAAAAGGTTCGACTATTAATGCACTTGCATTTTGTTAAATATGAAGCATAGGTATATTGGTTGTCATATTCTGCACTATGCATATGTGATAACACTCTTTATTTTGTCGATAATATTTTTTACAATGCGAAAATATTTCATAAACCTGTTGTAACAGATTGTTGTGTATTATAACGCAAATCATAAATAAAAGTACGACTTCAAATACTAGAATTCCTAGAGAAAAAAATAAAGATATAAAATAACTGGACATTTGTATTGTATTGTAATTCTGTATTACTCTAAGGTCGAAGAAATTGTGGGTGACAGAGATTAACTACTGGTCTATTCAGACGTTTCCTTTTCTTTCACAACCAACTTTATTGCCTGACCGTATATTTGTCATGGTGAAACTTTTGTTCGCCGCAGTAAATACTACCTTATTAGTGGTTTCCTGCGTTGTGTAATTAAATCACATATGTTCTGATAAACCGATTTTACTACCATTTTTCGTCACCTATAATGTTAATTAATAATCTCACAGTTACTTATACTTCTTTTAAAATTTAAGCTGATAACAGATTTTTTATGTAAAATATGTAAAACTTATATGGTTTTAAACGTAAAAATTCTCTTCATAAAATTTGAATGGCTATAAAGCTAAAAGCTGGAGCTAAGGAATGACGTGCATAAAAATTATTGCTACAAAAGTTTATGCTTGTGAGGGGGACGACCCAACTTTTGTATTCCTAAACAGTGTCTAGCTGGCACTTATCCAGAGTGTGCCATCACCTTTTTGGAATCATAGTTGTGGCCGAAAGATAAATTGTACCTTGAAACAAATAAATTACTTAAAAATAAATAATTAACAACAAATAAACGTAAAAAATGAATTAGTATTATAAAATCAATTAAATTGTTTTCATTAAAATATTGTCATAAATGTAAACAACCAAGTGATGGTTTAAATGATAAAAAAGGAAATTCATAAAGGCAAGAGTTAAATTTTCTTTCAACAATCATTTACGATACGGTACTTAACAATATGGGATAAACGATTCATCACAAATCATCTGTTGCTCTCTGCAACCGTAAAGACTAATTTATCATTTTTAATTTCAATCGTGTTTATAATTTCACGGTGTATTTGGGCGGCTAAACCACTTGTCTATTTATTCAATACGTAAAATATTTCTCATTCATTATTCTTGATACTAAAAGTTCTCTGATTGTCTCAAGGCTAACCTTAAGACAAACCAATTCTGGTTCAAGTATGCAGTTATCCTTATGAGCCATGAAAGTAAATCCACAGTAAATATATCCGTTAGTTTTTATCTTTTATTATCTATTTATTTTGTGGAGCTAGCGTAAACTTAAAAATAATATTCAACAACAACTAAAGTTAAATGAAGAATGTTCTACTATAAATGCTTCACTTAAAACGTTCACTACGAAAACTAGAGAAAACTTCAAAAATAGTTAAAAATCATCTGTAAGCTATAATTTTGGTTTATAATATTTTAAGAGTATAGTTTCGTGTAACTTTGTAGAAATACTAACATTTAAAGTTTTTGAATCCCAATCAAGCTCAAGAAGCACAAATGTAGAGAGAGTTATGAAGCATTTACTCAGGAAGTGTTGGTCAAACCAATAGAAAGTTAATCGGGTCGGTTTAAAGCCGTATTTAGTTTAAATATTTGTCTCATCTCTCACAACATTGGATCACCGAGAATGGAGTAAACGATTTATAAATAAAGGGCTCCAGCTTTACCTCTTTTGTAATATTACAATTTTTATTGACAAATATTGAATTTTCTACCCCTCTCATGACACACAGATGTTTTATAACAATTATTATAAATAGTTATAATTAGTTTATTTGGTTGATGTTATACATTGTCAGGCCTATATATATATATATATAGTGCTAAAGGTAATATCATGGTTGTATAGTATTAGTTTTTGTATAGTAATATATTGTTGTTAACCTATTAACCTATATGCCTATTGTTGCCTACATCGACAATTCATATGATACACGTTCCTTTATACCAGAGGTCACATTGTACAGCTGTTTATCATAAATATACCCTGTACCTGATAAAAAAGGTAGGAAAGTTTATAATAATAGCTCTAAAGAAAATGCAAACCACTTTTAAGATCTTTTGAAACCTAAAATACCAAAGTAGAAATTATGACACTACAAATTATTACTGTTACCTTATTCGTGTGCCTTTTAACCATTCCCTAAATAGGTAGAGTGACCGCATATTTTTATACGTTCCCGTTCATATGGCTCTATGGTATTTTATCCTTTATTTGAAACCAAATATTCTGTCTAACCGAAAACATTGTAGTAAATCTTTAGTTTTGTAATCTGATTAGAGGTTTCAATTAAAACACAAAATGACGGTCCTCCGTGCTGTGCTGGTTTGGGAGGAAGATTCTCATTTTTAATTTGAAACTAAACTGTATTTTGTACCTCGTTTAGTAATTAACCTATATTGATTGATTACTAAACGAGGTTTGGTTCAATTTGCAGCTTAGGAATGGTTAAGTAGGAATGGAGAGTAAGAGGAATGGGATATTCTATTTATAACGTTTTTAGTTAGTTATAACTATTAGATCAATATAATTATTTCATTTTAAAGAACCCATAATTGTCTGCATTTGTAAAATATAGTTGGGTGAGATTTCTGCTTTCTAAATTTCTAAGGATATCTAAATGCGAGAGATATTATTTGTAGAGAATAAACAATGTTTTCAAAAGAAACCAGTTTTTGTTTCAATGATATCCGATACCAGAGTCTATTGCCATGTTTCTGCATCACACACTCACCTACTGTAATAAACTTCTTGTAAAACTATATCTCCACTTTATTAAGAAATATGAACTAAAATGAATCAGACGATATCGTCACTGGAGCCTATCTGTAGATTGATTTATCGAGGAGTTTGTAGTATTGCTGGTATACATTTCATATGAAGTGAGGAAAAATAATCTCCAGCACGGTGTTATAAAAATAAATAAGGTGTTAATATCCAGTTATAAGGTGTTGCAAAAAATCTTAGATTCAAGCAAAAAAATGTAAATATAATATGAAATGTTAAGTAAAATACAGAATACAATTTAAAAACTATATCATGATTTATTAAATTGCCGGTACTTAAAAGTAAATATTCTTTTCACAGGAATTCAAAAGTTGTAATAGTCTGTTAAATCTTCTTAAACAGACTATTACAATCAATGATCAATGATCAATGATCAATGATTAATCGATTAATCATCCAAAAAACTATAGAACTAAAATGTTTAAATAATAAAAGAGCTTAAATGTCATTATAAAATTACTAATTGATTATTTGCCACTTCTTTTTGTGGCTCAATTATTTCTACTGAGGTGGTGAGCAAAAATATGTTTTTACCATTTCCTTAGTACGGTTGTAAAACCATAATAAACGTATTTAAGCAAGGAAGTTGAAACATTACTTAAGCAGTATAAGGTCTCAGTAATGGACGAGCTATTCTGTGGCGTTAAGTCGGTTTGATGACGCTCTGCTCTCAGCCCAGGCAGTATCACTTTATGTATCAACTTCGTTCATTATTTCCTTCATTTCATCTGCTTAAATGCAAGTTGCTACTTCCTCAACATTTGAACTACCACTGTCGTACATATGTTTCAATCTTAAATAATTACTTAATGTTTTACTTGATTAAGTTTAAATTACTTTTTTGTGCTATTTATTTAAAAATTTCTTACCTATCTTTGTATGATTTTACTCGTAATGAAGGTTTTCGGTAATGAATTGCTATATATTTTTGATGGAAATTAAGTTTTTGGTTATGAACTTGAATATACCTAGTAAATTTTACTTGCAACACGATGAATGTTGATATGGACGATGTAGAAATATGTTAACCTCGGATAATGTAACATGATGTGTACATAGATAGCTCTCGCAGGGAAATATCAAACCTCCCCCGACTATCCTAAATTTAAATTGTTTACATTGTTTTACATTGTTTATATTGAGATTATATTGTTTTTTAACAAATTGCCAGTAAGTATAAATACCCCCGTCGCAGCAGACCTGTGTACTCAGCGAATTTCCAAATCAATAATATAATAATAATAATATATGACAAGTTTGGTCAAAATCTGTCGATAAACATGAGAGTTTTTGCCTATTCTCCATAAGATTAAAATGGGAAAGAGTGAGTAGGTTTGCTGCTGTGAGGAACACTGAAAGTAGCCATTTATACCAACTTTCATCAACATCTGTCCATAAATATAGGAGTTTGCCTAATCTCCATATGATTAACATGGGAAAGGAGTATGCAGGTTTGCTGCCATGATAAACACATAAACTATAATTTTTTAGCACAAATGTATGGATCGCAACCACATGAAGTTAAATATCAAGTTTGATCCAAAAATATTAGATAATAAGTGAAAAATTAATTTTTTTAATCCTCCATAAGATTAACATTGGAGCCTCAAAAATACAACGTACTGTGTTTAGATTTTTTTATATCTCGGTAACCGTTGAAGATAGAGAAAAGCTTTAAGAAACTTAATTGTGTAGTTTTTTAAGCTGATTCCAATGGTGAATTTTTAAAAATTTTTAAAAATTACATGTGAAAAACTTAAAAAACCCATTTTGGGGTACAAAACCCCCCCAAACAACCCGTTCCCATTGACCGATATGTCTGGTTTACGAACTCGTCCGAGCATTTGTAGGAATACACGTCTCTACCAAATTTGGTCTCGATCGGACCTCTTTTACGAGAGTTATCGTGTTCACAGACACACACACACACACGCACACACACACACACACACACACACACACACACACACACACACACACATATATATATATATATATATATAAATTTTAACGACTATTGTTTTTGGTCTCTGGGCGCCTAAAGGAGAAAAAATAACATGGTCTCTCATAACAACTCTTGCCATGAGACCTACGGTAATAGCTTCTTCCCTATGGGAAATTCGCTAAACAAACCAAAGTGTTCATTCAAGTTTTGGGAAACGCCTAAGAAAACCTCTTTTATCACAGGCTTACCATTCAATTTCAGAATTCCTTGAAAAATAGATAAATTTAAGAAAACTTGTTAAAGATTTTTATTGGATTCTTTGTTTTTGTAGTTTTTCTCTTCTCTTTCAATGTAAAATTGTAGCCTTATGACAAAAAATATGTTTTTAGTAGTTAGCTATATACATTTGACGATACATGATTTTTGTTACATTATTATATAACAAATGTAATTTGTAAATAAAGACTATTGACTATTGACTATTGACTAAAGCACCTAGAGTCTATCTTATGTTAGGTTCGTCCTGGATGTTCATGAGGTGTGATAGGTCACTTGTATTGTGTTTAGAGTAGGCCTACGTGGATGTTCGTGATCAGTAATGAGTTTGACATGTATTCATGACATTTATGTGTGCTAACATTTTGGGTTTGACAATTGCTTTGTCGTGCAGACACTTATAAAATACCAGAAGGAGATTACATTCCCGTTGGGTTGCTGACGAAAGTTAAAAATCACATAGTAAAACAGTTCAAGGGATTGAAAAAGGTTACGGATGAGACAGATTAACATCTTTATCCATCCGTTTGTCCTTAAAGTTGAAACATAAAGTCGAATGAATAGTAATAAACAATATATGATAGGGAATAACTTATTTATTTTGTAAAATGGCAATATTAAATTATTGATATGAATAATAATATTTTTATTATTTTTAACTTATTTATAAATAATATAAATAGTAATATAAAATTGGATAAAATAGCCATGGATGTAAATGATTTAATTGAAATGTAATTACTTTATAAATATCATAAAAAATCATGATTGAGACATAATAATTGTAATCTTGATTCTGGAACTTTCTGGAACTGAAGATTTATTTCACTTATTACTGTTGAAACAACTTTTTATATCACCTGTATTTTTTAGTCACAATATGTCTTGGTCACTCGAAGAGAGATAAGAAAAATCTTTTCTCTCTTCGTTTATGAAACTTATCATTGGCTTTGACGATAAATAGCTGAATTTATTTTAAGGTAGCGCCATTTCCTAATAGTCAACATATCACACATGAGTCTCAAGCAAGTATAAGAAGTAAGTCCTAAGAAGCTGTATGTCATAAAATTCATTAGCTTCTGCACAATCACCCTTCACTCATAATACCCCACAGTTTGGGCCGGTGTCACAAGTATAAGTATGAGAATAAGAATGAGTAATAATTGTTATTTCTTGATACGTTATTATACTAAAAAGAGCAAATAAATAGCTCGTATAGCCCTTTATTATTATGGCTAAATTTAAAGTACTCAATATAATACAAGTGTTAGTAGCAAGACAAAAAAAATCAAAGGTTTATTCAATTATTGCTTAAAACCACTAGTGCAGTGCAACATTTTGATAACGGAAAGTTAAATTAATTTTGGCGATGAATTAGTGCCAGCTGAGCCGGGAAATGTGTTTATCCTGATAACGTCAGTCACTATCCGTATTAATGGTTTCATATTGATCTTAAACTGTAGATATTATTCTTGTAAAGCAAATTTATTTAAATACGGGTATGTTGTTATATTTTATCATTAATTTTCACTTACATACTTTAAGATCAAAATTTATTCAACAGTTCATTCATCCCACAGGAAAAAACCTAACCAATTGCAATTTCCTAATATATCACATTCGAAATTGTGAGTTTAGTAAATATTTTACGAAATTTTAAATGCTGGTACGTCAGTAATTAATTTATTAAGCTCACGAGCTGTATTATAGTCATTTTGAAATTTCAAGTTCTCTGTGATAGTTTAAGAAACATTTTATCACCGGTGTAAGTTTTTAATTGCTCAGGAGTATTTGGTAATAAGAAACACTGTGTTAAGGCAGTGTGTGGAGAAAGAGTTCAAAGATAAAGACCATGGCTATATCCTTATATGTCAATTATTATCACATTGCTGAAATTGCGACCTAGCTTTACATATTTTAAGCCTAGTATGAATGAGAAATGAGTGTAATATGATTGTGGCACAACCGTGTCGTCTTTTTATTGATTAAGGCTGATTTGTTTAAATGTTTAAATGCGATAAAAAAAATAAAAATGTATTTAAGGTAAAAATGCAACACTAACGGAGTGTAGGCCTATAACCAACTGTCGCATGTGACGTGCGTCAGGTGGTAGGTGGTGCTGCGATGCCACCTCGTTGCTGGCAAATGGACTAATCATCCGTTTCCGTTATCACGTTATCACGCTGCATTAGCCTGCTAGCGAACGTTACTGCAGCCGAGGAAGATCTAATCTGTGGTGAAATCGTTCAGATAAACTATTATCGGTTCTATAATCTAATTACTAACCATTTGAACGTTTAACGCTCGTTTTGCTGCCATGAGATCCAGTTTTAAGCATGGGATACGTGCTGCCAGTTTGGATGCACTTAATTTCAGAACATTCGTGTTATATTTCAATAATGATTAATAGACATTTTTTGAAAACAAAAAATTACAAATGAATAAATAACCGGAGACTCGTATAAGTAATTCAAACAATGTTACTTTAAGAATTTATTCTATTTAAGCGCATTGCTGGTCAGGAAAAAGTATTATTTAATGAATTTAAATGGTTATAAATTATGTATGATTTACTATGCTTAAAATTTTACTCTCGTACATTACTTGGCTTTTAATTAAATAACATTGCCTGACAATGACATTTAAAGTGTGAATAAAACTCATGTTATTGCGGAGTAATGAGGAACAACAAAAACCTAGGACACAATTTCAAATTCCTAATACTTGATTTTTTACTTTTAATTTATCTTATGCACCAACAACCAAAGGTTGTTCCGTTATATTCAAAATTGAATAGAAAGAGTTATAACGTATTAATGTAATGAGTGTAATACAATCAACAATAATGAACGTCAACTAATTTTAAGTAGGCCTATAATAAACAAGCACTTATATTCTGCAACATCATAAACTTTACTAATAGTTCTAGAAAATAGGTTTATAAGTTGCAGCCACGAAAAAGATTTATGTACCATACTGTTTATATTAGAGTGATAATAAGGAAGAAGAAGGATTTACTAAACTCAAGGAAATATTCCAGCCGTGTTATTATCGGCACACCCAACACCCTTCTCGCGCTTCAGAGGAAATACATGCTGGGTAGACGCGCCGCGCCTTCCAGCTGTTATGAATAAAACTGAGTTTACATTTAGCAGCCGAGGAGTGGGTGGCTGTAAGGCGTGAATATTGCCTTAGACTAGAACAACAAAGCTCAGTGATTCATTTTCCTTTTATATTATTACTTGCCATTTTAAAATGCTAAATAATATACAATATTAAATTCTCCTATTATTAAATAGTTTATCTTTTTATTAAAAAAATATGACTATAAAATCAATAGAATACATTATTAACATAAAAATTTGTCAAATACGAAAGAAAAAGTCGTGATACATTGGCAACAAAACTTGTGTTAACGTCTTTTTTTACTCGATTTATGAGATTTAAAAAAAGTGTAAATAGTTGTACATCCATTTTTGTAAAAATGAAACATTCGTTAACTTTTGTTGTTTAATACTCACTTCACGTACCGTATAGTAAAATACCACCTTACGTAATAATGAGGTTTTAGTAGTTTTAGTCTGAAATTTCACTGTATCTTATACAAGGAGCAGCAAAAATTTCAAATGGCAACAACTTAAACGTTTGTTAACATTTTACACTGAAGACAGTGATAAATAAAAAAATACAAAGAATGTATTTACCTTTTATGTAAAAACAGACAACGCAAAAAAGGAGCCAATTAAACCAGCAGATGAACCTGGTGGATTTTATTTGCACGCAGTTGGCTGCACTGTTAGTCGGGGGTCGCAGAAATTCCAGAATTGTATGAACGGCCACTCTACACCATGTGCCAAAGTTGTGCCTTCTATTTAGTGTGGAGTGACAAAATATTTCATCATTGTTCCCTACTTTTTGAGGAAGGTAATTGAACGGTCGCAGTTAACCAACACCATTATTTCGTTGAATGTTGGTCACATTCTTCACCCCTGACCTACGTCGCTCTTAGAAAGGTTTGGTTACAGCAGGATGGAGAAACTGCTCACACTGCAAATGAAGTAATGAAAATTTTAAACAAATAATTTCTTGGTCGTGTGAATTCATGATTAGGTGATTTTTAACTGTCCACACATTCTCCTGATCTCAGTATTGGCGATTTATTGTTTGAGGGTTTGAAAATGAAAGGTGTACACGAATAAAATGTGTGCGCTAGAGGAAAGTGAAAGAGCTCAAGTGATTGCTTCAATTAGCCTCGTAATGTTGGGCAAAGTCTTCAATAGCTTTAATGAGTGATTGGAAGAGTGTATGGCCAGGAATATCTTGAATGATGTTATCTTTGAATGGGCTACTTTTGTGCGTGTTTTTTTACAATAAAGGTAAATATGTGTGTTTGGTAATAAATGAGGTATATTTGTATTATATTATTATTAATTAGTTCATTTATTTGTAAATACCAACAGTATTCTCTCTCTATCTGGAGATATTACACTCCAGAAATAAGAATTTGGGAAAGTTTAATATATTAAACCCGAGGGGTGAGAGAGAGAGAGAGAGAGAGAGAGAGAGAGAGAGAGAGAGAGAGAGAGAGAGAGAGAGAGAGAGAGAGAGAGAGAGAGAGAGAGAGAGAGAGAGAGAGAGAGAGAGAGAGAGAGAGAGAGAGAGAGGGAGAAAGAGATAGCATCATATTGTATGAGCCTGAGGCCCCTCTTGGTCAAGATCGATGGCGTGGTCAGCAATACCTTGTACCTCGATAGCATTGAATTCAAATTGCGTCGTGCCCCATCCAGAAAAGAAATTTCAGCCACTACCGTGTCTTGAAAACCTTCGGACGCGGACTCACTCACGAATCCACAAATACTGGTGGAGTTGGGGCATAAATCCATTCCGTAGAGAACTCCAGGAGTCGGGATTATTAAAAGATTCTAAAATAATATACTAACATGTTTTCTCTTATTGTCAGTAAAAAAATAAATAATTATTTCTTAAAAAGTATATTTCAATAAACACTTAGGAATATTATAGTTTTATTTAAGATTTTTAGTTTTTAATTTACTTAAGGTAGAAAAAGGCCTATGTTGAGGTCTTAATGATGATCAAGTGCCCATAGATTACATACTAAAGGGCAGGGGGAAACAGGTCTTGAAAATTTAACGAGTGACTTACAGTTATATATTTTTCTAAAATTAAATTAAAACGTTATAGGAAATAATAAAGCAATAACAATTTGTCATAGTTTTATTTAAACTTAGGGAGCTTCAAAACAACACAGTTGCAAGAAATTTCTGAGAACTTTCATGACACTTGCATCCTTAGAAAGAGTTGTTACTGTTTATGGGTAAACTTTGCCTTATCTTCACTTGGGAAGTGAGTCATAAAATCTCCCATATAAATGTATCATAGCAAGTACTCGTATTATCAACGAATCTTATCGAATCTAAAAAATATGCCACAATTATTTACTAGAATTACTATTTCTAATTTCAAAACCAACACGTGAAAATATTTAAAATCCAAAAATAAGTTGAAAAAACGAGTTTATTAATACTTTCTTGATTTTATATTATACTAGCTGACCCGGCGAACTTCGCACCGATAATAATAAACATTTGATTTTAAATCATAAAACATAGTTACAAAAATTCGTTCTGAGAAATATTATATTTATACAGTAATTAGATACCATTGCGTACTTACTATTTTATGCTTGCTTCTTTGGCTTGCTCAATGATTAAAATAAAAACAGCTGCTTTTTATATCTTAAAAGGTATGATACATATGTTGGAATCCAAAACAAAATTATTTCTCCATAAGATTAACATGGGAACTTTGAAGGCGTTTAGGGTAGAGAGTTATGGGAAAATCGTGACAAAAATTATTAGACTTTCCTATTTTAGGCCTAAAGAACCAGTGTACCAAATTTCAGCCTCCTAGGTAATCGGGAAATGGGAGAATTAGTGATGAGTGAGTGAGTGAGGGCTTTGAATTTTATATATTAAGAAGATAAATCTTGAGGAGCCTTTGAGAAGTGCACAAATATTTTGAGCCAGGTGGTTGTATATTATAAATAGGCTGACAAATATTTCTATACATTTTTGGTCGATAAATAGGTCACCCGTAGTAGTTAGTCTCATGAAATAGCCTCTCATGATCTCACCGTAGTCGCCCACTAAAGTTTTCGTAATTTATTTCAGTTCACCATGTTTGACTTACAAAGTCAAAATTGAATAAAGCTTATCATAATTTTTTTAGTTTAAAAAATCACCTAAAAACTTCCACGCTATTTAGCTATATAGATTGACTATAGCTTAGTTAGTTACCTACATTTTTCACATTATCCTTTATACACACATAACAATAAAGAATATAAATATTGAGTTCAGTTAGCCACTTCGGCAAGAGTGGCCGTTTTCTGATCAGTTTGTCTTGCTATTCTCTCTTATTGCTGATGTGGCCAAGTTGAAGGCTCTCACCGCAGTGCTTTACTGGACCTGCTCAGATTTGAGACAGCGCGGCACTTCGGAAGATTTGCAGACTAGTCAAGAATTCCTGATGAATATTGCTAAATACTTCGCATAATCTAACTACTACTTGACATCTTTTGCAGTATAGAACAATAACATTTATCAAAACTATTACTCGATTTTACTCAACTGACAAAATGAAAACTGAAATTAAATAATAAATTCATTCCTGTAGTAAAACACACATAGAGCGCACTAAAAACTAATAAAAATAAATAAATCTCATCTATTTTGCCACAGTTTAGTGAAAAATGGCTACAAGGGTAGGTCTTGTGTGTAAATCACTAATTACAGTTGTCACTGTAATTAGTGAAGTAAGGTGAAAGGAGGAAAAACATATCGTAATAATATAAGAGTAATAATGCGAATATTTTGTCTTTGGGCTCGTTTTGAGGTTAGATGAACTTTGAAGTTTTTTTAATAAAGAATTTATTGTTTGTATATTTCATTTTCCTTGTAATGTGTTCTATTGCAGTTTTTCTACCTTCTCTATCCTTCTACATCAACAGCCATTTGACTTAGTAATAACAAAAAATATTTATTATTGTATTGTTATTAACAAAACAAAATATGGTCATTTCGACTTCATGAAAAATACGAATATTACTACTATTTAAATTTAGGATGATATATTTTATTGCAATAAAAAATAAAAGTAACTTGAAATAAATTGTCCTAAAGACTTAAAAAAACATGTAAACTGGGTGGTTTTAGTGCTCTATAAATCCAATACTATAATACGAGCCAGGTTTGTATATATATATTTGCACACGGATCTCGAAAACGGCACTAAGGAATTTCTTTAAATTTTGGAAATAACTAATTTCCGAGTACAAAATAAGTTCTTGATAGGTCTAATGTCCAGGAAAATTCGTGTTTTCTTGTAACATTAAGTTTAAAATCTAAAAATTTAACATTACACTTATGGAAAATAAAATGTAAACAATACAAACCAAAACAGCTGTTTATAACCGTTTGACAGTTCATGATTGAAGACGGCAAAGAACAATATGTGAATAGAGGTTTTTCATAAATATTATTTTTTTTATGTATGTAATAAATATAAAGTTATGAGGTTACTAAACAATTTGTAAAAACTTAAGGTTAACATAATTGTGCGAAATAAAAGCAGGAAAGAGTATTTCCAAAATCTTCCGTGTTTTGGTAGAAAACGTATTTGTTGTATTGCTTGAAGCCACTGTAACAAACCAATTAATATGTGTAAATTAAATTTCTCTTTTGCTTTTCAATCCTCATTCCGTTTATATCAAAATCAGTTGGTCACAGGCTAATAATAACTGTATGGATAGTTAAACAGTAAATGATTGGCTAAAACAATTGAGGTTGGCTAAAAGACCTTAACCGGCGTTGCTCATTTGTGTTCTAACCCCATCAGAGGCAATACTTTTTGTTCAGTGCTATATTAATTATGGTGTATTAAATCGGTTTTATTTAAACCACATAAATGTTTTCATTGAGTAATAAATGTGTTTTAATTTTTCTAATTAATTTTTATAATACTGTACATGTATTATTATTCTAAACGAGCAAAGCTCGGTCACCAGGTACTATAATGTTAAACGAGTATAATATATTCGTATAGCATTATACGAGTTGATATATTATATCAATAGAGAATCCCCCCCAGACACTGTGAGGACAAGGACAGACTATTCATAGAACGTAAAAAAATGTAAAATAAAATATAAATTCACTATTTTATAACCCACTAAGTATTTTTAAAACTAACTTTATCATTAATAATATTCCGTTAGTACCCCAAGAAATAAAATTCAAACAAAAAATCATTAAAGTAGCATATAAACAGATGGAGTTTATTTCGTAGACAGTGAAACAGAAATGCACATTTAAATTACTCTTTAAATGAAAAATAAATTTATTTTCCTTGTTGTTTTCTTGGTTCTTTTATCGGGCAAGCGCTAGGACCCTTGCAGACCCAGAGCCTCCTGCTTACCCAGGTGGAAATACAATTACCTAGAAGGAATTGGTTTCTAAATTGGGAAAATTGTATTACAGACAAGTTTTGAAGCACTCTTTTTATAGATAAATAAATACAGAACTAAGTAATAGGTCCTCGGATGGGTCTTCTGTATAATGTTTGAAGACTAAGAATATTACCAAACACTACATGAAAAATAAGGGTTTGATAATATAGACCAATAATCTGCCAAATGTGCTAACAGATTTATATAATTTAATAATGTCATAATTTGTATATAAATTATATATGTATAACACAAAAATTTATCAATGATGAAATAAAAACACTCGATAAGTAACACCTTATAAATAAATGCTGGATCTATTCAATCCTAATTGGTTTTGCAATTTATACATTTCTGGCAAAAAATAATTAAAAGATGGTTTAATATTGTATGTGAATTTATTGAATAATTGTGCTAATAGAGAGAAGTAGACTATACATTAGGCGTAAACACAGAATAATAATCCTAAAACTTAAAAAAAGTATCACTTCAAATATGAAAATTATAAAATAAATTAATTGGAAATAGTTCCGTTTAAAACTATAGTGTGATGCGAGTAGGTGAATTAAAATTTTACAGCTTATAATGCCTTTAAAATAAGATTGTAAGAATTTACTATTTTTACAATAATTGGATTTAGAAGACATTTTATTAGGTGAATAATACAAAATAAATCAGTTTATGAACGATTTATAGTTTTTAAAGAGCCTCATATACATCTAGGTTCTATCATCTACAATTCATCTATGGTTCTCAAAGTGCCTCTCAAAGTTTTTGCATGTGTTATAGAGAACAATGGCAATATCCGATAATAAATTGGCTACTTATTAACTTTCAAAGAATGACAATCTTCATTAGCTTACAACGTTATAATGGAAATACGAATACAATTGTGCATTGTTTTTAATGTTATTCATATTTAACATGGTTGCAATAAATGCCATAGAGAGGTTAATCAGTCCTATCCACTAGTCCCAAAGCCAATTACCATCGGAAGCAGTTGTAATATAATCGTATAAAACAGTAGCTGGAACAGATGCATTTTAGGTCAATCGCCGTATAAAATTCAAACTTATGTAGTCATCTACTTAGCGTTTAAGCACTTTTAACCACTTAAGTAGTTGAGAAAAGTGGTTCAGAACAGTGGTTCAGTACGAGTGGTTCAGTACGAGTGGTTCAGTACGAGTGGTTCAGTACGAGTGGTTCATTACAAGTGGTTCAGTACGAGTGGTTCAGTACGAGTGGTTCAGTACGAGTGGTTCAGTACGAGTGGTTCAGTACAAGTGGTTCAGTACGAGTGGTTCAGTACGAGTGGTTCAGTACGAGTGGTTCAGTACAAGTGGTTCAGTACGAGTGGTTCAGTACAAGTGGTTTAGTATGGGTGGTTCAGTACAAGTGATTCAGTACAACTGGTGCAACACAAATGGTTCAGTTCAAGTGGTTCAGTAAGAGTGGTCCATTACAAGTGGTCCAGTACAAGTGGTTTAGTACAAACGGTTCAGTTCAAGTGGTTCAGTAAGAGTGGTCCATTACAAGTGGTCCAGTACAAGTGGTTCAGTACAAACGGTTCAGTACAAGTGGTTCAGTACATGGGTTAAGTTCCATTTATAAGAAAGATATATTTACCGATGACAGTGGTTTTGTAGTGGTGGAGCGTATTGCGAAAGTTGAAGGTATGAAACTCAACCACTGTTGGAATGTTCTTATCTCTTCTCTTCAGTTTGGTTAAAGATCTTTCCAGAGCATGTGTCGCGCCGAAGTTACGCTAATTTTCACTTAAAATATTTCACATCTAAGCAAAACGTTGAAATGTACTTTTGGAGATGGTTGGGAACTTAATTTTAAGGTTAAGTTTGAGTTCAATGAATAGTTTAAGGAATCTTAGGTGTTAGGTTAAGTATTAGGTAAACACACTAGTTTAAAAGAATAATGTACTAAAATAATAAAAGTACAACAATTGCATGAACATTGGTTAATAGATTTAAGATGGTTCAGATTGGTGTTTTGGGCATCTTATCTTAATTATCATGCCTGAGTTTTGAGTTCAAGATGGAGATTCACGAAAAGAAATTATTAAGACGATCTTATTAGTACCGGTATCATATTTTGTGATCATAATTGTATGGTGTTCATTTGACTATAAATACAACTTTCATCTATAAAAACACGAAAATTTAAAACTTAATAACTGATTTACTTCCACTAACCCTTCATCTGAAGGAAAATATATTAAGTAAAATCAGAAAAGTATTAAAAAATATCAATTATTATTAAATTTGGATTTAAACGTATTTCAATATGGATGTAATGTTGAATCATTGAATCATTATGAATTGCAGTTCCTCCAAAATAATAAAAATAACAAAGTGGATAATTGGTTGGCTATCAGCTGACACATTAACCGCCTCACTTCCTGCCAAATCACGGCCAGGATTAATCTTCCGTTTCCGTTATCACGTTATTACGCTGCATTAACCTGCTAGCGAACGTTTCTGTTCGACGAACGATATATTTTATTATGGGCCTAATAATTATATATATATATGTACATATATATATATATATATATATATATATATATATATATATATATAGATAGATAGTTCCTCAGTATAATTTTACTTATTTAAAAAGAATAATTTAGACAACTAATTGATTCAATGGATAGTTAATATCTTAAATTACAACAAAAACAAGATATAATAAGCTCAATAATTTAACTATTTTTGGCTATTTTAAAATATTTTACTTCAAGATTTGAGTTGTATTAATATAATGTAGCTTAATATAATATCTGTTATAAATTATACAATTTTTTATACCTTAGACTAAATCGTCTAGTTTTGAGTATTGTGTTTATATAAAGAAATATAAAACCAACATTCATCACCAATGATATATTGAATAGCTGATTGCATTTTACAAATATTTTGAGAGTTAAAATATTTTGAATCGGTTTTCTATTTAATTACAAAACCTCAGTACTCAAAACTAATCTTGTATAAGCTACCGCTTGTTATCGACCAATGTCTATCTATGTATTTGGGATCTAATGACCGTGGCCAATACAGCCTAAGGCATAAATAAATTGCGTAATGTAGTGTATTGCTTCCCTTTTACTTTCTCCCCTTATGTGGTATATGGAGAAAGTATTGTTTACGTCTAAGTTTTCGAATTTGAGGTGAGATTGGATATATACGTTTTGGGGTCCCCTGACCAAAAAGTGGATTTCGACGTGTGTGTGTGTGTGTGTGTGTGTGTGTGTGTGTGTGTGTGAGTGTGTGTGCTTGGATGTGTACAGAACCTCAGACTACCCTGTTAGTCCAATTAAGATGAAAGTTAGCATGTATATATATATATATATATATATATATATATATATATATATATATATATATATATATGTTAAAGCAGTCTTTCAGAAATTTGGATTTTTCGAAATCCTTCAAAAACTTGAAAAATCCAAATTTCTGAAAAACTGCTTTAACGATTTTGAATTAAAAATTTATAGTTAAGGTAGTGCACAAGTAATAATATGACACCGCCCGCATGTATGCAGAATTACGGTTCTAAATTTATGGGCTTTTAAATCTATAAAATATATTTTTGTAATTTTCATCGAAAGCAATAAACAACAACAAACAATTAAAAACTAGGCCCGTACAAGAACCTATCAAAAACTTTTTAAATTTAAATAGCTTGATTTTTATTTACAAAATTAGTGCAATTTATCAATATAAAAAAAACATGACAAAAATATATAATGATGATAGTGTGTCATAGTATACGTACTGTGTATAGTACCAAACAACTCTTTTTAACTCACTTTTAAGATGAAAAAGAATGCTAATTGAAACGTATTATCTATTATTTTAGTTTTGAATTTATAGATAATTTTAAGAGAGATGGTTAAATAAGAAGATAATAAATATTGGGTTTTCATGAACATGGTAAAATATTAACATTGCAGAACTAGGATTTTATATTTAGTGTACTTAGCCAAGGAAGGAAAGAACATAGGAATATACAAAGGAAGGAATGTATAAGGAAGGAAAGTACATAGGAAGGATGATCTATACAGGATGTTAAAAGTTAATACCCATTTCGTTGTTGTTTAAATAAATGGTTTGTTGTTTGTAAATTAAATAAATGTTGTAATGTTTATTGTTAAATATGTAAAATTGAATAGGAAAACATTTCTCTCTTTTCTAGGTTTAGGGATCGTCCCGTAGAATTAGTGAAATTTAATGATTGAAACGAGTAGGACAAACTTAACCTTAGCAACTTAACTTAGCAAGACTAAACGCATGTATTGGTTGAATTCAGATTTTAAATCATTTTGAATATATGTTTTTACCATTTAGATACACTTGGATTGAATTAGTTATTTGCATTTTTGTAATCAACAATTTTGAACATATTTTACTATCAATATATACGTAATAAGTAAAGCCCTAAAGCGAGAATCTTTTGTTATCGTATTAGTAAATATTTGTTTCTCGAATCATAACATATGTTAATTTTACACAGGTCAGTTATTACATAAGAATAATATATACAACTAAACATGATAAAATAATATATATTTAACACAATATATCTAAACGCAAACCAACTATGTATTAAGGTATTTCAGAAATCGGTTACAAAAGTAATTATTCCGATTACGTTTGGAAAATTAACAAGCAACAAAGTGGACCTTAACAGGATTACATATTAACAAGCAACAAAGTGGACCTTAACAGGATTACATATTAACAAGCGACAAAGTGGACCTTAACAGGATTACATATTAACAAGCGACAAAGTGGACCTTAACAGGATTACATATTAACAAGCAACAAAGTGGACCTTAACAGGATTACATATTAACAAGCAACAAAGTGGACCTTAACAGGATTACATATTAACAAGCAACAAAGTGGACCTTAACAGGATTACATATTAACAAGCAACAAAGTGGACCTTAACAGGATTACATATTAACAAGCAACAAAGTGGACCTTAACAGGATTACATATTAACAAGCAACAAAGTGGACCTTAACAGGATTACATATTAACAAGCAACAAAGTGGACCTTAACAGGATTACATATTAACAAGCAACAAAGTGGACCTTAACAGGATTACATATTAACAAGCAACAAAGTGGACCTTAACAGGATTACATATTAACAAGCAACAAAGTGGACCTTAACAGGATTACATATTAACAAGCAACAAAGTGGACCTTAACAGGATTACATATTAACAAGCAACAAAGTGGACCTTAACAGGATTACATATTAACAAGCAACAAAGTGGACCTTAACAGGATTACATATTAACAAGCAACAAAGTGGACCTTAACAGGATTACATATTAACAAGCAACAAAGTGGACCTTAACAGGATTACATATTAACAAGCAACAAAGTGGACCTTAACAGGATTACATATTAACAAGCAACAAAGTGGACCTTAACAGGATTACATATTAACAAGCAACAAAGTGGACCTTAACAGGATTACATATTAACAAGCAACAAAGTGGACCTTAACAGGATTACATATTAACAAGCAACAAAGTGGACCTTAACAGGATTACATATTAACAAGCAACAAAGTGGACCTTAACAGGATTACATATTAACAAGCAACAAAGTGGACCTTAACAGGATTACATATTAACAAGCAACAAAGTGGACCTTAACAGGATTACATATTAACAAGCAACAAAGTGGACCTTAACAGGATTACATATTAACAAGCAACAAAGTGGACCTTAACAGGATTACATATTAACAAGCAACAAAGTGGACCTTAACAGGATTACATATTAACAAGCAACAAAGTGGACCTTAACAGGATTACATATTAACAAGCAACAAAGTGGACCTTAACAGGATTACATATTAACAAGCAACAAAGTGGACCTTAACAGGATTACATATTAACAAGCAACAAAGTGGACCTTAACAGGATTACATAACAAGCAACAAAGTGGACCTTAACAGGATTACATATTAACAAGCAACAAAGTGGACCTTAACAGGATTACATATTAACAAGCAACAAAGTGGACCTTACAGGATTTTAATTACTTTACGAACTTAAGTTATTCGTTAATCACATACGTAAGTGGTTAATCACATACGGTAAGTGGTTTAATGGAGAGGTTAAAAATAATACAACATGAATCTAATAAATGTTTACATTCACACTTAATGTGTTATATTTTATAGCAGATGTAAATTATGGAATTCGAATAAATAATTGAATAAAATGTATTAAATGGACATTACAAAAATTATTATATATTACATGGAGTATGGAGTAAATGAAACATATATTTAAAAACGAAACACAAAAGGGTGTGATCATAGGTTTATATAAGATCTTTACAGGAATAAAACACTGTATTTCCTACTACGTGTCAAGGGTAGTGAGAGATAAAGCTAACTTGATCATTTCAAAGCGTTTTACTAGACGTTAAGGCTAATATTAAGGAATACTAGCGAGAGCATGGAGTTAGAATATCTATGACCTTTGATGCTTTATAAAACAGAAGGATCGTTCCCTTAGTGTCTTATGCTTTCCGAGCATATTCAAATAGACTTAAACACTCAAATATAAATACCGCTGTTCCCCTGGTGCACATACATGTCTCTGGAAATGACAATAAAACAGCCTATTTGGACAGGGGAAAATCAAGTAGAAGGAATTTGGGAAAAGAAATGAAGTCGATGAAATTTAAATGGCAAAATAATATGTTATAAAAACAAAAGAAAGGAAGGGAAAAGAAAAGGAGTTTTGTGAGAATTTGGATGGGATAAGAAAAATCCAGGTATAAGTAGCCAAAATGTAGCTGAAGAAAATACATTAACAAGAAAAAAGAAGAGAAAAGGCATTTACAGTACGAATCTCAGAGCGAACAACATATGAAACTGTCTCTGTATTGGTAGCCCCGATGGCTCTAAAATATAAACCGTATCATTAGCACCCTGAGTGCTCATGATTTTTTTTGATGGTCATGAAATTTTACCATCGAGAACGGACTCCTAAATCTTGAAGACAGCCAGTACGACAGAACCAGCTTCCATCGGACTCTGAGCCTAAACATATATACGATTAATGACTAGGATTTTATAAAGTTATTAAATTGCGTTCATTGAAAGAAATTAAAATGAGAATTAGACTGAGAAGGATTGAAAATTTTCGTTTAATTAAATTAAGCTTTTTCAAGCATTGAATTGATATAAATGAATAGCAATGAAACACGCCATAAACTGCTGATAATATATATTTTCTTTATAATATTTGATTTAAATAAAAGTTAATCATAATAAAAGTAGACATAATATCGTTACTTGACGGAACCGGGAAGTAGAGAGACGAATGTCTTGGTCCTTGCTATCTCTTCCACCCGGTGACTTCCACATCCTGTCCTCGGCAATGGTTACTATATAAGGAGAGCGTTGAAAACAAATATTTTATAAACTATATTTCTAATATCTTCTAATATTTTATGTTCCTGAGTTATGCTTAACTATGGCTTAAAGATAGACATCGTGCCAGATAATTCTTTTCGGGTAGACACAAACAATTTGTTGCTATTATTGGGATAAATTGTATTTACTTTATACACAGAAGGGTCCTGCGGTGTAGGACTCCTTTCATGTTGTAAGACAGAACCCACGTATGTGTATTTTATAAATATATAGCTTGATATATACAATACTGTATATTGATGTGGTATACGTGTGTTGAATGCATTGGTTTATTACGATGATTAACAAACGTCAATTAATATAAGTGATAATAGAAACATCAAACTGAAACTTTTAATCATACCAGAACAATATCCTTTTTACTCGTAGACTTTGATAACGCAGCTGATTTAATTAGCTTCCATGAAAGGCTCTGTATTTTGCTTTAAGTTATTTTGCTTGTAAGAAATATTTATTTCACTTAAGGCAGAACTTGACCTCAGACCACTCCAGGGTATACGTGTATGAGACTACTTATCCACAAGTCGGATTATACGTTTTTACTGATAAAATGTTCAGTTACATTCTGCAGCATAAACGTTTTGTCGACATGTCAATTTCAGTTATGTTAAATACCACTTTTGAGGTAAACGTAGACATCGCATTCAGGTGGAATCACATTAAGGCTGCAACGAGATTCTAAGCTGACAGGTTATTTGTGAACAGAGTGGCTTTCTTGTTACGAAAAAGGTTTGTGGGAATACCCTCTTTTATGCCGTCTATTTATCAAGGAAAATCACGAAACAATGTATTTAAGTATGTTTATTTAATAGGCTTATTAAAAAAATACGTTACATATACGGTACTTAAAAGTTTACTTGTGTACCAAAAAACATAACGTTGTAACGTTTATTTAATAACAGATTGAAATTAAAAACTAACTTAAAGTTTCCCTTGAAACTATTCATCGAATCTAATTACAAAAAATGAGCCCTAACCTTCCATATAGATAGTGAATTACACATTTTACATAAAAGGAACGAATAATATGATTTTAAATACCCCGAACGACGTTTTATAATTTTGTCGTAAATACAATTTAAGTTGGTGTAGCGTTTTACTCCAATTACTCATGTCTAAAGTAAATTTCCTATCCATATTTAGTCATAATTGGATATAACAAATAATTTTAAGCCTTAAAAATTAGTTTGCTAACTTCTATTATGAGGAAATTTCAATGCTGTTGATTAACTAAATGAGATTTGAATCAATTTAATGTAGATAACTAGTCTAGGAAAATTTCATTATGAACACCTTGTTTTGAGGTGCAAGCTATAAATTTATGAGCACGGGTTTTTGAGACTACTACATAGGATATCTCGTCCTCCTATGTATCATAGTTATTTTAACTTAAATTTGAAATTTAAAATCCTTATAAGTTGTCCTAATAAACGGTATAAGTTGACTGACACATACCTTTTCCGTAAATTATTTACTTAAGGGACGATTTACTTCAAAATTTAACTTTAAAAATCATATCTTTCATATAAATATGAAATGTATAGTGTATACATAAAAACATTTAAAAACATATATTTTCATAAATAGTCATACAATTCCATAAACTTCCCCATCCTACTAGATAAAAGAAAATAAATGTCATGATATTCATGATATTTTTGACTGCTTTAAACTTTTATGTTTAGCGATGAATAATGAATAAGTACCTGGTGACCGAGCTTTGCTCGGGTAGAATAAGACATGTTTTTACAAGTTAATTAGCAAAATTAAAACAAATTTACTGCCCGATGAAAACATTTATGTGGTTGAAATAAAACCGATTCAATACACCATAGTTAATACAGCACTGAACAAAAAGTATTGCCTCTGATGGGGTAAGAACTCGCGGCCTATAGTTCTTGAGACCGACACGCTACCACTCGGCTACGACGTTAGTCAATTGAGCGATGCCGTTTAACGTCTTTTAGCCAAAGCCGATCATTTACTGTTTAATTATCCATACCGTTATTATTAGCCTGTGATCAACTGATTTTGTTATAAACGGAATGAGGATTGAAAAGCAAAAGAGAAATTTAATTTACACATATTAATTGGTTTGTTACAGTGGCTTCAAGCAATACAACAAATACGTTTTCTACCAAAACACGGAAGATTTTTGAAATACTTTTTTCTGCTTTTATTTCGCACAGCTATGTTATCCTTAAGTTTTTACAAATTGTTTAGTAACCTGATAATTTTGCATTTATTTAATTCATAAAATGAATATTAATGCATAACCTCTATATTGTTCCCCGCAGTCTTCAATCAAGAACTGTCAAACGGTTATAAACAGCTGTTTTGGTTTGTATTGTTTACATTTTATTCTCCATAAGCGTAATGTTAAATTTTTAGATTTTAAACTTAATATTACAGTAAAACACGAATTTTCCTGGACATTAGACCTATCTAGAACTTATTTTCTACTCGGAAATTAGTTATTTCCAAAATTTAAAGAAATTCCTCGGTGCCGTTTTCGAGATCCGTGTGCAAATATATATATATATATATATATATATATATATATATATATATATATATATATATACAAACCTTGCTCGTATTATAGTATTGGATAGAAATTTTTTAGAATTTTTAGTTCGTTTTAACAGAGATGTTAAATTACTAGAAAGGTATATCCTTTTGCCAGAAAACCTCTTTTTAGCGAATTTCCCATAGGGAAGAAGCTATTACCGTAGGTCTCATGGCAAGAGTTAAGCCCGAGACCATGTTATTTTTTCTTCTTTAGGTGCCCAGAGACCAAAAACAATAGTCGTTAAAATTTTTATATATATATATGTATATATGTGTCTGTTAGCACGATAACTCTCGTAAAAATGGTCCGATCGAGACCAAATTTGGTAGAGACGTGTATTCCTACAAATGCTCGGACGAGTTCGTAAACCAGACATATCGGTCAATGGGAACGGGTAGTTTAGGGGGGTTTTGTACCCCAAAATGGGGTTTTTTGAGTTTTTCACATGTAATTTTTAAAATTTATCAGTTTATGTTTTTATTGTATTGGTGATCTTCAATCAATACACCTTAGTCAAGAAGGGGTCTAATTTATTTTCCATTTCATCGGTAAGGAGCGAAGTGGATAAGGGTAAAGGGCTATTACGGTAATGGATGGACATTAGGTAGGCTTTTTATTCCTACTGGCTTTTCTGTTAAATGAGTCGTTACTTTAAAATAATCAACTGAAGATTTTATACAGTAATATTTATAACAATATTTTGAACGGATTTAAGATTTGTATTTTATCGGGAAATATTTTATGTGAACGTTATAATCTTATTTTTGAGGGTTTTAACTTTTCATACGGAATATAAAAAATTAAGAGTTGATTAATAAATCACAATACAAATAAATATTGCAACAAATAAAAACATTTATCTTTATTGGAACCCAGGCCCCCGTGGCTGTTGTCGGCAGTCCTTAGTATTTAGAATAGAGTTAATGGCAGTGTAGGGAAAGTGCGTGCAAAAGTCCATACCATTATAAACTAAAATAACGTAACACAGTATCAAAATGTGCAATAAAAAGTCACAGTTAAAAATGTAAACTGTTTAGTCACTCGCATAACCAAAAAACCAAATGTAAACAAAATAAAAAAAACATAAACAAATGCAAGTGCTTCAATCTGTAGTGTATATCATTAACTAATAGATATAGTATAACAATCAGCTGTTAAAAGAAAATATTTATAAAGTAAACAAAGTTATGGTTCCATTTCATCGGTAAGGAGCGAAGTGGATAAGGGTAAAGGGCTATTACGGTAATGGATGGACATTAGGTAGGCTTTTTATTCCTACTGGCTTTTCTGTTAAATGAGTCGTTACTTTAAAATAATCAACTGAAGATTTTATACAGTAATATTTATAACAATATTTTGAACGGATTTAAGATTTGTATTTTATCGGGAAATATTTTATGTGAACGTTATAATCTTATTTTTGAGGGTTTTAACTTTTCATACGGAATATAAAAAATTAAGAGTTGATTAATAAATCACAATACAAATAAATATTGCAACAAATAAAAACATTTATCTTTATTGGAACCCAGGCCCCCGTGGCTGTTGTCGGCAGTCCTTAGTATTTAGAATAGAGTTAATGGCAGTGTAGGGAAAGTGCGTGCAAAAGTCCATACCATTATAAACTAAAATAACGTAACACAGTATCAAAATGTGCAATAAAAAGTCACAGTTAAAAATGTGAACTGTTTAGTCACTCGCATAACCAAAAAAACAAATGTAAACAAAATAAAAAAACATAAACAAATGCAAGTGCTTCAATCTGTAGTGTATATCATTAACTAATAGATATAGTATAACAATCAGCTGTTAAAAGAAAATATTTATAAAGTAAACAAAGTTATGGTTCCATAGTATATGGGATCCTTTTTAAAGGGGCTGTTTTAGGGGTTTCCCGGCAATTATTCTATTTTTTCTCGCCGTAAGAACCATCCTTGGACTTCAACGAACATCTTAAAAAAAGAATTGGCCAAATTGGTCCAGACGTTGTTGAATTATGCACTTACTAACACATTTTGCGATTCATTTTTATATTATAGATGTGACGTGTTCAAAAATGTCTTCCAGCAAAAAACCTTTTTAAAATGTTTCTTTGTTTATAAAAATTAAAAGTGTAATTTCTTTAGACATTGTACTGTGGATCTATTATGAACGTATGATTATCCAAGTTGTGTAACTGATCTTACGTAAGTCTGATTGCTCTGCCGTATATTGCCTAACATGTGGTACAATATTGGTCTCATATCGTTCCTAAACACATTGTCCCGAATTTGATATTATGTTGCAGCCATGTCCTTACAGCTCATACTTCCAAATGTAATACAATATGTCGCGGTGTCGTCTGCATACAACATATTTTGTCTAGAATGTGGTATTTCGGTGCCTCAATATATTTACACAACATTAAAGTTGTTGAGACTGTCTTCTTGCTAATTTCTTTGTTCTCGTATTTTGGTTTATATTTTGACTTCAGTTTGTATTCTGTAAATATGTTATACAATAAGACTGTACAATAACATTTAAAGTAAGCCCAACTTTGTAGGGCTGTAAGACTGTATCAAGCAGCAAGATAGGTCCTACATGTAATAATGACTGAATATTTCCCTAAAATTTACCGAAAATACAAATAAATCCTCACCTGAATTATTTAGCATAATTTTTAATATAAATAACTTATATTTTATTTAAATTACCCGGTTTCATTTCCACAATTTGAACTAGACGCCGTTTACATTTCATTTTGCATCGCAATTTTAGATTCAAAATTGAAGGTTTCTCTTGGTTCTGGAATTTTCTTGTTGCCGGAAAGCAGGCTCTGGATTGCCCGAGGTGCTGATTTTATTACTGATTCTTGACCTGCTTGAGCTGAGTGTCGATTCATGTTTAATTGTAGGGTGTCGGCGCCTTTTATGGATGCCAGAGGAAACGCCTACCTACATTGACACTTGAAGATAATTGTAAGGAAGAAACTCCAGTTGATCTTTTGAGTAACTTATCTGTTGATCAAAGGCAGAGATTTTCCGAACTTATAGAATCCATCCGGACGTCTTGACAGAATAATTAGGCTTTACTCATCTCATGAAATAAAATTAAAAACTCGAAGGTTGTTAGGCCCCATCCTTACAAATTTGTTCCACCAAAGATGGGTGCTTTACGAAATAAAGTCGGTAAACTACTTAAACAAGGGGTTATTGAGCCCTATCTTTCGGCCTATTCTAGTCCTGCCTTCCCCGTACCAAAACCGGGCGGTAAACACCGTTTTGTAGTTGACTATCGAAGACTAAACACATGGATTGAAGTTGAATCCACCCCGTTACTGGATCTACACTCGGCTTTTTAATTGGTTTGGTGAAGCAAAATATTTCAGTATTTTTTATCTAAATGTGGCTTTCCACCAGATTCCTTTTTTCTGATAAGAGCCGACGCATAACAGGTTTTTGTATCCCCTGGAATTTATACCAATTTACTACTGTGCCTATGGAACTTGCGGAGCTCAGACGTTAACTAGAATGTTCGACTCCACTTTCCATGACCTGAAATTTAAATGTATCTCCAACTACTTAGATGATCTTTTAGTTTATAGTAAGGATTTTAAGTCCCATGAAGCTCATGTGGAAGAGGTGCTTAAAATATTAAGGCAGGCGGGTCTGATGGTGAATCCAGAGAAGGTCCAATTCTGTCATGAACAGATCTCTTTCACTGGACATTTAGTGTCACATAAAGGTATCTCCATTGATGCGGCCCGTACCCAGAGAATAAGAGACTTTCCTTGGCCTAAGGATGTTAAAGGCATTGCTCGCTTTGTGGAAATGGTCAACTTTTACCGACACTTCATACCGAAGGCCGCAGAGCTTATTGCACCTTTAAATTAACAGAGGAAGAAGGAAGCAAAGATTGTCTGGGGTCCAAAGCAGAAAGTCTTCCTAAAACTGATGGTAACCATCATGTCACCTCCGGTGCTACACATGCCCGACTTTAGTAAAAGCTTTGTCCTACAATCGGGCGCGTCATCAGTTGCGGTGGCAGCTGTACTCTCAGGACGTAGACGGATATCGACAACCTGTGAAATATGCATCCCGTACATTTACTGATTGTGAACGTAAATCCTCAATCTATGAATTAATTGGTATGTTTGACTGTTATCTTCGGAATTGACAAATTAAATTCCTCGAAAATTGGGGAAAATAGATAGATGGGTAATTAAAATTTCGGCTTCCAAATTAAAAGTTCAACGCGTCATGGGTACTTCAGAATGTTGTTGCTGATGTTTTATCAAGGATGTATCACAATACGGGCAGGGAAGAAGTCCCTGAATTTATCAATGTCTGTTTCACCATTTTGCCTGATTTTCCTACAGCATTTGATGATATCCAGTCCAACCAGTTGCGGGATCCGGAACTATTACCTATATTCACCGAACCGCAGGTAGGTGGAGATCATCCCTCGTATTTTCTTTCCAAGGGTGTTATCGTATGTCGTCCGCAAGAAAAGAGGTGATAAATCACCAAAAATTGTGTAAACGAGTCACCTCATACCAATGGTTTTCTCATACTATCATAACTCACCAGTGGGTGGTCATTTGGGGATAGTGAAATCTATTGCAAAAATACAGACCGTACAGTTGCGGGGAGAGTGCGGGCTTGTCAACTCTGTTCATTGAGCAAACCTGCCCAGAACACGAAGTTGGGATTTCTTTCTTCTGATATAGTGGAGAGGCCGATGGAGAAGCTGTTTATCGACTACGTAGGACACTTTCCTCGTAACAAGGAAGGAATACTTCTCTTCTTGTTGCGGTACACACACCTTCTTGAAATTCGTTTGGTTTTAACCTCTTAGACGAGCTACTACTCAACTTACTTTGCAGGCACTCAAAAGTTATATTTTCCAAAACCTTGGTGTCCCCTTCGTCATAGTGACGGATAATGGTAGTCAATTTACCTTAACCATTTTCAACAGAGTGTGTTTCGGACAAGGAATTCTTCAACAACGTCTTATCCTCAACCATCACAAGCGGAGAGATTCAATCGCACTCTAAGGGCAGCTCTGATTGCATTCCATGGTGATGGCACAACAGGTGGGATCAGAATCTTCAGTGTCTCCAGGTGGCTTTCAATGCTGCTCTTCATGAGGGACACAAAAATGTACCTTTCCAGCAAATTTTTGGATTTAAACCTAATAATCCACTGTCCAACATATGGAAAATAAACGATCTCCTTCCTAGTTCTCCGAATACCGATTTGAAGAAGACTTGTGGCGGCTAAACGCAATCTTCAAATGTCACATGGAAGGGGGTGAAAGAGGACATAAGGATAATCCAATCAAAATTGGACAATCGGTATACTGTTTGGCTCATCCAATCAGCTATGCCGCTTACAAAATAGCGGAAAACTGTGTTATTGTTGGACGGGTCCTCACAAAATTCGAAGTATCTCTCCCCTGTCACGGTGTCTCCCCTGCTGTTTGTCCTGGTTAGAAAATTGTTCATGTTCCGGTTGACAGACCTGATGCACTGATGCCTGATGATGATGTGTTCAAAATTTTGTTCAAATTTGGTTTTCAGTTATCAATATATTAATTTCAATATATACAAATAATATTTTATTTCCAGAAATTCTACTAGACTAGGCCTGGTAATATGATAAAATTAAATTAAATTGTTGTGATGTAGTATTATTTATTAGTAGTCTCACATTTAAAGGATTATATCTTTATTCAATTGTATTTTTATGTGTAATTATCAAGTATAGTTTCAAAAGTATTGTAATTTTATAAATCTTAATTGGGTATAAATTAGGGCCAAAGATAGGCTAGGGCTGATGAAGTAAGTGGATTTAATGAAGAAGAATTGAAGTAGACCATCAAATCAAAATAGGTTATGTTGTTTTATGTTATATGGTTTTGTAATTTGAGGTTAAGACTTATGATCTGCTCCTGGGGGCTACGAGGGCCCCTGGCCTAAGGCCAAAGAAGTGATCGAGATGGGCTGAACTGGCTGTTATGCTACTGATATTAGCCCCTCTGGGACCTCAACTGAGCAGCGCGGTGGGGTGACTTCTAGGCCTGCTCGGGCTGAACTGGCTGTTATGCTACTGATATTAGCCCCTCCGGGACCTCAACTGAGCAGCGCGGTGGGGTGACTTCTAGGCCTGCTCGGGCTGAACTGGCTGTTATGCTACTGATATTAGCCCCTCCGGGACCTCAACTGAGCAGCGCGGTGGGGTGACTTCTGGGCCTGCTCCTATCCTCAGTTACAAGCAGCTGCTAACATCAAGATACTGTTCTAAGACCTAACCTTCACCACTTCAACTCAGGTGCAGTACTTTTTTCAACATTTTAAATTATCCCACCAACAAATTATTATCAAGCAGTGAATGTTACCACATTCTTTAGTTTAGTGAAATTTTCCATAGCCTAGTAATTTTTTTTAATCAGTGTCATTCATTAAATTATAAGTTCTTTGGCCGTTAATTTTTCTACTGCATTACTACACTACCGCGAAGCCGTGAACTAGGAGTTACCAGATGTGCTGTTCCAACGCTGCAATATTTATCAGCCCTTGTATTGAATGTATTGTAATGAGTCAATTTATGTTCTTATTTGTTAAGGTTAGGGACCTATAATACTACTTAATATTTTTTATCTCTTTAACGGAGCACGTTTCGGCCAACCTATTCGAAATTCCCTTTCGGTAACACTGGTACTAAATTCTGCTCCTAATAATTTATTTTGGACATTTAGTTTTTTATGAGATTCCGTTTAAATATGGCTCATAACCGTTTAAGCCTTGGATGTTAATCGTACTGTATTCAATGTTAGTCTGTAATTTATTTTGTTGTTGTCACCTACTTAATGTTGAAATATTTAAATGTTTAATAATATGTCATTTTCACTTAATTAAATCCCAAGACATTATGTTTACTGCTGGCCAGCATTCACGTACCAAGCCATTTATTTATGTTATAGGTCTACTACAATATTTATTCATCCATTTAAGATCGAGTTTAGATTTACATTTATTGAGTCAGTTTAAACCTAGTATATTAATTACTGATCAATCAATTACTTAATTGCTTACTTACTGCTCATTCCATTTGAAATAATATTAACTGTCAATCTGAAACCTATTTCATCTTTTTATGTCTGTGGTAATTAATTACTCGAAACTTAATTAATAACATTTTATTTCTTTTATAGCTTGGTAGGCCAGAGTTTAACATTTGTAAACATTTGAAGTAAACATAGTATTTATTTCAATAAAATGCAATGGTGATGTCTAATTATGTGTACTGCATTCGACTCCTCGTTTCTCTCCTTGCCACGCTCCTCAGATAAGGGTTTGCGGTTCCAACCGCCACAATGTTCACTTTCTCAGTAGTTACAGTATGCGCCAAAGAGTGTCTCCTTACAACTCAAAACATCTAAAACACGATTCAAAAACAGCTTCCCTTGCAGGAAATAATGTCTGAAAGAGCTATCTTCCCAATTTGTATAAAACATATACCAAGTAACGGTTCTTGTAACTTTTTGTGGATGTAAAAATGGTGACTAAATTCATTTTAACGATTCATTTACTGTATTTTTGTTCTAAAAACTCATCTAAATGATTAATAAAACCATACGTCGCTTTATCTCTTAAAGTGATTTATACCAATAATGTTTTATAAATGAATATCTTTCTACAACCCCCTTATAGAACATTAGTAAATAAAGACACATTTGTTTCCACTAGAGTCTGATGAGTTGTATTACAACGTCAAGCAATGCCAGTTATTCGGGTTATTAGTCTAATAAAGTTGACAATCTACAAACCAGCCAGCAAAATGAACGAGCAACAAAGCTGTTTCTAACACAATTACTCAACCAACTCTGTTTCTCTCGCATTCTGTCATTTATTTTCATAAGAACGCCATAGAAATATATTTGTAGGCAATTCCTACTTACAAATATAAAATAACATATATGAATACCTTTAAGTCTAGCAAAACTACACTAATCTTTTAATTCAACATAAATTAATTAACTAGTTATTCACTAACCTAAAAGATAAAAATAATTAATTAAGCGAGTCATATCTCCAAACGAAACTTATCTTATACTTTTTCATCAAGATATTAGATTTCTTTATTATTCTGTATCTCAATAATGAAGAGTGAAAGTACAAGTTGCAGTGTAGAGTGAACAACAACAATGATCTCGCTATCTCTTACACCCTGTGGGCCACAAAGGGTTCACATCAGGGTATATTGAAAAATCAAATTTTCTATGTCGTCATTCGGTATTGTTTGATTCGGTGTTGTTGTATCAGCTGGCTTGAAGTAGGGAAAATTTCTACCAGAAAGATATGATTTCAACTTTTAAGAACACGAAATGATTTGTAAATTATTTGAGAGTCATAATAGAGTTATAAAATAATTATAAATTATTTGATAACATATACTGTATGTGTCTTTTAATTTTTATTATTACAGACGAGTTACTTATTTAATTAAATATCTTAGAGGATTATAACTAGCAATTAAATAGCAACATAGAGGTATCTCACTTAGATAAAGATAAAAGTACAGTAATAATAACGTTTCTCGACCATTCTACGTACATGATGCCACGACTACACAAACATTATCACTTTCTAAACAAGACAATTAGCTTTATAGAGTGATAACCAATAATTCTCACCCACTGCAGCAAGTCTGGTGATTCAATGCCCTGTCAATACTGAAAGATGAAGCGGCCATTACAATGAAGTATGGCCAAAACCTGAAACCAATTATACTCCTGTTTGTTTACACTTTGCCCGGCCTGGAGCCAGTAGGTCAATTTATAACGCTTTTGTCTTTGTACAAAGGGACTTACAGAGGAATTCATCGTCTTTTTTAAATTAACGATTAAGAAATTCTATGCCGAAAAAATCTATCTTCATTCAACATTGTATGGTCAAACTACTAATTACATGGTTACTTTATGATATGTGATAGTGTGGTTGGCTGTCCAATACGATAATACGAGCAACGTTTGTTTATTTGCCCACGGATCTCGAAATCAGTTCTAACGAATTTATTTAAATTTTGGAAATAACTAAGCTAATTTCCGAGTACAAAATAAGTTCTAGATAGATCTAATGTCCAGGAAGATTCCGGTTTTCTTGTAACATTCAGTTTAAAATCTAAAAAATTAACATTGCGCTTATGGAGAATCAAATGTAAACAATACTAATCAAAGCATCTATTTATAACCGTTTGACAGTTGTTAATTGAAGATGAAATTGACTGTTAAATTAAATGAAAAAAATTGACATATGAAAGAGTATGCAGGTTTGCTGCTATGAAGAACATTGAAGGTAGGCATTTCTAGCATAAAAAATTATTACTTCGACCATTTATATAGTTTCATTAAAGTTGGTAAGCCAATTAAAAGCCATAAGGGTTTTTAATGATAACAGATGAAATTAAATTTAGTTGTGAAATTAAATTATAAATTATTGCTATAATAATGTCTTCATCACTTAAATAAATGAAAATGACTATCGTTACAAATTTGCAGAGTTACTGGTTTTAAAAGTTCTATATCTCGAATGAGAAATGTTATAAAGGCATTAAATACATATGAAGCCAGGTGTGTCAAAGGCCAGATGGTGGTGCGTCCATTACTATGGTAATCTGGCCATCATCTCTCCAACGGCACTGCCACGACGGCTGTGTCAGCACACCCCAAATCGACTCACATCCTGACAAGCTAACGTGTTTCAAAGGCCAGATTGCGTTGCATCCATTATTATGGTAACCTGGCCATCATCTCTCCAACGGCACTGCCACAACGGTTGTGGCAGCACACCCCAACTCGACTCACATCCTGACAAGATAACGTGTTTCAATGGCCAGATTGCGTTGCATCCATTATTATGGTAATCTGGCCATCATCTCTCCAACGGCACTGCCACAATGGCTGTGGCAGCACAACCCAACTCGACTCACATCCTGACAAGCTAACGTGTTTCAATGGCCAGATTGCGATGCATCCATTATTATGGTAATCTGGCCATCATCTCTCCAACGGCACTGCCACAACGGTTGTGGCAGCACACCCCAACTCGACTCACATCCTGACAAGCTAACGTGTTTCAATGGCCGGATTGCGATGCATCCATTATTATGGTAACCTGGCCATCATCTCTCCAACGGCACTGCCACAACGGTTGTGGCAGCACACCCCAACTCGACTCACGTCCTGACAAGCTAACGTGTTTCAATGGCCAGATTGCGTTGCATCCATTACTATGGTAATCTGGCCATCATCTCTCCAACGGCACTGCCACGACGGCTGTGTCAGCACACCCCAACTCGACGCACATCCTGACAAGCTAACGTGTTTCAAAGGCCAGATTGCGTTGCATCCATTATTATGGTAATCTGGCCATCATCTCTCCAACGGCACTGCCACGACGGCTGTGTCAGCACACCCCAACTCGACGCACATCCTGACAAGCTAACGTGTTTCAAAGGCCAGATTGCGTTGCATCCATTATTATGGTAATCTGGCAATCATCTCTCCAACGGCACTGCCACGACGGCTGTGTCAGCACACCCCAACTCGACGCACATCCTGACAAGCTAACGTGTTTCAAAGGGCAGATTGCGTTGCATCCATTATTATGGTAATCTGGCCATCATCTCTCCAACGGCACTGCCACAATGGCTGTGTCAGCACACCCAAACTCGACTCACATCCTGACAAGCTAACGTGTTTCAAAGGCCAGATTGCGTTGCATCCATTATTATGGTAACCTGGCCATCATCTCTCCAACGGCACTGCCACAACGGTTGTGGCAGCACACCCCAACTCGACTCACATCCTGACAAGCTAACGTGTTTCAATGGCCAGATTGCGTTGCATCCATTATTATGGTAATCTGGCCATCATCTCTCCAACGGCACTGCCACAATGGCTGTGTCAGCACACCCAAACTCGACTCACATCCTGACAAGCTAACGTGTTTCAAAGGCCAGATTGCGTTGCATCCATTACTATGGTAATCTGGCCATCATCTCTCCAACGGCACTGCCGAGATGTCTGTGGCAGAACAACCCAACTCGACTCATATCCTGACAAGCTAACGTGTTTCAAAGGCCAGATGGCGGTGTATACATTACTAATCCATTACTAAGGTAATCTGGCCATCATCTCTCCAACGGCACTGCCACAATGGCTATGGCAGCACAACCCAACTCGACTCATATCCTGACAAGCTAACGTGTTTCAAAGGCCAGATGGCGGTGTATACATTACTAATCCATTACTAAGGTAATCTGGCCATAATCTCTCCAACGGCACTGCCACAACGGCTGTGGAAGCACAATCCAACTCGACTCATATCCTGACAAGCTAAAGTGTTTCAAAGGCCAGATGGCGGTGTATCCATTACTAATCCATTACTAAGGTAATCTGGCCATAATCTCTCCAACGGCACTGCCACAACGGCTGTGGAAGCACAATCCAACTCGACTCACATCCTGACAAGCAAACGTGTTTTAAAGGCCAAATGGTGGTGTATCCATTACTAATCCATTACTACGGTAATCTGGCCATCATCTCTCCAACGGCACTGCCACGACGGCTGTGGCAGCACACCCCAACTCGACTCACATCCTGACAAGCTAACGTGTTTCAAAGGCCAGATTGCGTTGCATCCATTACTATGGTTATCTGTCCATCATCTCTCTAATGGCACTGCCACAACGGCTGTGGCAGCACACCCCAACTCGACTCACATCCTGACAAGCTAACGTGTTTCAAAGGCCAGATGGCGGTGTATCCATTACTATGGTTATCTGCCCATCATCTCTCCAATGGCACTGCCACAACGGCTGTGGCAGCACACCCCAACTCGACTCACATCCTGACAATGACAAGCTAACGTGTTTCAAAGGCCAGATGGCGGTGTATCCATAACTATGGTATTCTGTCCATCCTTTATCCAATAGTACTGTCACGACGGCTGTGGCAGCACACCCCAACTCGACTCACATACTGGCAAGTAACGTGCGTTAATTACTATGGTAATCTGGCCATCATCCTTCTGGCACTGCCTCGACGGCTGGGGCAGCACGACCTAGCTCGCCTACATCCTGACAAGGTAATGCTGGTCGAAGGCCAGGAGTGGTATTTTTATTTGTATGATATTTGAATGAAAGGAGTAATTGAATATCCATATTTGTATATTCTTTTATTTGTGCTATTAATCACCCCATCACCAGAGTTTTAAAGCTCCCTATCTACACCTTATCAACACTATCCTTTTAGCGTTTAATACTCGTGAGTAAAACAAAATATAGTTTTATTCATACCACTTTCATCTAATTCATGGAATCTTTTCATCTAATCTTTAGACACAGACCGCTCAATCCTGATTCAACGTACATACAAGTACTAAACCTGGTAGCTGTAGATGATTCAGTCTTCTACTCCATAACTAAAAGTATGTATTAAGCCTTTCAGATATTTGAAAACTAATTCAAGGGCCAAATATTATCATTCGTCACGATTAAACCTGAGCTTTGTTCGGAATGTTTAGGGTTCCACTGCATTTCATGCTGATAGATCTTGCTAACCCCCTCTATGCTCTATTCTGTGGTTCTGAGTAAACTACAATCAAAACTTAGGTTAAAGTTAAGACTCTAGTGAGACTAAAACGTTTCAGTACAAGAAATGCTTGTCGATCGTCTAGTAGGTATAAAACATTTAGAGCCGTCTTCACCTTAAAAATATCCTCCTTTTTGTAGATTGACGCCCACAAGTTATAAATATAAAACTCAAATAGAATATAAATAAAATATAAATCCAACAAAGATTAAAAATAATGTTACAGAATATAACGGTTTGAAATATTTATTTGATAAGACTTGGTTTGGTGGTGTCAAATGTTGACTGATAGAATGACAACGTGTATTGAATGTATGAGAATGTACTCGTATTGTCGCTATGCCGTGATCGAACCTCATTCGCTCAAGTTTAATTGAATTTTGCGTTGCTCCTGTCGACTCTGACGCGTCAAACTGCATGTACTTCCTGTGTGTCCTATGAACGCTAATAGTTCAGCTCTAACAATGCCTAGTCAACTGTAAACGTTAAATAATTATAGCTTGCTCGTTATTTGAGAATCAACATTAATTGTATTGCATTTTATATTTTTGTTTCGTCATATTCAATATCTCCATTAGTTTCAATAACAAGATATTAAAGGAAGAAATAACACTGTAAGACAGGCATATTATGACTGGTGTAGTAAATATTTTTTGGTGTATTAATTTCTTATCAAAATTAATTTTAGAACCTACTATTAAAGACGTATTAGACATTTTCAACGCGCTAGAAGAATGTACAATTGTCTTTAAAAAACAGTTAATGGATGCAGATTTATTTATTACAAATGTATGTAGATTTACGCATGGGTATTAAAATGGGTGTATAAATTATAGCTACCTATATGACTTATTTATGTAAAGGCTAGTTTGGACATACTGATATAAATGGGATTGAAGAGATATTTGTGTCTTTTGCTATATAAACTAAATGGCTTTGATTTTTTATATATGTTTGTATATAAATATTTGGTTAATGTGCGTTTAATTCGTTATTAAAATTACATACAAAAAGGATTTTCGTGAATGAAACCCTAATTAATGCCATTAATTACGAATGCAATCATAATGTAGAGGAAGTTAAAACCTTGAATCTAGAAAATTATTCGAACAAAAGCAAGTGGCTGGAGAGGATGTGTGGGCCTTCTTGTGCTAAACTAATTTACTTGAGTTCATTAATTATTGAAGGTTCTGCCTCTCTTGTTCAGTCCCTCTCGTTTTAATGATTCACACTCTCGCCGACTTACCTCAACGTAACTCAACTTAAAACTCTTTTGAATTTTCCTAGATTACTTATAGCACGTTATATAGTACAGTATAATACAAATTTTAAATAAAATAACGTATAATTTCATGATTTATTCAATCACATATACGAATTATAAAAATATGTTGTTCAGTATTGGTTGTGTATTAATTTAATATTTTAATGACTTAAGTTACATGAAGTATATTTGCAACCACGATGGTATCCTTAATCAGGGGTTGACCCCAATAACTCATTAGATCATGTGGTTTATTATTAATTTGTTTTTAATGCTAATTAAAAAACATTTTTGTAGTTTTGAGTATATCTTTGTAGACGGTGAAAATATACTTCAGCTTATAATTGTAATTTTTCTACTGGCAATTTTTATGAGCGATTAAATGTGGTTGTGGTTGGTTAAATGTGGTGCCTCTGGCAGGAGTTAATAAGCTAATGTTATGCTTATGTTTGTGTAGGATATTAGAGGCAGAGAGAGCTACCCGCGGCTGCAGCTGGTGGCAGGGGTGCCAACCCTGTCGCCCTGGTTTGTCGCGTTCGCCGTAGTTTAATTGGATTTGTCTTACCACAACTGTCAACACTGACTTGGCAGGCCATTTTCGGATCATCTTGACAGTCACACACCGTATGCAAGGTAACATTTCACATTCACGTTCTATGCTTCAGTAATTTACCACATTCATCTTTGTTCAAATTGAATTTTCAGGATTTTTAATGCATTGTTCTTGTTTACTACTTAACACTGAAGAGGAATATAATCATTTATACATATCGTATATTCATATATAGCAAAATATATTCTGAGCGTGTCTCATCATGTACACTAGGGATATGGTCCAATAACAGGCATCGTTTGTATTATTTAAAGTAGCACATTTTATTGTTAATACTTGTTCTTGAGGAATGGAAAAACTGGTATATTACTTATATTAGTTTTGTAATAAATAAAAACCGTATAAAATTGGTTAAATAGAAAACATTAAAGATTAAGGACCTAGTAAAAGCAAGTTAGACGTTGAGTACGACACCTTACCGTACGGTTAAATGCGGTAAAACGTGTATTCTGGCTCTTCTTACACCTCTCTATCTCGCGGTTCAGAGCCATTTGTTCCCAATAATAATCAAAACTCTAATCTTATGATACAGCGCAGACATATCGTCATCCTAAATGAACGCAGAACAGCTAGTGACTGCTCCGACTGTGGCGAGAGGTCCAAGAAGGAAGTGGTTGTGGTGGAACCATCACCGCATCTCATTTCATTCTGTAAAATAAAAACTTGGCATAACTTTAAATATAGTGTTGAGCATATTTATTTTAGATCACAAATAAATGTCATTGTGTCAACAGGACATAACAATACCCAACATAACTATAAAACTTCAGGTCATTTATAATTTATCTATGTGTTAACGTTTTTGGGAGCTAGTAAGAAGTTGTTATAAAATTGTTTTCTTTGTATTAAACACAGGTCTGAAAATGCTGCATTATCGAGTGCTGCTAGTGTCAGATTTTGCTTTAACCTGGATGAATCGACAAGGAACTGGAGCTGTGCGATAATGAATCAAGGGGGTAAAGTCAATGGTTTCTTCGAGATTTTATTCCAAATAAGTAAGTTAAAATTGTCTCAGGACTTCATTTCATACAGTTTTTGAAAACCTATCTTATAAAACTAAATAAACGGGCTAACACATAGGCCTACTTTCTCCCTTAAGTAAATTCAAATACTACAATATTTAATAAAACTATTGTATTCTAAATATTATATAAATAGGCCTATCATTAAACAAATATTATTATAAAATAATAATCTAATTTCTTAAACTAACCACAAGTGAGAAAATAAGCTAAATTAAATTCGTTAGATACTATTTGGGCCACTACCTCCTTCATCCCTCCCAAGGTGCCAAACTTTATTGGGTGATGTAGCCTCACACTGCATACCAAGTTTCATGGGAAATGAATGAGGAATAAAGAAAAAATTGATATTTATTATTCTCCATAAGAATAGCATCGGACAACATACTGCGTTTACCATAGAATTATCTAGAACTTTTCTCAGAAACCGCTAGTCGTATACTAGTGATTCAGAATACTAATTAGTTTAGTTTTGAGACAGTTTTAATGTGAAGGTTACTTAGTAAAAATGTAGGTGTACGATAATTTTAGTTTTCATAACTAGGAGCAAAGGTAGCTCTTTTGGTACGAAAACGTGTTTTACAAGCGAGGCGCAACGGAGCTTGGAAATACGATTAAGTACCAAAAAGACACGTTCACCCTATGTAACTAACAACTATTTCCATACTTTGGAAATAACCTTCTAATCGTTACAAAATTAGACCTCATAACTTGAGGTTATACATAATTGGCATTCATGTTTACAGTTATATTGTAATCCTTTAATCCTTGTTAAATTTTTCGGTTATCTTTTGAAGATAATCTAAACTATCCTAAACATATTAAAGAATATTTTTAAATGTGATATAACAAACTTTGAGGTTAGCGAACCAAAAAATTATCCACATTTTTGTTCCTTATTTGAAGTTATCCGAAAACGATGATTTAGCGGACAACTTAGTGAACTGATAAGGTATGTGTTCCGGACAGTATGATAAGAATAATTTTATGAAACCCATATATTTTTGTTGTTTACTTTTAGTAGGTCTCAGTTCACTGATATGCCTATATTCTGTCTATGCTCCTGTTTTCTATGACAGTAAACCAAATTTACACAATTTTTCGTCAATAAATTTACTATTTACTGTTTTGATCCGAGAAAGAGGTTGGCTTAAAACCGTAAAGCATTGTTTTTTCATCTGTCTACTCATAGAAGAACGAATTAAACAAAACGATTATATAGAAATATAAAAAAATATAAAAAAATAGTAAAAAATGGCAAGGTAGCGTCGTCCTGTTATCCAGCTACTTGAGGGTCACTAATGTGGATAGTTGTGAGAGATGGTCGGTGGTTGTAGTGTTCTCTTATTTGGATGAACGTCCGCACTATTGAATACTACGTTAATCTAATCCTCAAAACCATTCTCATAACTAGACCAATTCGTAATTTAGAGGCCATGGTTCGGATTCCACGTTAAAATGTAGGTCACTTAGTTGTTGCCATCGACTTTTGGGCTATTAATTAACAGTCCTGTCTAAGGAAAATGTCAGCCTTAGTCAGTAACAAGACTACAAGATCATACCATAATCATCTTATACTCAATCTTCATTCATACGTATCTTAAAATACCTACCTTGTTGTATGATTACCATTTCAATAATCTAATCTAATCGAATCTGACCTGTGTTATATAGCTTGTGGACATACTAACTGTCTATAACAAGTTGTCACTGGAACAACTTGTCAGCTGACAGTTGTCACATGTTTCTCACCGAAAATACCCACAAAGAAAAAGATGTCCGTAAATCAACGAGGACCAAGAAACAATCCCTCTCAACCTCACTAGAGTTTTCCTCCCTAGAAGTGATACAGGATCACATCTTGAGGTTGTTCCACCTTCCAACGTATTTTCTGTTCCAACAAGAAAGAACAATTAGATTTAATAAGTGATCGAGTAACAGAAAAGTTGACCTCACAGAGGTGGTACTTATTACCTGAGTTGGCAATACTGCACAGAAAAACGTATTCTGATAAGAAAGAATAGATTTCAATGAATAAGTATTATTAAAGAGGTCATTTGCTCACATTAATAAAATAATACACACACCAAGGAACAGTCGCAGTTCTTGAAATATTGATTTCATCACATAGTTCACATCACTCTGAGATTTCAACATTGTTTTGTAAAGACAATACTCGTATCTTGTTGCGCCGTCAAAGATATTATTTTAAATTAGTTCCAAAACGTATTAAATAAATAAATGATTTAGTTAAAAATGAATTTAAAAGCACAGTTAAAAGTAATTAGATTGTAGGCAGAATGTATTATATTTACTATAAAAAAGTAGTTTAGTTACAAATTGCAAATATTTATCAATTTTATTAATAATAATTTTAAATTCAAACTATGGTTTAGCAGAAACAATCATAATTCATACTTAAACATAAGAATCATACTTTTAGCGAATTTCCCATAGGGAAGAAGCTATTACCGTAGGTCTCATGGGAAGCCCGGGACCATGTTATTTTTTCTTCTTTAGGTGCCTAGAGACAAAAAACAAAAGTCGTTAAAATTTTTATATATATATATATGTTGTTTTATGAATGTTCACTAATAGGGCTACTATTAATATTATTCTATTGCAAATGAATACCATAGTACCATTGCATTATTTCATTTTATTTAACACAACGTGTTTTGATGATTATCCCATTTTCAAGTGTGTACAAAAATGTAACCTTCAATTTGTTCAAATATAGGATTGATTTTATCTAATTTTATTATGTTCAATATGTTTTCTGGTTCATGTTTGTAGTGTGAATATATTTCAAATTCTTCTACAACGTTCATCTTTTCTCCCTTTTTGGAGATATTTAAAGTTTTCACGTTGTCTTCAAATGTTTTGTATTCATGTTGTGTTTTAAGTATGTGTTATGCAAATGTTGATTTTTGGTTTGTTCTGTTGTTTGATTTAACTGATTGTATGTGTTCCTTGTATCTGCATTTTAAATTTCCCCTGTAAATTCCCCGATGTATAATTTTGAACATTCACCACAAGTAATTTTATAAATTCCAGCCTTTTCAAATTTATCAATTTTCTGTTCATGTTTGGATCTACTACGATTTTGGATGATTTTAAATGTATTGTTTTTTGTTTTGTAGCTGATTTTCATGTTGGTGTCAGTGAATGTTTTCCTCATAGCCTTATTTAGTAATGTATTGTATGGCATACAAATATACTCATTTCTTGTGTTTTCGTCTATAGAAGTGTTATTCATTTTCTTTTCCATGTTCTTTATAAGTGTATCAATCATATTTACTTTATATCCATTTAATTTAGCCAGACTCTTAATAATGTTCAACTCATGTTCATATGCTTCCTGTTCTAATGGTACCTACATGTAATAGTCTGTAAATCATTGATCGATTTATAATATATATATGTATATATATATGTCCTCTGGGTACCTAAGGACGAAAAATTACCATGGTCCCGGCCTTAAGCCTTACCATGAGACCTACGATAATAGCATCTTTCTTATCGGAAATTCACTAAAATTGTATGTTTTTACTACAATTTAGTATATTTCATAACCGATTAACTTATACTTCTTAAAATAATTACGAATCGTTCGTCATAAAGTTATCTTATTAGAAATACTGTATTATATTTTATAACGGTTCTACGTATATAAGAATATATTTACTTTGGGTAAAAACGGATAATGATGTTAAATTGTTGACATTTTTACATTGTTTAATACTATTTGAGCTAATGTCCAAATTTACTATACGAGAGTCCTTTTAAGAACTATTCAGCGTAAAATTTCACACAAAAAACATATAAGGAATATATGTAGAATCCAAAGGTAACGTGAAAGGTGGAGGTTAATGTGTGAACGTTGATTATGAACGGAACCCGCTTACAACGCAATGGATATGTACCATATATATTTTTTTTTATTTTAACTATTAACACCTTTCGAGATTAACTCTCATCCTCAACCGACCATTTTTGAGAGTTTCCAAAACATCGCACCTCAAGAAAAAGTATTACCTAACAGTAAGATGGCAAAATCATTTATTTTTAGAATTTTACGTGTATATATATTTTACAATTGACTTAAATATTTCATATATACAGTATTTCAGTGTATTTCAGGACAAAATTTATTTATTTTTCATAAATATTGGTATTTTTCTACATTTTCCAATTTATTGCTTTTAAACACAATACCACAATTTGACTTCTCCATTAAAATTATTCATCAATGAATTATGCACGGTACCCATAAGAGACTGATTTCGATCCTGAAAACTATTCACACACAAAATATACGCAACCGCCCGTATAGCTGAACAAAATAATTCAAACAAATACTAGTAAATTTCACAAACATTCTATCATTATTTTTAACTGAATTGCTTTAAAAACTGAATAAAAAAAAGTATTATGATAAATGCTATAAAAAATTCCTCAACCAATGAAATTCATTTTAATTAATGTTTAAATAAATAGTTTTAAGTATGACTAGCATTTTTGAGATTAGTTTACGCTTAAAAGTTTTTATTCTTGCTAATTAACATTTATGGGTTTTAACGCTTAGTTTTGTATTACTTAAACACCGTACCTTGCAGCATGATGATGATCAGATTCCAACTAGGCATGTGGTCGGGCGGATGTACGAGGTACAATGTACATTAGGCCTACAGTATAGTGCTGCAGCAATCGTGTGATGTATGCCATGTGACTGAGACCTCGCAAGTGTTCCTTGTCGCTCGCTATCTGCACCAGCCGGATGCGGTTCTCCGCATCTCAACTGCGTAGGCATACTTCAGGTCGTTGAAACTGTCAACTAAATATTTTAGCAAGAAAATAGTTATATATCGTTCTATAGTATAGTTTATTTTACCTAATTTATATCGTTTAAATAACATGTTATTATTTTATTACTAATGACAAATTATTCTAATATTTCAAAATATATTCAAAATATTCTATTGATAATAGAACTGCAATAATTGATGTTAATGTAATGATAATAGATTTAAAATGGTGGAATTAGGATAGTTAAACCTGTGTGTGTGGGGGGGGGGGTTGCACTAGAGAAAATGTTAATATATTTTTACCTTCTCCCCCAATAGGATAGTGTAAGGAGAATTTTTTAATTTTTAATTTTAAAGGTAGCAAAAACGGCTCTAACGAGTGATGACCATACTATGGTGTAAACTCCTTAATCAAATGAACCAAATGACACTACCCGCATTTCTCAAAACATCTGGGTTTAAAAGTTATGTATGAGCTTTTAAAAATAAAAAAAATCATTATTAAAAATATTCTTCGAAACAATAAGGGTAAAGTTTAATTTGACTAATATCATTAAAACCAGTTTAAAAGGTAAACAAATTAGTATTTTAAATCATTATTTTATGACAAACGGTTCCATAGGAAAGTTAAACTAGTCCGTGGTAAACTTAATACATTGTCTGACAGGGCCCAATGTTACTCTTATGGAAAATATTTAAAAAAATCTTCCTCATTTCCCGACCGTTTCCGATGAAATTTAGTATGCAGTGTAAGGTCACATCACCCAATAAAATCAATTAAAAAACTTGGTATTACGTGGGGGTTGGTTTGTCCCCTCTTGAAATTCTAACAATTAACTTAATTTTGTTTCTCTTGTTGTTATTTCCAAAAAATGGGTCATTATGTTTGAAACAATAAATATTGCTATTTAAATTTATTAAAGGAGAAAGTACGTGTCAGTCCACTGATATCATTTATTGATATATTAGCTTATTTTAATAAAATATTAAAACATGACACAAAATTAATTTATTATGTATTGCTGATATAACAATACGTGTTACATATAAAAATATTATTTCCTTTGAAAATAAAAATGATTTTTTAAAGAAGGCCCAAAGTCAAAATGAACAATCACTTTGTGGAATAAACTGCATAAGAGAAAAATATAATTCCCAAAATCGATTCCAGACGTGATTGGAAATCTTTGCATTGGTCCCCAACACCGATCAGCGTCGGTGCCTCTGGTAACCCTTCGGTATTGGTCCCCAACACAGATCAGCGTCGGTGCCTCTGGTAACCCTTCGGTATTGGTCCTCAACACAGATCAGCGTCGGTGCCTCTGGTAACCCTTCGGTATTGGTCCCCAACACAGATCAGCGTCGGTGCCTCTGGTAACCCTTCGGTATTGGTCCCCAACACAGATCAGCGTCGGTGCCTCTGGTAACCCTTCGGTATTGGTCCCCAACACAGATCAGCGTCGGTGCCTCTGGTAACCCTTCGGTATTGGTCCCCAACACAGATCAGCGTCGGTGCCTCTGGTAACCCTTCGGTATTGGGCCCCAACACAGATCAGCGTCGGTGCCTCTGGTAACCCTTCGGTACTGGTCCCCAACACAGATCAGCGTCGGTGCCTCTGGTAACCCTTCGGTATTGGCCCCCAACACAGATCAGCGTCGGTGTCTGGTAACCCTTCGGTATTGGCCCCCAACACAGATCAGCGTCGGTGCCTCTGGTAACCCTTCGGTATTGGACCCCAACACAGATCAGCGTCGGTGACTCTGGTAACCCTTCGGTATTGGTCCCCAACACAGATCAGCGTCGGTGCCTCTGGTAACCCTTCGGTATTGGCCCCCAACACAGATCAGCGTCGGTGCCTCTGGTAACCCTTCGGTATTGGTCCCCAACACAGATCAGCGTCGGTGCCTCTGGTAACCCTTCGGTATTGGACCCCAACACAGATCAGCGTCGGTGCCTCTGGTAACCCCGGTATTGGTCCCCAACACAGATCAGCGTCGGTGCCTCTGGTAACCCTTCGGTATTGGTCCCCAACACAGATCAGCGTCGGTGCCTCTGGTAACCCTTCGGTATTGGCCCCCAACACAGATCAGCGTCGGTGCCTCTGGTAACCCTTCGGTATTGGTCCCCAACACAGATCAGCGTCGGTGCCTCTGGTAACCCTTCGGTATTGGTCCCCAACACAGATCAGCGTCGGTGCCTCTGGTAACCCTTCGGTATTGGTCCCCAACACAGATCAGCGTCGGTGCTTCTGGTAACCCCGGTATTGGTCCCCAACACAGATCAGCGTCGGTGCCTCTGGTAACCCTTCGGTATTGGGCCCCAACACAGATCAGCGTCGGTGCCTCTGGTAACCCTTCGGTATTGGTCCCCAACACAGATCAGCGTCGGTGCCTCTGGTAACCCTTCGGTATTGGGCCCCAACACAGATCAGCGTCGGTGCCTCTGGTAACCCTTCGGTATTGGTCCCCAACACAGATCAGCGTCGGTGCCTCTGGTAACCCTTCGGTATTGGTCCCCAACACAGATCAGCGTCGGTGCCTCTGGTAACCCTTCGGTATTGGTCCCCAACACAGATCAGCGTCGGTGCCTCTGGTAACCCTTCGGTATTGGGCCCCAACACAGATCAGCGTCGGTGCCTCTGGTAACCCTTCGGTATTGGTCCCCAACACAGATCAGCGTCGGTGCCTCTGGTAACCCTTCGGTATTGGTCCCCAACACAGATCAGCGTCGGTGCCTCTGGTAACCCTTCGGTATTGGTCCCCAACACAGATCAGCGTCGGTGCCTCTGGTAACCCTTCGGTATTGGCCCCCAACACAGATCAGCGTCGGTGCCTCTGGTAACCCTTCGGTATTGGTCCCCAACACAGATCAGCGTCGGTGCCTCTGGTAACCCTTCGGTATTGGTCCCCAACACAGATCAGCGTCGGTGCCTCTGGTAACCCTTCGGTATTGGTCCCCAACACAGATCAGCGTCGGTGCCTCTGGTAACCCTTCGGAATTGGTTCCCAACACAGATCAGCGTCGGTACTTCTGGTAACCCCGGTATTGGGCCCCAACACAGATCAGCGTCGGTGCCTCTAGTAACCCTTCGGTATTGGGCCCCAACTCAGATCAGCGTCGGTGCCTCTGGTAACCCTTCGGTATTGGTCCCCAGCTCAGATCAGCGTCGGTGCCTCTGGTAACTCTTCGGTATTGGTCCCCAACACAGATCAGCGTCGGTGTCTGGTAACCCTTCGGTATTGGCCCCCAACACAGATCAGCGTCGGTGCCTCTGGTAACCCTTCGGTATTGGACCCCAACACAGATCAGCGTCGGTGCCTCTGGTAACTCCGGTACTGGTCCCCAACACAGATCAGCGTCGGTGCTTCTGGTAACCCCGGTATTGGTCCCCAACACAGATCAGCGTCGGTGCCTCTGGTAACCCTTCGGTATTGGCCCCCAACACAGATCAGCGTCGGTGCCTCTGGTAACCCTTCGGTATTGGGCCCCAACACAGATCAGCGTCGGTGCCTCTGGTAACCCTTCGGTATTGGGCCCCAACACAGATCAGCGTCGGTGCCTCTGGTAACCCTTCGGTATTGGTCCCCAACACAGATCAGCGTCGGTGCCTCTGGTAACCCTTCGGTATTGGTCCCCAACACAGATCAGCGTCGGTGCCTCTGGTAACTCTTCGGTATTGGGCCCCAGCACAGATCAGCGTCGGTGACTCTGGTAACCCTTCGGTATTGGTCCCCAACACAGATCAGCGTCGGTGCCTCTGGTAACCCTTCGGTATTGGCCCCCAACACAGATCAGCGTCGGTGTCTGGTAACCCTTCGGTATTGGGCCCCAACACAGATCAGCGTCGGTGCCTCTGGTAACCCTTCGGTATTGGTCCCCAACACAGATCAGCGTCGGTGCCTCTGGTAACCCTTCGGTATTGGTCCCCAACACAGATCAGCGTCGGTGCCTCTGGTAACCCCGGTATTGGGCCCCAAACAGATCAGCGTCGGTGCCTCTGGTAACCCTTCGGTATTGGGCCCCAACACAGATCAGCGTCGGTGCCTCTGGTAACCCTTCGGTATTGTCCCCAACACAGATCAGCGTCGGTGCCTCTGGTAACCCTTCGGTATTGGTCCCCAACACAGATCAGCGTCGGTGCCTCTCTGGTAACCCTTCGGTATTGGTCCCCAACACAGACCAGCGTCGGTGCCTCTGGTAACCCTTCGGTATTGGTCCCCAACACAGATCAGCGTTGTGCTTCTGGTAACCCCAGTATTGGGCCCCAACACAGATCAGCGTCGGTGCCTCTAGTAACCCTTCGGTATTGGTCCCCAACACAGATCAGCGTCGGTGCCTCTGGTAACCCTTCGGTATTGGCCCCCAACACAGATCAGCGTCGGTGCCTCTGGTAACCCTTCGGTATTGGGCCCCAACACAGATCAGCGTCGGTGCCTCTGGTAACCCTTCGGTACTGGTCCAACACAGATCAGCGTCGGTGCCTTCTGGTAACCCTTCGGTATTGGGCCCCAACACAGATCAGCGTCGGTGCCTCTGGTAACCCTTCGGTATTGGACCCCAGCTCAGATCAGCGTCGGTGCCTCTGGTAACCCTTCGGTATTGGTCCCCAACACAGATCAGCGTCGGTGCCTCTGGTAACCCTTCGGAATTGGTTCCCAACACAGATCAGCGTCGGTGCTTCTGGTAACCCCGGTATTGGGCCCCAACACAGATCAGCGTCGGTGCCTCTGGTAACCCTTCGGTATTGGTCCCCAACACAGATCAGCGTCGGTGCCTCTGGTAACCCTTCGGTATTGGACCCCAACACAGATCAGCGTCGGTGCCTCTGGTAACTCTTCGGTATTGGTCCCCAACACAGATCAGCGTCAGTGCCTCTGGCAACCCTTCGTTATTGGTCCCCAACACAGATCAGCGTCGGTGCCTCTAGTAACCCTTCGGTATTGGTCCCCAACTCAGATCAGCGTCGGTGCCTCTGGTAACCCTTCGGTATTGGTCCCCAACACAGATCAGCGTCGGTGCCTCTGGTAACCCTTCGGTATTGGTCCCCAACACAGATCAGCGTCGGTGCCTCTGGTAACCCTTCGGTATTGGTTCCCAACACAGATCAGCGTCGGTACTTCTGGTAACCCCGGTATTGGGCCCCAACACAGATCAGCGTCGGTGCCTCTAGTAACCCTTCGGTATTGGTCCCCAAAACAGATCAGCGTCGGTGCCTCTGGTAACCCTTCGGTATTGGTCCCCAACACAGATCAGCGTCGGTGCCTCTGGTAACCCTTCGGTATTGGCCCAACACAGATCAGCGTCGGTGCCTCTGGTAACCCTTCGGTATTGGCCCCAACACAGATCAGCGTCGGTGCCTCTGGTAACCCTTCGGTATTGGTCCCAACACAGATCAGCGTCGGTGCCTCTGGTAACCCTTCGGTATTGGGCCCCAACTCAGATCAGCGTCGGTGCCTCTGGTAACCCTTCGGTATTGGTCCCCAGCTCAGATCAGCGTCGGTGCCTCTGGTAACTCTTCGGTATTGGTCCCCAACACAGATTAGCGTCAGTGCCTCTGGTAACCCTTCGTTATTGGTCCCCAACACAGATCAGCGTCGGTGCCTCTGGTAACCCTTCGGTATTGGTCCCCAGCTCAGATCAGCGTCGGTGCCTCTGGTAACTCTTCGGTATTGGTCCCCAACACAGATCAGCGTCGGTGCCTCTGGTAACCCTTCGGTATTGGTCCCCAACACAGATCAGCGTCGGTGCTCTGGTAACCTTCGGTATTGGGCCCCAACTCAGATCAGCGTCGGTGCCTCTGGTAACCCCGGTATTGGCCCAACACAGATCAGCGTCGGTGCTCTGGTAACCTTCGGTATTGGGCCCCAACTCAGATCAGCGTCGGTGCCTCTGGTAACCCTTCGGTATTGGTCCCCAGCTCAGATCAGCGTCGGTGCCTCTGGTAACCCTTCGGTATTGGTCCCCAACACAGATCAGCGTCGGTGCCTCTGGTAACCCTTCGGTATTGGTCCCCAACACAGATCAGCGTCGGTGCTTCTGGTAACCCCAGTATTGGGCCCCAACACAGATTAGCTTCAGTGCCTCTGGTAACCCTTCGTTATTGGTCCCCAACACAGATCAGCGTCGGTGCCTCTGGTAACCCTTCGGTATTGGTATTGGAGAATGAACAAGTAACCCTTTTATGGGGGCCTAGTGATCGATAGGTGATAATGAGGTACGGCGAACAATAAAACATCAAAACAACTTTGTCTGAAGATAAGGTGGACTTGAAGTCTATGGCTGAGCGTTTGGGATTATCATTTGAAATTAACTGTTATTTGAATTATTAACAAATATTTAATTTAAAGTTCAGACGTTTTTTGACATGGATATGACTTAGCTCTGGGGGGGGGGGGTGATTTGTAAGATGGAAAATACGTAACAGGTTTCCATTGAAACTACCAGAGCTATTGTATTGAAATTTTAATATAAATTAATAAGAACAGCTGTTACACTATACGACTATACGACTATACACTATATACACTGTATACTTGGTCGACTATACACTTGGACTATCCAATCTATAATCAGCGTATGGTATATAATTATATATATATTGGTTATAGATTGAACTTATAATATTTATTATATACACTCTCCCCCGGTTTCATATGGTAACTTTCCGGTAAAAACTAGATAGGTCTAAATGTTAGAAAATTCGTTTTCTGTAAATGTTATCAAAAATTTCTTACATGGATCAAATTCGAATGCCCCAAAAACAGATCATCGTCTTCTTGATAAACTCGACAATAAGTGCTTAATAAATATAATTAATAGACAAATTATCGGTTACGAAACAAATGACTTGGATAACATCTTGTGGAAATGCAAAGCAGAAAAAAACAAACTTCCTGTTTCTAGACAATTGATGTATTGCGAACAATAAAAGGGAAAATGGACTTCAACCAGTATAACAAAATCAGTTTGAAATGAAAATGTTTTGAAATATTAAACCAGTAAATATTGTTAAAATACGAGCATTATGACAACTTTACCGATAGACTTGGAAAAACAGCGAGTTCATACTATCAGAGCTATTGTACTGAAATTATTGATACTTTACACTATAAACATATAAATGTTTATGGAAAACTTATACTAATACAATATAATACATGTATTATTCTATAACGAAGTACATATATATACTATACGATTGTCGTCTCAAACACAAACTATGCTAGTGAGACTCTAAACCTAAACTGAAGAGGTGATTTAGAAAATATCAAGAAAGCGGAAAGAAAGATCATCCGGAAAATTCTTGGGCCTAAAATCACGGACGAGGGATACCATCTCCAATCGCATACGATCACGGAAAAGTACTCCAACATCGAAGTTGATTTCCGCAAAAGACGACTGAGATTTTATGGTCATGGTCTGAGGCTGTCTGACAATCGACTGCCAAAGAAAATCTTGATGTACCTACAGAAAATAAAAACAACAACAGGTTGGATCACACAAGTCCAGACAGATCTCAAAAATGCCGGCATAACACCCACAGACATTGCAGATCAGAAAATTTTCAGACACAAAATCCACAGCTGGGAAGTTGCACCGGAAGACACACCTAAAAAACCTAGGGGAAAAATGGACAGAAGAGCGTCGAACCAAACACAGCGAGATGATAAAGGATTTCTGGAGGAAAAAGAAAAACAACAGAAACAGATCATAATTTGCTTTATAGAGGATCACATGGGTCTTAACAAATGAAATAAATAAATAATAAGAACAGCTGTTTATATGAACTGAAAACATTCCCTTTAGACACATCCATGATCTAACATATTTCCCACAGGGAAGTAAATACAAACTTTTTCACTAAATATTGTTTATACCTGCCTAAGGGTTGTTACACATGTGTGCTTCTGGTTGGTACCCTTGGTTAATAGCCAGATGTTTAAAGATTTAAGTTGTCTGGAATAATCGTGAATTGTGCTTGAAGTGTTTTGTTACAACAATGATAAGCACTAAAACAAACCTACAAAATGAGCCAACGGTGACTGTTCCAAGGAATGCGAGTAAAACGCCTCATTGATGGAGTTATGTTTTGTCTTCCACCCTTCATCTAAAATTATATCTATCTAGAATTGTTGGTTTTTAAAGCTGAACTACCCATCATCATTGGGTCTAGGCACTAGGCAGTAAATTGAAGGTAACGAGGTGCCGTAGCGTCGTGTCACATAGGCTAGGCACAAGTGGCCGGTCAATAGTTTAAAAAACATGCTAAACTATGCAGTCTGAACTTAATAAAAAATGAAATTAGTATGACAACATCCAAATAAAAATATTTTACGAATTTTTATGGTTTTCCATACTTAATGTATGTTAATTTATATACTTATATTTATATACAAAATAACAAAAATATAAGGTCTTTGTAAAAGAAGCCCGGAAATATTTAATCAAAATATGGATGTTTACTTTTCCAGGGGTGGGCGACAGCAGCCAGGGATGATACACAGGAATGTTTGAGGTCTAACCACACTCGCTCTAGTTTAATTGGATTTGCAAAACCAACGTCATAGCTCGCTTAGGTGGCGAATTTGTGGTTGTTAGATGATGAGGCTTGTTACTAAGAAACAGTCAAAATGGGTTTTGGAATTTCATAGCTTTAAAATTAATCTATTGGGACAAGTAACTTTCCTATGTTTTTTATACTTTTTTTATACTTTTCTATGATAAGAAGGATAGGAATACTGGACGATATTAAGAAAGGAAGGAGATTCCGGCAACTGAAGGAAGATGCTCAGGACAGAGAAAAATGGAGAGCGTCGTGCAGTTGAAACCTGTCAGTCTGACAGATCCACAAAAGAAGAAGAAGACATTTACGAAGCCCATAAAGTTTTAAGCATGAAATTATTCACAGCCTGGATGTGGTTTAATATTTCCTGTCAACCAAAGGATTTCAACTGCAAGTAATGAGTGATTCTATGCACGTAATCCACTGATTGAAAAGACTACATGCCTGTTTCTTTGGATCAGGAATTTGAAAGCAGACTAATAATAAACTAATTGGTTCTTGCATCTATTCCTAATTGGTAATCAAAACGTCCCCAGAGTGAGATTCTAAAGAACCAGGACTATATCTGGAAAATTTTGTTTCTATCTCCAACAATATATTATTTGGATTTATTGGGAGTTTATGCAATTTGCTTTTTTAGCGAAGTATTTCCCAAAAGAAAGCTATTTACCGTATCATGGCAAGAGTAAGCCCGAGACCAGTTATTTTTTCTTCTTTTAGGTGCCCAGACCAAAAACAATAAGTCGTTACAATTTATATAATATATATATATATAAAAATGTTAATAAAATATGTATATTTGTATAAATATTATCTGTTAACACGAAAACTCACGTAAAAATGGTCCGATCGAGACCAAATTTGGTAGAGACGTGTATTCCTACAAATGCTCGGACGAGTTCGTAAACCAGACATACGTAATACTTAGTTTGGGGGGGTTTTGTACCCAAAATGTTTTTTTTTTTTGCGTTTTTCACATGTAATTTTTAAAAATTTCTAATTTTATTTCACCATGGAATCAGTAAAAAACTACACAATTAAGTTCCTTAAAGTTTTCTCTATCTAACGGTTACCGAGATATAAAAAAATCTAAACACAGTACGTTGTATTTTGAGGCTCCAATGTTAATCTTATGGAGATAGGGAAAAATTAATTTTCACAATATCTAATATTTTGATGAAACTTGATATTTAGCTTATGTGGTTTGTCTATCCATTTATGCTTAAAAATCATAGTTTATGTGTTTATCATGGCAGCAAACCTGCATACTCTTTTCCCATGTTATCATATGGAGATAGGCAAACTCCTTTATTTATGGACAGATGTTGATGTATTGGGTATAAATTTAAAAATATTTTGATGGTATTTACTATTTCAGTGTTCCTCACAGCAGCAAACCTAAACTCATCCATTTTAATCTTATGGAGAATAGGCAATAATCTCACTTTAACACAGTTTAAAAGTCATATGTATAATTTTATATTATTGATTTGAAATTCGCTGAGTACGCATTTGATATGTATTTTAGTATTTACCGCTTAAAAATTTAAAAGAATATATTTAAACTCCTAATTTTGTTAAATCAGACTATGACTTAGTACATGATTTACGATAACTAGTTTATCGTTGATAAATCGAATAATAACGCCAATTGAAAATAAATTTAAAAAATGTTAAAAAGTAGTAAACATTTTTTATACAATACAGGGTGTCTAAAAAAGGTTCATCAGGTTTAAAAACATCTTATTGATCTTATAGTCAAACAAATACTGTTCAAATACGGTGAAAGAAAAGGTCTTAACATTTTTTGACACGTATTTTTTATGTCTTAGCTGTATGGGGGTGTAGTAAATCCTTTAAACATAAATTTATAATGTGACGTCTTATGGCTAGTGACGTCATATGGTTATAAGGACAGCTGTTTAGAAAACTGAAAACATTCTTTTTAGATATATCCATAATCTAAGTTATTTCCCAAAGGGAAGTAAATACAAAACGTTTTCAAACTCCTATAATTGTTGAATCAATCAATCAATGTGTCATCCATTGATTGCAAAACAGGTTTTCAAGCGAAGCTGCAGACCAGCCCGAACGTTAGACGACATAAGAGGTTTTGCATTTCAGTGCACTTCCTGGAGCTTGAAATTGGCGATACCAACGCAGGATAATCTAGTGTGTAGGAGGAGCATTCCTTCTGAAATTTCTACATAACTCACGCTTAACAGGATAAATTTTGGTCATCTATTCTTATAATAATTCAGTCTTAAAAATATTTGTACAACTAAATCTAGAGTTCCACTGGACCAATTTCATTGATTAATATGCCATTAGAAAGCTTTCATCCTGTAGATTTGCCAAAAAATATGAAAGTTTGATTTTTTTTAGTATTTATGGTGAAAAAGTTGAAAAACATTTTTTTCCATAATAAATACATTGAAAATGGGGTTTTACGAGTTTCTTATTTGAAGGCAATGTTTGGCAGCCTTTTTGAGGTTTCTCAAGGAATGCATAGTAGTAATTTGTTGGAAATTTAATTCTCTTTCAGAAAATCACCATCCGTTTTCGTAGATTTCCTCTCCGTTTAAAAGTTATTTACAAAAAACCAAAGCTACTACCGATTTCTTTGTGTTGAAAAAATATTGAATTAAAGATATTTTTGTTCAACTTTGTACAACAAAATCTAGAGTTCTACCAAACCGATTTTAATCATTAATGCGTTGTTGGAAGGCTTCATTCATGCAGATTTGCCAAAAAATATGAACGTTTGAGGTTTTTTAGTATTTATGGTGAAAAAGTAAAAAACCATGTTTTCCATAAGAAATACATTGAAATAGGTTTTTACGAAATCCTATTTTTGAAAGCGATATATTACCGTCTTTTTGAGGTTTCTCAAAAGATTCTTTACTGTAGTTTGTTGGAAATTTAATTCTCTATCAGAAAATCACCATCCACTTTGGTCGATTTCCTCACCGTTTAAAAGTTATGTACAAAAAACCAAAGATACAACAAATTTCTTTGTGTTGAAGAAATACTGAGTCTGACATTTTTTTGTTAAAATTTGTGCAACTAAATCTAGGGTTGCACTGAACCAATTTCATTGATTAATATGTCATTAGAAAGCTTTCATCATGTAGATTTGCCAAAAAATATGAAAGTTTGACGTTTGAAGTATGTATGGTGAAAAAGTAAAAAAAATGTTTTCCGTAAGAAATACATTGGGGTACCCTTTTTCTAAAGACCGTTGTATTTAACCACAACGGGTTCTGTTTCTAGTATTTTATAATATTTTTTCTTCAGCACAATTTTTAAAATAGAAAACAAAACCTTGAAAGTGGCAACAATGAGTGATAAACACATGATTATAAAACTTAGAGACTCTCTTTCAACACATATTCCGTAGAATAGTGTAGGTGCAAGATGGTTAATTTACAACAAGATAGGTTAATTAAATATGTAAGCAACTAAAGCTTGATATAAATATAAACAACTGAACAACCGATATAACACAACTTGATACAAACGACTAAAACCGGACACCTAGTTTAATTAAAGGAATTACATGGTATCTATAATATTATAAAGAAGAGGTGGTTTCTGTATGTTTGTTTGTGGGTTTGTGTGTTTGTGGGTTTGTTGTGGCAAGTGAACGCAAAAAATACTGAACCAAACAGCTTGAAATTTTACACAAAGTCAGATCTTAAACTCATGCAACACATAGGCATACTCACTTCCTTAAAATCCTCTCGGGCTACGCCCTGTGAACGTCCTAAGTTTCAATGTTTACATTTTTAGAAAATGAAAACATAAAATTACTTGAATGTCAACAGCTGTGAACACTAAAATTTGACAGTTCGAGAAGCAGAAGACATGGTTGCTGTAAATACCCTGGGATTCAATGTTTACAGTTTTTAATGTCAACATCCGTTTACTTAACATTTTGACAGTTGGGGAAGAAAAAGAAATAAAGTTAATTTTTACACATGAACTGCTGGATCGAAATTATTAGTTCGAAATAGTGGAATGGTAGATTTTTAATTTTCTCCCGATGCCTGCCTCTATTACGTTAATGCTTATCCTCTCCCAATATTTGACATATGTTACTTTGTCATGTTTAGATATATACTTAGACACGTGTTTTGTCATTTTGTAAACAATAAAGAATTAATTATCAATAACTTAAATGTATCTGTAGAGCCTACACCTCTCAGCCTTTTTTACCCGTGCGAAGAACGGGTACTTTGGCTAGTATACAATTAAACTAATAGTGCGTGTGTGGGTGCTGTGTACGTGGCGTGCATGCCACGTATATTACATACTGTTCATCTGCTACGCCCTGTTCATTAAATAAATTGAAAATTATATGGCAAAAACCTGTAGGCCAGTTGCTGTCTCAAGTGTGTCCTCTTAGGCTTTTGAAATGATCTTGTTAAGGGATTCATAACTTTATTAAAAAAAATGGGAATCTACTATTATGTACGAGATTGTAGTTAACTAAATTCTAAATGTATACCTTTAGCAAAATTGGTCGAAAACAGATACATATTTAAACTTAATGGTTGACTTATATAAAATATTGCATGGTTGTTGGAGCAGTTGTTTATATTCAATAGTACTAGGGTATTTGATCTGATATCTATTGAGAAATTATTAAAAATTATTATTTCTTCTTCAGATACCAGATCACAACCACCAGAATATCTTCCTGTTCGTCTTTCAGGTCAGGAGCCTAGCCAGGTGCTATAGCTCTTCTCTATCGCCTCCCATCAACACAGCTTTGCCTCAATGTTCGCCCCTCGATCCTGTATCGTTTTTCTTCTTCAGATACCAGATCACACAACCACCAGAATATCTTCCTGTTCGTCTTTCAGGTCAGGAGCCTAGCCAGGTACTATAGCTCTTCTCTATCGCCTCTCATCAACACAGGTTTGCCTCAATGTTCGCCCCTCGATCCTGTATCGTTTTTCTTCTTCAGATACCAGATCACACAACCACCAGAATATCTTCCTGTTCGTCTTTCAGGTCAGGAGCCTAGCCAGGTGCTATAGCTCTTTTCTATCGCCTCCCATCAACACAGGTTTGCCTCAATGTTCGCCCCTCGATCCTGTATCGTTTTTCTTCTTCAGATACCAGATCACACAACCACCATAATATCTTCCTGTTCGTCTTTCAGGTCAGGAGCCTAGCCAGGTGCTATAGCTCTTCTCTATCGCCTCCCATCAACACAGGTTTGCCTCAATGTTCGCCCCTCGATCCTGTATCGTTTTTCTTCTTCAGATACCAGATCACACAACCACCAGGCAAGAGGATAAAATCTGCTTTGTGAAAAGAACGAGAAGGACTGAATGAGATGAGGAACTGGTGCAAATAAAATTAATTGTTTTTGAACAACGGTAAAACCAAGCCCATTAATGTTTATACTATGGAGCAATCCGAAGAGTGTTCCCATATTCTGACTTCATAGCGCAAGTATTTTTGCGAATATTTTTGGAAGGCATGTTTAATATCCATCAGGGATAATCTTAGATGGCAACAACCTAAAGAGTCCATACCTCCTCGACCAACAGCAGTGTGCTACATGTTACATCGTCTGAAAAACCTCGTTGACAAGGGCATCTGGTATAGTCTCCTGGGGAAACCGTCATCTGGCTCAACGTGTCCTGCTAACGAGTTGTTAACGAACAATTCTTTACAGTGGCCTGGGCTGGCGCCTTGCTAGTAGGCCCACTGTAAGAATTGTTCGTTGAGTCAATAATCCTAGCCCTACTAACTCTTGTAGCCTTCAGGCAACACTGATGATAAAAAAAACCCAGCAATTTGTACATATACACACAGTATACACAATGACAAACATTACATGAATGGCACACAGCTACAACGATCGTCATAAAATGTTCAGGTCCAGAAAGTCTTTTCTTTCAAAAAGTGGTACTCGGTGATCTAAGGTCTCTGTGTGCTAACATTTTAAAGATAGCCTCAAGGAAAAATTGAAAGACTGTTTAATCAAGAGACCATAATACTCCTTGGTGACGACCACAGCTTATCAGTTCTTCCAATGGAAGACAATCACGTATCAAGAGTATCAATTGTGTGTGTCTGCCTGATTTTGGAGACGGATTCGGGTTTAAAACATACAACGTTAAAGAGGATTAAAAAATTTTATATAAGTTACATCGTATGGAGAAATGATTTTCCCCGAATACCTCTGAAATGTTTTTTACCTTCCCACAATATCGAACACAGTTCGGTACCATTGTCAATCTTGGGCTTCACCCCGTTGGGATTTTCTGTGACCTTACCGTGCCCTATTTTTACCCTATTTCGTTCTCTTGGTTTGTTTCCCAACTCCTAAAATGTTGAACGTTTAGTTTTAAACTTTAGGACTCAAACTTTAGTTTGAGTCCATTTTTAGGCCCACTTCCCTTTGGAACTTGATAATTAATTATTGCAATAATGTTATTTAACCGATTTCGGTGTTTATTGAGTTGTTTGGTTTATTCATTACAGTAGCAAGTCTTATAACCTCAACCTCAACTTCATATTGTATTGATTTAACCTATACATCTACTCAACATACGATAAAAGTATGAAGCTTTCATGACCTAGATTCTGAAACCGTAGAGCCCAATAATTGTTCAGCGCTTGTATTATTTTATTACCCGGGACATCATTGTTTACTGTTATTTAACAGGAAAAAGTTTCAGAAATAATATAGGATGGTAAATGCGAAACAAAGTACATTAATTTTTCATTAAACATTTTGATTATTATTGTGTTATTAGTTTAAAACATGTTGAATAACTGTGTAGAAACATAATTCTATGCTATTGTTGAAAGTAAAAAAGTCATGAGTGGCTGTTTCGTGATGCTGTGATGCTTACATCTTATAAAACAAATGCACTTCTGGCCTTGGCTTAGGTTCTGGAGAGAAGGCTATTATGATGTAACAGTATGCAACACAATTAATTAATTGATGTTAAGATAAAAATTTTATCAGTCGTGAATTTGTTGCTATGAGACATTAATATTAAAATTATAAATTAAAAGTACAAGTTCTTCAATACAATCTTCAGCATAAATTATTGAACACCATAATTAATTATAATTTTAACGTCTAACCCTCCAGCTGCCATTGGCAGTCTAAGGGGTGTAAAAGTTCGCCGGAATCCGGTGATAAAACCGACACGATTTAATCTTTTCGTAGCTGCTCACGGTAAATCGCAAATGCACTTTTATATATACCATTGTAAAGAGGAAGTCATAATCTACGTCCTTGTAGTATTTGCAATTTTTATACTCTATGCATTACATCGTATGATTAATTTAGTTACGGGTGTTACGACGTCGCACCAACAGCTGTTCGAGCCGTATGCTTTGCATTGTGTTAGAGTCGTGCTACTGGGTTAGTGTTTCGTTACGTATTTTGCGTGAATTATCTATAATACGTTATGAATAACATATAATAACATATGAATTATTCATAACACCTTTCTCCTGGTACTTAGTGTTATGAATATATGTAAGCCTAATGTAATTCTTTACAATGTTTTTATAATTTATTTGGCGACTAGCTGACCCGGCGAACTTCGTAATGCCTCACAGTAAACACATGTTAACTTTAAGATTGGCCATGTTCTGAAGTCGAATAGCAATACGGCTTCATTGTGAAAGGTTATATATTCTGGGTCGCGTCATAGTGAATAGCAATACTGAAACGAAGAGACATATTAAAAACATTCCCATAAAACAAATAAATATGAGTTAATTCACAATTTTATATAATTCAATATAATTCACAATTTTCAAATCCAATCCAAACCCAAACGAAACCCAACTGTAATACGGCTTTCATAGGAAAGATATACAACAGCTGATTATTATAATAAACGTAATAATACAAACATTGTAATTATCATATAAACACGTGACTTTAATCGGACAGAAAATAAAAATATAAATACATAATCCCCCAAAACCGTAAACTATTAACGTGGTGAATAAAGCTGTTCACTTTTTACAGTACACATTTACTTCATAGTTTCACATTAATGAATGATTCATATGACATTGGATGGTAAAGCATACTGGAAATGGGCTAAGTTAATGGAAAGTAAACCAATCAGCTGTAGCTAAGAAATCAAATGTTTTCATTGTAGACATTTTGTAAACAAACTTACTCTCCAAAAGGTTAACATTATAAATTTAAAACGCCATAAAATGGAAACTTATAGGGTTTTCGAAAATATTTTTTCACTAAAACCTTCCCGGACACATATAGAGCAACTTCCTAAAATTTCATGGCGACCAGATGAGTAGTTTGGCAACGCATAAAGAACATACATACATACAGACAGACATACATTCAATTTTATATATAGAGATTACTCTCATAGACCCCGGACTCGGCAGTATGGGTTTTGTGTACATATAAAGGTTTTTGAACATTGGTACTTTTATTAATTTTTATAGAGCTATGTAAGTACATATATTCTTATTCGTTATGAAATTTTAAACAAAATGGCTATTTCAGATTTTTTATTAAAAAATTATTTGAGGAATTTGAGGGAGCGCAAACAAAAATTATGAAAATATTTTTTTCATAAAAACCTTTTTTACATAAATAATTTTTTTTTACACTTAAGTTAGTATTTTTTATTTTCTTCTTGTAGCCTGTTTTATACTGAACACGAAAATATATAATATGCTATACTTTGCATAGTATCCAAAATTGTTATGGTTTTTTAAACAAAACCTGAAAAATGGCCGAAAATTAGGTGGCATTCCAGAGTGAAATGATGGACAGCTGGAGGGCTAAAACTCATATCAATACTTTTACGATTATTCTATACCAAGTATAAAAGTGTGTTCCCGTAATGTAAATTGTGTTTGTGTATATAAAGATATTATGACGAAATTTGGCTTTCGTACAAGTATTTTCCCAGGCGTGGTCGATTGTAGAGGCATCTTGATATACTTGGTCCAACCTTGGTAATTGAATCAACACTAATTACCCTGATTAAGTTGTGATGAGCCCTCGGCAATCACTGTGTCTATAACACCCCTTGATCAACTCCACTTCCCGTTGATGGTTTACAGTTAGCTGCCTCACATGAATTCTAACACAACAAAGAAAGGAAATAATAAGTTCAATAGGTAAAGCAGTTACAGTCAAAACGACGGTTTACTGATTGATATTGTTTGGTAGATACATTTTGTCAGTTGCTGATCAGGCACGATAATGTCAAAAACTATTTCAATTGGTTCATATGATTGACTATATTAATCATTATGAACTTTTCCTGCAAAAGTAAACTGTTACTTTAATGAATACATATTTTTTACAAAAGGATTTTCACAGTGGAAAGATGGAGGACACTAGTCATTTAGCAAATTAATTCATGAAGGGTCGGATTGATTCCATATGATTGCAAATGGAATTACAATAACTTATTTTCAATCTTGTACTCATTTTGACCACAACAATTAAGAAGCAATTTTGGATTTAGATTTATTCTGAGAAAACATCTAAATATCTACCTTGCTTGATTTATTTACTAATGTTTTACTTTAGGGAAAATCACTAATAATAGGACCCTTTGTTATAACACTGTTGTTACTATTTTCATTTTTTTAAATATTTTTTGTAAGAAGTACTTATGCAACGTGTTTGACAATACATAATAGAAATAGGGCAGTGTAATATGAAAACAAATAATAAAAGTCTATTTAAGTTTCCTACAATATTGCGTTTCGATTCTTTAGAAGCATTGATGTGCTGTGTATTGTGGGCAATTGTTTGCAGGCGCAACCAGAATAGCTTGGTTCCGTTGTTTCTTGCTAATCGACTGTTTTTATGTTTGAAACACTTTTATTATGTCTCATAAATAGTTAAAATATAAGCTGAAATACATAAAATATTTTAAAGAATATGATATAAAAATAACTTTTTATCACATACATTTTAAAATACAAAAGCGGGACTACTAGCGTGACCTAAATAATTTTTTGAATGAACATTTATAATGTGGGTAACGTTAATCTACCTCAAAATGTTTTAGTTTTGGGACTATTGAAATTGGTGGTCTGGAAAATAAATATAGAGTTACTGTGGAGAATTTGACCGTTTGAGGTGAGGGGAGCTAAGCCGAGCGTGCCAATACAGGACGAATGTCTGACACCTGGCCGCAACACTTTAGTTTAATTGAATCTGTTGCAACTCTACTGTCAACAGTTGCTTAGTAATCGACCCCACAATATCTTTTACGGTTTAAACAGATTTTCATGGAGAATAATTATCACTATGCATTTTACAATCAGAAATTTTACACTCCTAGTTCTTTACAAAAATAACTTGAGTGTATTGAGGTAGATAAATATATATGAGTATAAACTCACTGTGACAAAAAACCGCTTGGTCTAAACTGATCCAATACTTAAATTATTCACTACATCAACTGGTCTAACGCCTTAATTAGTCATATCGTATCCAAGTAAACATACATAAAGAACGGTCTAATTGTAATCTTTTCTTAATAATCGAATTGCTTAAATAAAAGCCAAATCACTTCACCAACTCATTAATAATAGTGAGGGCTATTCATTGTGAAAACTATGATGAAGTTGTTTGGTTTTGCCTCTGCTTTATGGTACACACTCATTAACCGCTATATAACTTAGTAAATAAATACTTCGAGAATGCTGATGAAAAAAACTTGACATTTTATTATTTGACAAATTAAAGGTTCGTCCCCCGTATTCTTAATAATTAAGAATACGGGGGTAAGTGAATTAATTGTGAGTCAAGTTTTAGTTCGTGAATTCTGCAAAATCGTTTTTAAAAATATCTCCTCAGGGGCACCAAATTAAGAGTAGATCTGAAGAGGTTGTTGCTGCAAGATACATACATTTGTAAATTATGAAAAATTTAATAAATCGAATGTTGGTCACTATGTAAATGTATACAGTAAATGCCATAATAATATAGAAGTGAATATTAGGTATTTTGATTGTTCAAATTATTACACATCGCAACATCTTCAAACGGCCAAACTAATTAACCTAACGACAAGTTGTAAAGCTGTTTGCTCGGCCAGACCGATGACGCTGTTGGTGTGAAGGGGGGGTTCCAAGGGTTGATTGGAGGGGTGGAGGGAGTGGGTATCGGTGGTCTGATCGTGTTCTGTTCTCTTCAACTTTAATTGAATTGGTGGTCAGCTACACTACCGAACCATCTGTTTACATCTACTGTGTTTGTCTTTCGTTGGCTTTAACCCTCAGAAATAATAGGTGCCGCCGAAACACTGTGAGTCTGCATAACTGACCATTCAATAGTGAATAACTTTACTAGTCGTGGATGACTCAAATCATATTTTAGAAGATGAAACCTAGAGTATAGAATGTATTGAATTTGAATTTATTTGTTCGTGAATGTTCTTCATTGCATATTCAGAAAATGTGTAAGTGTACGGTACTCATACTCATGCGTAGAAGAATTAAAACTTGTTGTAGATATTGCTTTGTAGGTAAACTTGCTAACCCTTGTGGGTTCAATGCAATCGGGCGTAAGCAATTAATTTTCGTTAAATTCAATAGTTTTCTAATTAAATATAACAAAACATTTTGGAGTCTTTGTGGCTTACAAGTAAACTTATATTAAAGTAGGTTTTAAATACACAATTTATATAAATGAAAAATAGGTAAATAAATAAATGACGATGCATAATAAAAAATGTAGTATAATGTATAATACAGGATGATAAGCTATCATTGTCTCTCAATAATATGATCTTGATGATAAGATCAAGGCTTTTTTGAGTTTTAGAGATTTCCAAGTTCCAAAATCACCATTCATTTTTAACTTTTCGTATGAAGTTTCAAATAATCAAAACATCCTAAAGTATGCTTGAAAATTTCTGTTTTTCTGTTACCAGCGCTAAGCTTATTTTTATTCTTGTCGTATTCATTTAAAGTATTAATACAGACTGTTAAAGATTAACTCAGATAGAATTTGAATATGTATAAATCTAACTATTTTGTATATATATATAAATGGGATCCCAACTATTTAATTATTGATTCATCAAACCTGAATAAGTATTCCCAATGTTATTGCTATGTAACACTAATTATCTATATATATATAATATATATATAAATAACACATAATACTTATCATCTCAGATAATTATAAAGCAATGAAAATTTCCTGAGAATGATTTTTTTGTGACAAAAGTATTTCATTGCTTATAGGAACATTGATGAAATATTACTTTGAAAAAACAAAAATTATGTTATTGTTGCTAAAAACAACAGAAACTGCCATCTGTTCAAATTTGTTTAAACCTATCTGAATTCTACCTCAGAATCCAAATGAAGAAATATGTTAAGAAATTTTTTCTCTTCTGTAATGAGGCATGTCTATTATTTTTGGGCTAATTATGGAAAAACTAAATTATGATAAAAGATCTTTGAAAATTATGAATTCACCCTATGAAATAATATAAGTATAGGGTTATTAAAAAAAAGTAAACACTTTTCGAAATCAATAAAACTGAAATAGAATACTTATTGATACTCGTAAGATTGACATTAATGTGTAGCTGATGAATTTACCTTTAACATCATTGTGGCTCATTGTGGTTGGATTACCCTTAATCATGTTATCTTAAAACTGGTAAATAATAATAACAGTTAAATGAGTTTTTTGTGTACTTGAACTAGCAAAACCCAAACAGTTACTGTAGTGCAGCTTTGTTTTAGGACACTATACTATTAAGATAACAATTAAATAACAGCCGGTTATATTACAAGCAAAATTATATATATTTAAAACGAAAGATAATAAATATAAATATTATTACTGACATCAGCATAAAATACAAGAATACAATTAATTAAAAAAATGTTTCAAAAATAATAGTAGCAAAAAGTGGAATTAAAAAGGTTTTAAGAGCGATCGCTAGTAGAAGAACGTGTTGATCAGGTCCAAGCTTCTATCCTGCGCAATCAAAAAAAATCAATGTCCAGGTTATCTTCAGGTATAACTTAAAATTCCTTAGTAAACTTTTCAGAAAAAATTTAGAAGACATCGAAAGATGTAACCACACAGCTGATGTAGGAATTACACGGGTGGCTAAGGAGAAACGTTTGGCCTCTAGACACGTTCTGATAAAGATGGATTTATTCTTTGCCGACGAATAAACTTTTCATATAAACGAAAAAGTTATCAAGCATGACATGCGTATCTGAGGAACTGAAAATCCCTGAGGAATTGTTCAGCACCAGGGGTATTTTACTAAACTAAACGTCTATGTCGAAGCAAAATATATTAGGGCCTTTTTTTCTCCCAAGAAAGTACAGTCAAGTAACTCCTACTTGGACATAGGCTTATTCCTCAAGTACAAGAACACGGATTTTGAAAACGGCACTAAGGATTTTCTTTAAATTTTTGAAATAACTAATTTCCGAGTAGAAAATAAGTTCTAGATAGGTCTAATGTCCAGGAAAATTCTTGTTTTCTTGTAATATTAAGTTTAAAATCTAAAAATTTAACATTACGCTTATGGAGAATCAAATGTAAACAATACAAATCAAAACAGCTGTTTATAACCGTTTGACAGTTGTTGATTGAAGATGGTGGCAAACAATATGTGAATAGAGGTTTTGCATTAATATTTATTTTATGTATGTAATAAATGAAAAATTATCAAATTACTAAACAATTTGTAAAAACTAAAGGGTAAAATAACTGTGCGAAATAAAAGCAGAGAAAATTATTTCCAAAATCTTTTGTGTTTTGAAAGAAAACGTATTCATTCTATTGCTTGAAGCCACTGTAACAAACCAATTAACTGGTGTAAATTATATTTATCTTTTGCTTTTCAATCCTCATTCCTTTTCTAGCAAAATCAGTTGATCACAGGATAATAATAACAAACTGTATGGACATTTAAATTCAGTATAAGATTAGCTAAAACAATTGAGGTTGGCCAAAAACTCTTAAACGACGACGACAATTTGGCCGACGCCGTAGCTCAGTTAGAAGCGCTCAGGTCTCACGTGCGCAAGGTCGCATGATCGATCTCCACCCGAGGGCTATAGTTTTGTTCAGTATTTATGCCATATTAATTAAGAGGTATAAAAATGGTTTTATTTAAGCCACATAAATGTTTTCATTGAGCAGTAAATTTGTTTTAATTTTGCTAATTAACTTGTAAAAACTTGTCTTATTCTATCCGAGCAAAGCTCGGTCACCAGGTACTTTAAAATTACCTCTTCACTGGATCAGTCATGCAACTGACGTCATGCCAGTTGGCCAGGCCACAGTCAGGACTTGACTCCATGATTCTTCATTTTCACTGATCTTCTTCGAATAAGGAAGCGATAACAGAAGTTGTAGAAGGGTTTGATGTTAATTACCTTAGAACAATCTGTCAGGATTTGAATATAGTACAGATGGAAACTACAGCTGATCTTATGTGTGATCTGTGGGAAAGGTGTAGTACATCTTTAGCTAGCTAGGAAATCTTTAAAATGTCCTTTTTAGCGAATTTCCCATAGGGAAGAAGCTATTACCGTAGGTCTCATGGTAAGACTTAAGCCCGGGACCATTTTATTTTTTCTTCTTTAGGTGCCTAGAGACCAAAAACAATAGTCGTTAAAATTTATATATATATATATATATATGTATATATATATATATGTATATATATATATGTATATATATATATATATATATATATATATGTGTGTGTGTGTCTGTGAACACGATAACTCTCGTAAAAATGGTCCGATCGAGACCAAATTTGGTAGAGACGTGTATTTCTACAAATGCTCGGACGAGTTCGCAAACCAGACATATCGGTCAATTGGAACGGGTAGTTTGGGGGGGTTTTGTACCCCAAAATGGGGTTTTTTGCGTTTTTCACATGTAATTATTAAAATTTTCTAATTTTATATTTCACCATTGGAATCAGCTTAAAAAACTACACAATTAAGTTCCTTAAAGTTTTTCTCTATCTCCAACGGTTACCGAGATATAAAAAATCTAAACACAGTACGTTGTATTGTGGGGCTCCAATGTTAATCTTATGGAGGATAGGGAAAAATTAATATTTCTTATATTAATCAATATTTTTGGATAAAACTTTATATTTAGCTTCATGTGGTTGAGATCTATCCATTTATGCTTAAAAATCATAGTTTATTGTTTATCATGGCAGCAAACCTGCATACTCTTTTCCCATATTAATCATATAGGGAATAGGCAAACTCCTTTATTTATGGACAGATGTTGATGAAAGTTGGTATAAATGTTAAGATAAAAATTATTTATGGTAGAAATGTTTACTTTCAGTGTTCCTCACAGCAGCTAACCTGCACACTCTTTCCCATGATAATCTAATGGAGAATAGGCAAATAATTCTCATGTTTATGGACAGATTTTTATAAAGCTTGTCATATATTATTATTATTATTTTATTGATTTGGAAATTCGCTGAGTACACAGGTCTGCTGCGAAGGGGGTATTTATTTAAATGTCAAGTAATATTTACTAGGTTCTGTTAATTAACCTGGTTTATTGTATTAATCATAAAGTGAGAATTACTTTTTGAAAACTCCGTATTGCTATAAAATTTTAAAGTTGTAGTTAAAAAAGATAAGCTCAAACAAACACTGATGATAACAAAAAAACAAACAGTGGTTTTGTAGCTAATTTTGGACTATATTTCATTTTGAAATTTTCAAAGCTTTCTCCAGTGGCATTTGTTTGACATCTTAATAAGTGATAGTCGATCCCTGCTCTTGATACTATCATAATGTCTACATGTATTCCGGTAGAAAACAAATCACAGACAATTTACCAAGTTTGGTAACTGGCTTATGTTTATTTGTTTAATATTTCATGATATTATTTAGTGTTTGAAGACATTTCAGTTACTCATTATTTTAAACTATCATAAACTAAGTGAATATTGTGGGATAAATGAAATACGATGTTTCATTCCTTATTTATTACAAATCCAAGACGTTTTCAACATTACAAAACAAATATTTTGAAATATAAATCTAACACAAGAAGAATTAAATGGTTATTTACAAAGTAATATTTAATGATCACAACATATGGTAATTTACATACTGTTTATAAAATGGGCCAAACATTATGATCATAATATTATCTAATCTGTACAAACACGAACATTTACATTTGCCCGTACAATTATTTGTACAGGTGTAATAATATCAGTTATTAAAACTGTTGATCCCTGTACATGAGCTCCTTGACGAAAAACACATCTATGTACATTGATAAAAATAATTTCTAAAATATCAAGCAATTTTCAACATAATGATGTCCTATCCACTGATGTCATGGTAGTCTGCTTATTTAAAATAAATGTCTCATTCATAGTGAGCTAGTTTAATTTATTACCTTATATAATATCTGGATAATTTAGGGGGAAAACACAGATCAAAAATAAATATTTGATCTATCATGAGCGTTGATTTCATAATCTGATTGAATATCAGGATGATGGAGAAAAAATGGTTCAATAATCTTAAACACAGTACAGTGAGGTACAACTTGGAAACTGGTTTGATTTCAATTTTATGATTAAAAAAAAAATTAATTCCAATTTAATTCCTTATTATGATTACAAATTGTCCTACCTTTAATTAAAATAAGTGCCTTTGAAATAGTAAAATTTTCTTCAATTTATCATTTACGAATACAGTGCAACTTTTAAACAAATATTTATCAACATTTACGTTTATAAAATATCAAATGCTAACATTCAGCAACAATTACTAATAAAACATATATTCTCTCTCCTTTTCTCTTTTAAATATCATAATAATGGTAACATACACATTTAATGAACATCTCTTACAAAACTTATTATATACTAAAAATATTCAACATACATAAATTATATACACATTTTGCAAACCTAAGATCACTAAGTCGTTCGATGGTTAACCTAATTATAATTACCGTAATTCAAGACTGTTAGTAAGTTTTCTAAAGAATACCTTTTCTCTCTCAAAGATCTATTCCTATTTTTGTGAATAAAAATTAAATAAATTTGTTTTTCAATTTTAGAAATAGGTACATATAGAATGATTCCTGAAAAAATGGCAATAGCTGAAGTATGTGTTCTACTAGTGAAATTGATGAAAAAAGTTGTATAAAAATGGGGTTGAAAATGCTTTGTTAGAGAGTAACGGCTAATTGAAATGAAAAATTTTGCCCGAATTTCAGTACCCCCATTAAAATGAGACCACTTTGGTTTTTTAGACGGTAATTTAACTGTCAAATATAGTGTATTTAATGTAAAATGAGATGAGATATTAAATAAAACTAGTCCCGGAACTTTAAAGTCAAAAAGGCGAAAAAAGCAAAAACTATAGCTAAAGTAATGCATAATTTACATTTGGTATGGAATAACTCTGTTATCTTGGTAATATACAAATAAATGTTTGAATTTAAACCAATTATTAGATAATTTAATTCTGAAAAAAACTTTGAAAATAAAGTCATCATTTGAAAAACTAATTGCAAACAAAAAGATTTTTCATTGACAGTAAAATATTTAAAATAGGTTAAATACTTTAATTTACAAACAAAAAGAGCTATGCTTTATAGTTGATCTTCTTATAAAAAAACTCCACTTACAGTTCAGGGACCAATTTCATTTAGTTTTCCAGTTCATTTTACATAAAATACACTACATTTGACACTTAAATTACCGTCCAAAAAACAGAATGGCTTAATTTTAACAGGAGTACTGAAATCCGGGTGAAATACTTTGCTACCCGTTATTCGCTAACAAAGTATTTCTGAACCCATGTTTATATACATTTTTTCCTAATTTTCACTAGAATAACATGTCCTTAAATTCTTTACGTTTCTTCTTAAAATCACCCTGTATTCAGACGGGTACTTAATGAAATATCATTATTATTGTTTACCAAATTAAGTTTTAAACCATTTATAAAATAAAACCGTCGTATTAATGTTTCATGATGTTACATTTTTTATTACATAAAAAATGTAATAAGCTTAAGGACACAAAACAAAGATTGCGAACGTCAGTGTTTGTGTTTCCCCTTTAAAATTAAACTGCTATAAAACTGACAAAGTCTTTTTCATTGACAATTCAAACAAAAAATGTTCTAACATGTAAGTATTTAATTGGACAGCGCTTCCATTTAATAATTAATATCTCAATACCCAACAATTAACAAAAACTAATGATCTAATTGAGATCATTAAAACTGAGACAAAAGGGCATTTCCAGAAAGAAAGTCAGTACATGTGTTGTTGGTACAAATGTTTAAGGTTTGTATCATATCTCAGCCTTGTCAATGCTATGGGGCTGGTACTGATAGGTGTGTCTCAAAGGCATTGTCCTGGGGGTAAAGAGATCACGGTGGGGCCGCACTAAGACAGTGTTGCAGTCGTGGTAGGATCTCTCGCTCCGTCCGTTCTCTAGCAGGTCGAACCGATGCTTCAAGTTCGGGGCGGGACAGAAGTAGGATGGCGGTGTGCCCTCCGAGGGGAACGCCTTGTTGTAGTAGGACATTCTGTTGATGGTGGCACCATGGGCACTCACACTTGGGACCTGGAGCTCCCTGAACGTCGGCTCCTTCTCCTTGCGCCTCCTTGAGCTGGAGCCACGACGACTGTGACGGTCCCCCACTCGCTACCCCCACACATCAAACATCACTAAACATGAGTCTAGCGCTAGCCACACATACCTAGTAAAATCACGCGGTGGCATTCAAGTGCGGGTAATTCTGAAATAAACAAACATCCTGTCACCAATCGCCCACCGAGTGCTACCAAGTGCAATGAGGAAGCAGATTATAACAGTGATAGTAGGTTTGAGAATATAGCTAATTGCTTGAAGTAGTGAAAATTTTAACTATTGTTCAGACTTACTTGATTTTTTTAGTGGGTAAAGTATACAAACATTCCTAAACTTCTGCTAATTTGTGAATCACTAACATAATACTCTATAAAAATTAATACAATGGTTTTATTTATCAACCGTCACCAGTATAGACAGTATTTCAAATATAAATTATGTTCAATGCATCCTTAAAAGGTACGAATAAATAACATAACAGTCAAGAATTACAGAGAACAGCCAATGCAAAAGGTTGCAGTGCTTAACGTGCTTTGATGCAGGGAGTGCTTTAAATAAATTAACTGTGCTTAGATTATCCACACATGCAGAGCAGTTGAAGATTACATTTCTTCAGATAAAAAAATAATAAAGACGGATACAATAAACGGTATGTACAACATGAAGAAACACTTGAAAATGCAAATTAACCTAGAGAAGTAATCGGGAAACATTACGGCCTCAAAATGCAAATTGGAGCAATACAGGGCATTATTGTCTTACTCTATTGTCATTGTCTTTGGTGATGACTAGCAAATTCATAGCTATTCATTTCTATTCTACACTAGCATACAAAACTCTAGTTAACATTTACATTCCATTTTGGAACTTAATGAACGATGAATTGAGAACTATTTTACATTTCTCGGTACTTAATGGATGAATTGCATTAGCTTCTACCGTACGTTTACATCTCAGAATGGATGAAGTGAAAACTATAGTACAATATCAATATAATAAAATTAATGGATGAAGTGATTTAAAACATTAGTACATTCAGTATGTTGTAAGTGCAGGTGCAATCACTAGTGTCCAATCACATGCTCGGAGATCACACAGTCACAGTCAAGACGTTGCCAAGGCGATGCTGCGAACGGGGCTACACTCTCGTGGGGGGCTGCAGAACCATGGCGGCTAGCCTCACCTTCATCGCCTCGGGTGAGCCGCCAGCCGTAATGGTGTGAGGGGGGCGTCTCGTGGGGGTGCTGCAGTACATAGCCTCTCCGGCCGTATGCGTGTGCGTGTGCAGGACCGCGTGGTTGTGGTTCTCTATCTTGGGCGTCTTTCTACCCGTGCTGTCCAGCTCGCTCTTCTCACTGTAAAATATCACACTGAGGATGGTCATTGGGACACTGGTGCAGCTCATTCTGTTCCATAAATTACTTTAGAATGACGTCTCATTAGCGTCTCCTCATTATAAACGTTCTTCTAATCAATACGTTCACTACCTTAGAGTGGTAGTTTGATTTATTTACTACATTATATAGATACAATAACAATAACAATACAAAACGAATAACGATAGCTATATTTTTATCTCAGTTTTAATACTTCATATTTAACAGGATATTCATAATAAAAGTACTGCACAGTAAAAAAGTACTTTAATAAGATGGTAACATATTGCTTGACCAACAAATGGATGGAAAATAATATTTATTTTCATAAAAAATAATTTTCTGTAGTTAGTTAGTTTTTATTTTGTGTGTTAACACTAAATAATATAATAATAAATTTATATAATTATAATATTTTTAATCTTAAATTTACGGCCCAGAATGCTACAAATATCTCCACCCATAATAACAGGTCTAATAATTAGACCCATATTTGACCAATAATTTATTGGACTGATGTAACTTAATAATACCTTGGTTTAAGTAACATGGGGTGAACCAATAATAGGAATCTAATAAAATTGGTATTTACCTTTCTAAATCGGTTGGACGAAAATCTCCTCTTCCTGAAACAAAAATACATCATTCATTAAGCATATTCTAACGTACTATAAAATATTTCATCATGCAATTATTTATGCGGTATATGAAATTGTATAATATTTTAAACTCATTAATGTGGAGAAAACAAAATTATACTTTTGTACATGTTTTACTGCCCACATTTAAACTCTCCACTACAAACTTATTACTCATATTAAATAATTAACTAATTTAATGTATATAATGTTTTGAAGTAAAATAGACGTAAAAAGAAATTTTAAAATTATAAAACCTAAACATTAAATTTGCAAAGGAAGACTTGAAAATAAATTGTCGTCTATTGTTTTGTATAGGTCTACAAAAAATTTAACCATCGTCTCATGGTCAGTACACAGGCAGACGGACGTAAATCCAAAAAAGACCATTATCTTGTAAAAGGCAAATAAACAATCCAGGTCAACATACTTTTACCGCCGCACCAATGAATAGTCCTTCACATTCTAAACCGATCATTGATTTAATTTGAAGTAAATATAACATATTTTACAAAAAACACTCACTATTGAAACAGCACTTCTCCGCCCTGACACAGTAGACAGCACAGAAAATGCAGAGGAGGAAGCCGAAGAAGCAGACGCTGGCCAGACCGATGAGCGTAGTCATGGCTATGGGCTCTGCAACACACAATCAACAAACATCCATTAACTAATGATTAACATAAAAAATGCCTCCTGAGCTACCGAGTATCATATAATTATTATGAATAAAATCCAACTGTATTATGTTGAATAGATAATACACCTATAGATAGATAACCTTTGCATCAATTCTCACGCACATTTCTGGTAAAGTTTGTACAAACTGTCAAAAATGAAATGTAAATCATTGGAGAGTAAAATTTGATTCATATTACTCACACTTTGGCGCATCTCTTATGCTGTATATTTGCACTCAATACTTAAGTAATACATAAAGAAAATATTATTAATTTCTTTCAAAGCAGCTAAATTAGAATAATACGGATTATAATGCCTAAGCATAAACAAACAAAACGTCATGCAGTGGTACGAGTGTTAGTAAGCAGTAGCCTAGGGTGAGCAAAATAAAAGGTGGGTTGACTTGCCAGTATACGAACCACGCACGGCCAGCCTCACGGAGTGGCGGTCGCTGCCACGGTCATTCTCCACAAACATGAAGTAGCTGCGGGCGTCCGAAAGGTCCACGTCCTGGATCACCAGCCGAGCCTCGTAACAGTCCTCCCGCTCGTCCTGCAACAACCAATGGTTAGAACAATATATGAAGTAGCTATTCCCTCATCCACGTCCTGGATCAAGCGAGCCTCGTAACAGTCTGCTCGTCCTGCAACAACCACCCTGGTTAGCCAACATAATATGAAGTAGCTATGGGCGTCCGAAAGGTCCACGTCCTGGATCACCAGCCGAGCCTCGTAACAGTCCTCCCGCTCGTCCTGCAACAACCACCCTGGTTAGCCAACAATATATGAAGTAGCTATGGGCGTCCCTCAGGTCCACGTCCTGAATCACAAGCCGAGCCTCGTAACAGTCCTCCCGCTCGTCCTGCAACTACCACCCTGGTTAGCCAACAATATATGAAGTAGCTATGGGCGTCCCTCAGGTCCACGTCCTGGATCACAAGCCGAGCCTCGAAAAATCCTCTTGCTCGTCCTGCAACTACCACCCTTGTTAGCCAACAATATATGAAGTAGCTATGGGCGTCCCTCAGGTCCACGTCCTGGATCACAAGCCGAGCCTCGTAACAGTCCTCCCGCTCGTCCTGCAACAACCACCCTGGTTAGCCAACAATATATGAAGTAGCTATGGGCGTCCCTCAGGTCCACGTCCTGGATCACAAGCCGAGCCTCGTAACAGTCCTCCCGCTCGTCCTGCAACAACCACCCTGGTTAGCCAACAATATATGAAGTAGCTATGGGCGTCCGAAAGGTCCACGTCCTGGATCACCAGCCGAGCCTCGTAACAGTCCTCCCGCGTCTGCAACACTGGTTAGCCAACAATAATTGAGAGTAGCTATGCGTCCCTCAGGTCCACGTCCTGGATCACAAGCCGAGCCTCGTAACAGTCCTCCGCTCGTCCTGCAACAACCACCCTGGTTAGCCAACAATATATGAAGTAGCTATGGGCGTCCCTCAGGTCCACGTCCTGGATCACAAGCCGAGCCTCGTAACAGTCCTCCCGCTCGTCCTGCAACAACCACCCTGGTTAGCCAACAATATATGAAGTAGCTATGGGCGTCCCTCAGGTCCACGTCCTGGATCACAAGCCGAGCCTCGTAACAGTCCTCCCGCTCGTCCTGCAACAACCACCCTGGTTAGCCAACAATATATGAAGTAGCTATGGGCGTCCCTCAGGTCCACGTCCTGGATCACAAGCCGAGCCTCGTAACAGTCCTCCCGCTCGTCCTGCAACAACCACCCTGGTTAGCCAACAATATATGAAGTAGCTATGGGCGTCCCTCAGGTCCACGTCCTGGATCACAAGCCGAGCCTCGTAACAGTCCTCCCGCTCGTCCTGCAACAACCACCCTGGTTAGCCAACAATATATGAAGTAGCTATGGGCGTCCCTCAGGTCCACGTCCTGGATCACAAGCCGAGCCTCGTAACAGTCCTCCCGCTCGTCCTGCAACTACCACCCTGGTTAGCCAACAATATATGAAGTAGCTATGGGCGTCCCTCAGGTCCACGTCCTGGATCACAAGCCGAGCCTCGTAACAGTCCTCCTGCTCGTCCTGCAACAACCACCCTGGTTAGCCAACAATATATGAAGTAGCTATGGGCGTCCCTCAGGTCCACGTCCTGGATCACAAGCCGAGCCTCGTAACAGTCCTCCCGCTCGTCCTGCAACAACCACCCTGGTTAGCCAACAATATATGAAGTAGCTATGGGCGTCCCTCAGGTCCACGTCCTGGATCACAAGCCGAGCCTCGTAACAGTCCTCCCGCTCGTCCTGCAACAACCACCCTGGTTAGCCAACAATATATGAAGTAGCTATGGGCGTCCCTCAGGTCCACGTCCTGGATCACAAGCCGAGCCTCGAAAAATCCTCTCGCTCGTCCTGCAACTACCACCCTGGTTAGCCAACAATATATGAAGTAGCTATGGGCGTCCCTCAGGTCCACGTCCTGGATCACAAGCCGAGCCTCGAAAAATCCTCTTGCTCGTCCTGCAACTACCACCCTTGTTAGGCAACAATATATGAAGTAGCTGTGGGAGTGCAACAGGTTTGACATCCTGAAACCAACTATTTCTTGTAGACTAACCTTGGTTGTTCTTCTTTAATTCAAGGAAATTCATTAACCATCAAGATTTTTGCCTTTCGGGTATCCCTGAACCCTTTGGAATCAAAAACCAAAGAAATGCTAACTATAATAAACAAACCATAAAAACAAAATGATATTTGTAACGTGATAAAGTATTTTTGAATAGAACAAACGCTAAAATGATTGCATAGTTATTTGGTAATGATGTAGAAACTGCAATTTGTGAACGATGGAAGATGGATGTTTTGTGAATTGAAATGCATATTTAATATATAATTTAAAATTAAATACTGAGCTACTTATGTTCAAAAAAATTCAGGTGGAAAAAAGCAAAATTTATGAGAGAGCTGTTACTAAAATCAATAATTTATAATATCTTATAGACATTACACCTGTTTTATAATTATTGCAGGCCACCATTATGAAACTTTTAAACATAAAATCGTATACACAGATTAATTATCAAATATTTTATTTAAAGTATAAAGTAAGTCACTTGTTATAATATAATTAATCTTTAAGGTGATCTTCTGTCTTTTCACAATTGCTTAGGTTCGAAAGAGATCTAAAAAATAACAATTTAAAATTCCTAAAAATGGTGGGTTTTCCAAGAAAGAAAACATAATAAAAAATTAGCAAACTTAAAATTTAAGAATAAGATTGCGGTAACTTCGCCAGTAAGGATCACTCACACCGCTTGTTATTGGCACCTGTTGAAGTTTGCAAGTTTGGAAACAGGAAGATATTGAAACTGTCAAGTTTTGTATTTTATAAGTATCAAACTTGGTACACTGAAACTAAAATAATGGCTTAGAGTTTTGAATAGCCCTCATGTTCAATATAAAGATTTAAAATATTCACCGAAATTTCCAAAGTATCTCAAACTTAATACATCCTATAAAACAATTTAAAATCTATCAAAAAAGGAAACATCATCAATTTATAAAACAATACTAATATTATTTTGTTTAGGTTCTGTGAAATAACAGAAAACCACTAGTGGAATTGTTTTATAATTTTGTGGGGTCAAAGAAAATCATTGCATCAATTGGTTATAAAATACGAAACATGTTTATGGTTAAAAGGTCAATGAAACTAATATCACATTTACATATGCCCCTTGAACAGTAATGTGAATTTAAGCCAACAACAATTTAACAACCAATGGAATCTAAGGGAACTAGAGTTCCATGTGGGATCCTCAACACAACATAATCTCTGAATTATGAACTGGTCTAATTAAGAGGATGATCTTTGCGTATGAACATGGTATTCAATAGTAAGAATGTTAATCCATACCAGGGAAAATCGTATCCACCGGCCCTCACTTACAACTATCTACAGTTCAATATTTTATGGGTTTTCTGATACAATTTACCAATAAAATCAATGTTATCTGACTAATCTGTGAGTGTAAGAGATCTGATACGCTCACCTGTATCAGGTCCTCGGCGTGGTACCTGCCCAGGCCTTGACCGGCGGCCAGTTGCAGACTACCCCACTCCCACAGCAGCCGCCGGGGGCGCGGGTCAGCACACACGACCTGCCTCAGCACGGCCGTCTGCCCCTTCATCAGCACTACCTCCACCATGGCGTCGTCCCCACCCTCGCGCAGGATCTGCGGCGCGCCTGCCACAGCACATATGCGCATTAACTTCTAGCAAGGGTTGAGCTTAACATCTCAGTTTACATGAGTAATTCTACATTCTCAACCTAAATGGTATTCAATGTGTTGGAAGATAATCATATTTTAAATATAATGAAAATAGTTTAATATTTATTAAAAAAATATTTATAGCTAAATTTTGACCAAAATTTTCAACTAAAAAATGCTTAATCAGCATTTATTGAAGCTTTTTTTGGATTCATTACGATGAATCTTTACTTCGAGTATTACAGTTTTTAATGTGCCTCACGAACCTCGCCAAACTGGTCCAATTTTGTAAAATTCACTTGCTGGAAGTTAAGTTGATCAGCCTTTGCAGTTACATTAAAGCTACGATAGGGATACACTGTATAACTGGCGAGTCCGTGTCGTCACTCACCGACGACTTGCAGGCTGACAGCCTCGCTCTGCGTCATCCTCTCCTTGCCTCCGATGAAGTTGACCACCCGACACACGTACTCGCCCTGGTGGTCGTACGTCACGTTCCGGATAAGAAGCCTCGGATCCGAACCTCGGACCATGGCTGTCTATGGCCGACAGCTTCTGAATACTGCGGTGACTCTCAATATAAGATTTAGTAAAGGCAGTGGTCACTCAGGCCCACGGACTTGACCAGTATCTCCATACGGCAGTAGATGATTTTGAATTCGTTTTCTACATCAAAAGCATTATTCAGAACTTTGTTAGAAAACTCTCAAACGCGGTCTCTTCATCACTATAGAATATTACCCAGTTCTCAGGTTGAATTAATGTAAAGCCCAATGACACCTGGTAATTGTGTATGGAATCTAACCACAGATCCTCCATTATCTTATTATTATAGAAGATTAAAACATGTTAACACACTTTCATCCAACATTAAATGTAGCCTTCCTATTATTTGTTGAACATTTTAAAGCAAACGTGTTGTCAGACTAAGCGATTAGCTCCAGCTTATTTAGTTTTTACCATTTAAGAACAATAAATATGAGTAAGATACTCTCACTTTAATTAGTGAGATTTTTGTATCCAGTTGTAAATTTACAGTTAAAGCGAGATCATATAAATCAAGGCAAGATCATAAAAATATCGAAGTCGATTTGAAAGATGTTAAAATAAAAAAAGACACATTTTAAATAAAAGTTCAAACAATGAGTTTTACAACGATCATTAGTTGAATAATTAATTATAAATTCTTACTGACTGTTCTGAAACTTATCTGGATTACGTAAAAGGAGTTAGAACGTAAACAACTGCTGTTTACGCTGTTTGTTTGTAACGAACTTTAATTAAATAATTATGGCTTTTTCCAAGATGAAAACGTCTGGTTTTAATTTCTACGGTGGTAAACAATCTTTGGGTTTTAAGATGACAATAAAGCTCTTAATGGATGGCTGCGAAGTTAATAATAAACACAATAAACCTGTACTCGTAAAGTTAGAAGTTCTAAGCCGTAAACTTATATCCATTCAACTATATTTAATCAATGGATATCTGTGTGTTTTTTTGGATTCATTACGATGAATTCGTATATTACTATTTTACTGTTTTATTCATTCCTATTGCCCAAAAAACAACTGCTCTTTAAAAATATTTTACTAAACATTTAAATTTTGCTTCCTTTCATGTTACATACGATAGATGATACTGTATAACTGGCGAGTCCGTGTCGTCACTCACGTCGACTTGCAGGTGACATCGCTGGAGCCCCACTTGTTGCTCGCCTGACACGTGAAGTTGACCACCCCCTGGTACGAACGTCAGGGGATCTCGACTGACCACCTCGGGAGGCCGCGGTGGCCCACTACTGGGCGGAGGGGGTGACTCTCGTCAGGAGAGTGCCTCCATGTGGTATCCCCACGTGACGTGCGCAGTAGCGTCTCGGCGGGTCTGACATAAGCATAAAGTCAGAAAGAAAAATCAGAACCTCTAATTTAAAATAACAAATGTAAAATAATAAAATTATTTGAATAATTTTATAAAAATTTATAAACATAAATTATTTCATTTTATAAGCTTAAATAGAAAATTAATGTTAAACACTAAATTTATCCACATAAAAATTTTTATTTTTAACATTTTATCAAATTTATAAATGTTATAATAAAGATCATTATAAATATGTTAACATAAAAATATGAAGGTTTACATGTAAAAAATAAAACAATGTTTATAACATAATAATAAATTATAAAATAAGTAAAATGTTTTTAAAAAGAGTAAAGTAAATTTAATTTTTCTTTTATGTTTTAAATTTAAATACAACGTCTGTGTTTAATTTTTTTAATATTACGGTAAATTAAGATGAAAAAAATCTAAGCAGGGTTTTTTAAGTGAATTTAATGTAAATATAAAAATAAAAAATGTTATATTTAAAGTGAAAAAAAATAATTTTGTAAAAAATAAGTGAATGTATACTATATTTTACTTTTAATTCCTGTTGAAAAACAACTGCTCTTTAAAAATTTTTTAAACATTTTTTGATTTGTGCTAAGACAATTTTTTATATAATATTATTAAATATATTAATATTTATAAAATTTTATCGATATTGTTTTGGACTCGTGGGACCTGACTGGATGACCACCTCGGTCCCGGCTTAAGAACCCTGAGCACCACAAAGCTTTCCCCAGATCAAAAAGGTGCGGATGAACAATTTTGTCAGCCAAACACTCGTGCATTGTTAGACGAGTTGCATTCCAGGATAAAATCGGTGACACTGTCAAGACTCATAATGGAAACCTGTCATTAATTTGGGAAAACAACACGAAAAAGAGTGTAAACCAGGTCCCACGTTCACTTTGCATACTGCATTCTGTAAAATAACTCTCTGCAAATGGATAAGACACTCTGTCAGTGTCTTTGGAGTCTAAGAAATGTCTACAATAGGACGCGTCCCCAATATAAATTAGCCAGTTGACAAGATGAAGAAGTGATTAAGATGTGTCAAAACTTAATGAGGTGTTTTCTTTTCAAATTTACGTAATGTGGCATATCACACCCAATCGTCCACAGTAAATTGGGAAATTAAAACAGATTTTTTTAATGTGTAGAATCCGTTAAAGTGATAATTTAGATTGGTGGTCGCTGTCTGAATCTGAATTTGAACATCCAGGCTAACCAGTCTTACAGTTTGGCCAGGGTTTGTAACTGTGGTAAAAAGGGTTCAGGAAATATCGTTAGGCATATTGTGATGAGGGTAAGATGGAAAGGAAGTATTGTATGGTATGGTATGGAAGTATGGTGGTGGAAGTATGGTTTAGGTATGTATGTAGGTCACAACAAAAAAAATATGTGCATATGCATTGTGTTGCGCCAGAGAGGGGAAGAGATTTTGATGGTTATGGACAGTTAGAGTGGTATGTTTTATATTAAAACTACGAGAGTTAAAAATTTTGGTAAAACTTAACATATTTCACAAAACATATTGCTACGTACGAGTAGATAAGTTAATGATTGTTGATCATAGAATTAATTAATAATAGATATGTTATGAACTTTTCATATTTGTTGACTTTCCTACTAATACATTTTGTACATTCTACTCAAAGTATGAACGACAGTTTAATCAATAAATCATAGTGCTCTGAGAGGTTTGAATTGTATAAAATGATAAATGCATTGCAGGCACATTATACGTCCCAGTAACCTCAACCATGACCAACTGATAAATACCGGTCTCCACCTTCCTGTATAATCCAGCTATTAAATATATATCAGGCTCTGCCATAACCATTAATAATTATACTGTCTTCGTCAGAAATTGATTTCGGTATAATACGCTAATTTAATTTTTCTCGTTGCATATTCAGCAGGCTATTACTTGAGTGGATATTGTAAACATTTAGTAATATGTAAACATTTAAGATAAACTTGTATCTTCATCTCTCTCTGACGTTATCCTCTCTGTATTTCTTGGCAGTTTGCTTTTAGATATTACGAGGATTGGATATTGAATTTGTCCTGACACTTTTCATAAACATCTCAGACATGTACTTTAATGCAGATATTACTGTGTATTGATTCCTTAATAATAATTTTCTATTTTCTTATCTTTTGATTCGTAATTTGTTATGTTTTACATATAATTTCTTTAATTTTGTTTTAATGTAATACATACAAACCTTTTAAATTAACGAACATACATAAAAATTTTTTTTTTTAATAAAAATATTTTTTTTAATAAAATTTCTAATTTGATTTAATAACATTTTACGAAATATAAAATTGTTCGTTTCCTTTAAAATGTTATTTTTATTAATTATAAAAAACTTTTTAAAAGTGGTATTATTTTAACATTTTTTTTTATATATTATTTTTTTTACAGAAATGTGTTTTTAGTTATCCTTATCATTCAAACACATTTTTTTTTTATTGTTTTTTAAAAGTGGTTGGACTCCTTTTTTAATTCTTTTTTTAATTGCATTTTTTAATGATGGTTTTTTAACAAAGGTTCTATTGAATTCTAATAAAATTTAAAAACAAAATCAGATATGCTTGGCTCCTATGTTAGTAAGGAAAATTTACTATATCTACGAATAAAATAACTTACACAAAACATTTGTAATGTGCTGCTATTAAAAATAATGGTCACAGATAACTATTAAGGTTTTAGTGAGTAAAGTTGAGTTGAGAAATCATAAAATGTTATCATTATACTTGAGTGAAATACTTCAAAGAAGACTGAAATATTTTGTATAGCGGTAATAATACATGCTCTAAAAGTTTCAATACAGGGTGTTTCAGAATTCCCTACCAATACTCTAGGGTATTGTTCCTGGGTAAGAAACATATCTAAATATCATATTTAAATTGTCCGGAAGTCCTTAGTTACTCACACAGCCTCCATTTTGTTTTTTCACTTATAATTATTTTTATGAATAATGGTTAAACGTACGGAATTGAAACTTAGCAAAAACATTTATGGCAAATAGATAAAGCTAAAAAAAGTTATGACAATTTCTCAAATTCATAAAACAAAATGGCGGCCATTTAAAATTTTGTTTCTCAAATAACTCGTGAACCGTTGATTTAACAGAAAATTTACAAGAATAACTTTTTTTGGGTAATGAAATTACAAATCGATTGACACCAAATTGTTTTAAATTAGACAAATATTAACTGAGATATGGTAGCTTTAGTGATAGGTGACCGCTAGAGCTTAGTTGCAGTGCATGTCAAAGCATACGACTTAAGTCTGCCACAACAATGCAACAGTCTCCAACTGCTTTGTATGTTATTTGTAGGTTATTTTAGAGTACTTCAAACAATAATAAAATGTCACATAACCCTCTTGGTCTTGGCATAAGTTTAAAATAACTGTAGAGGAACTGACTACAATGAATAAAATAATAATATTTTCAGGCAAGAATTTATTATTGCCTGATAATAATCTGGTTTTAATCAGATGATTAGTTTGTAAAAAAGTATTTTGACTTTTACCACATCTGATATAAAACGTTTGGGAGTTTTGTGTGAATTTTAATGACAGTAAGGCCGGCCGCACACTGGTGCAGCATTTCACTTGAAGCAAGTGTTGCGAGGCAAAATGTTTCGCTGGGCACTAGCACCCTGTGTATTTCAATGGGAGCCCGCACACTCATCAAGCAAATGTTGCGAGGCACCTCGCATTGAAACACACGAGGCTCTAGGACCCAGCGAAACATTTTGCCTCGCACTTGCCTCAGGTGAAATGTTGGATCAGTGTGCGGCCGGCCTAAGCAGTTGGAGACTGTTGCATTGTTGTGGCAGACTTTAGTCGCATGCCTTGACATGCACTGCAACTAAGCTCTAGCGGTCACCTATCACTAAAGCTACCATATCTCAGTTAATATGTGTCTAATTTAAAACAATTTGATGTCAATCGATTTGTAATTACGTTATCTAAAAAAAGTTATTCTTGTAAATTTTCTGTTAAATCAACGGTTCACAAGTTATTTGAGAAACAAAATTTTAAATGGCCGCCATTTTGTTTTATGAAATTGAGAAACTGTCATAATTTTCTTTGTAGCTTTGTCTATTTTCCATAAATGTTTTTGCAAAGTTTCAGTTCCGTACGTTTAACCATTATTCATAAAAGTAATTATAAGTGAAAAAAACAAAATGGAGGCTGTGTGAGTAACTAAGGACTTCTGGACAATTTAAATATGATATTTAGATATGTTTCTTACCCAGGAACAATGCCCTAGAGTATTGGTAGGGAATTCTGAAACACCCTGTATAATGTTGGAGGAATAAGAACCTTAGTATTCAGGTGGCGGCTTGGAACGTGGAAACATCTGTGTAGAAGACCTAATGACCGTTAAGGCCCTTAACTGCACTATCTAGGGGACATGGACAGTAATTGGAACAGCCGGAGTTCTTGTTTCTGCTAAAACCACCTCTCCCAATCCCAATAAATGAACATAGCTTATACTCAAACCATAAAATTAATGCAACTAATAAATGATGTTCTTTAAGAATATCCATTCAATACTAAGTAAAGAACATAGTTAATGAAAATAGTTTATAGTATATTCTTTTTTAATTTTGAATGCTACTGACTTATAAGCTTCCTTTTAAATATAAATTAACAATCTATTTAGAACAACTTTTAAATATAGTTGCAATATTAAAGATTTCCGGAATTTATTTTAATATTCAAAGACATCAGAGAAGGTTTACGAGAAGCAAACGGAAATTAAACATCTTTCAACCCATTTTTATCGTTTTAAATCATTAAACATTCTATAGAAAATATTATATACGATTTTAGGCTATAATTACAAAAATTTTTATTGAATTCTGATAATATACCCGATAGCTTCTAATTCTTAATCCTAAGTACTGTGTAGATGTTTTAGGTGGTGTCGCTTTTTGACTAAAATGAAAAATCTAAAATAGACAAATGTTGAAAAAGTGCACTCTTACTAAAAATGTCAAAAATATTCTTTAATAAATCCATTTACTTATTTATTTTAATTTTAGGAATGGTAAGTAGTCAATGTATTTTGACGTTCTCAAAAACGTAAGGGAACATTACACGAAACTATTTTTGAATTAGATAAGTTTTAGAGGTATTCGTGAAATGAACAGATAATATTTAGGAAGCAAAAATATTAATATTTTAGTACATTTATTTATAAAATATACGAACTCTCATAAAAACGTATCATGAAACTTACTAATCCAGACCTTATGTCGTTGATAACGCTTTGGTGCGTGACGCACTTAAAAGTAATACCCAAGACCAATGAAAACCCCCTTAGTTACAATAACGTTTTGGTGTACATTCTGCGCCTAACATGGATGTTATAAGATAACAAAATACGTATTAGAAAAATGTTGCTATATATTAAAATAATAATAAAATACATTTGCCATACATTTATATGTGCCGCATTTCCCAAATTTAAGTTTCACTTACTCTTAAATAGACTAAGCTAATTTGAGCTGATTCAATCGTGTGACAACATCGTCTTTGAAATCCTTTAACGGCCAGGATTAGTCAATTTAGAATCTCGAGGGCCTGTTCCTCAGCCCTAACAGGATTATACGCCCGTTGTCTGATAATGATTGGATCTGGGCGTCATGTCTTGGCTTGGAGAAATCTGAAATTGGTCGCAAACACGCGAAAGCCAATTATAGAATCCCAAGGAGATTGTCCGTATAGCCCAATAGCCCAGCTGTAATTATCTACAAATATATCAAAAATAAACTTCAGTATTGATGTTCCATGTAAATTTAATAGATTTTTTGTAAATTAATATTAAACTAATAAATAATTTTTAGCTATAACGTCTTTTAATTTTTCGATTTTGATGAACTTGGCATATTTTCATTCAGTAAATGCACGAGGAAATGGCACGGAAACTTCTAAAATGCAAGCTGTCACATAACTCAAGAGCTGGAGTGGCTCCCAGGATTTCAATTACAAGGCGTAAGCGATCTAATGGCCAATAAAAGGCTAATGCATGAGCTACGGTGAGCGCGATTTGATTGGAAATGTTCTACGTGTACACTATCACCAGATATATCTAGAAAGAGCTTCCACGCCTTTGTTGTAGGCCTAAGTGGTAAAGCCGTGCAGGCTGTTGAAACCACATACCTACATATAGCCCTTTATATTGACTTGTGAACGATTGTGCGTGCCATCGGGTGTCGATAGGTCAAGGAAAATTTAGTTGAAAACAATGTATCAATTTGTACACAAGGCAATATCTGTATCTATTCCAACTAGGTTGTTGTTGAGTCTACTACTGTTAGGATAGGGATTCAACAAAAATATGAAAATATTAGATTTTTACTAAAACATTTGAATAAGCTCAAAAAATCTTGTACTTAGGATTTTTGTTTCTATCAACAGATTATTGAGGTATAACAATGTGGTTAAACTTAGAACTATATTTTATTTTATGGAGGGAAAGATAGGTAAAAATTGTTCTTATTACTTAAAATGTAGCTTTGTATTCACTTTCCTACAGTTGTAATAATAACACATACTAAAAACCTGGCTTTTTGTTCCCCTACACAGCGAATCTATTCACTGTATTCACATTGATTAATAATAATAAAGAAAAAGTAGTGATATTATTTCCATTCAGTATGTAGCTTAACTTATGATAAAGTTTAGCTAGTTTGTATCATCACAAATAATTTCTAAATTAATTTATTTCGCTGAGTACGCATATCTGCTGATACGGGTGTATTTGTTTATATAGAGTGTATAGCAAATATAGCCTACCCTTACAATATACCTTTAACAATAATGTTATGGAATTACTGTTTACAATATATGTATGTATGATTTTTAAACTAATAAGTGTAAAAAGCTCTAAATTAAGTAATGTTGGCACTAATGTGTCATGAGGTTCTATGTCTCTTCAATAGGGTAGTTATTTTAAATCATAAATATCTTCTATATACGTACTTAACTTAAATTTCTGAAATGTTGACCTACCGTTATAAAAATACCCAGGCAGGTGTTTTTATTCCTGTACGAAATAACCGCTGTTTAATGACTGCTAAAATGCCTAGATTGACTCCAGGTTTGTTTAAAGACGTTCCCTTGAAGAATGAAACCTCAAGATTTTAAGTTAAAGGGGTAACAAAATGAGATTAAAGTATTACTGAATATCCTGATTTATTAGTCAATAATCGTAACATTTATTGAAGTGCCGGTAGTTAGCAAAACAGTCAAATGAGATCACTTTTTGAGGCAAGGCGATAAGAATTTCAACTTACAGTAAAACCGAGTCTATATGCAATAAAGAGTTATTGTTAAGGGTTTAATTCTCGACTGACTCATGATATTCCAAGTTATCATTGTTGGGAATGTGCTTTGGTATTGAATTTGATGGAAATACTTTTTATTAATAATTCATAAAAGATAATAAATTGTTTAATTTTGTTTGATAACTGGACTGTAATGGAATAATAAGTAAATAACTATACCAGTAAGTTTATATCCAAAATAACTTCAATAAACGTAAAAATTACTTGTATCTGAAAATGTTATGTTCAGTATAAAAACATTGTTAATAAAATCCGGTTAATGACTTGAAAATGCTATATTTAAACTCTTTTTCATAAACGTTATGAAGATGAAATACAGATGTTTTTAGGTATAAATGAAACATAAAGAATTTATTACAGATATCTGACTGAAGAAATATCTAATGTGAATTAGACAGGATATTGACCAGTATTTATGGTAGATATCTGATGAATTTATTACATAAACCGATTTATGGTAAAGATAATAATTTATGTACGAACTGACCATGTGAATTTAAAATATAATGTGAATATGGACAGGATATTGGTTTGAATTATGGTACAATATCATTAATTTATGGTACAGATATCTGAATGTAATTTTGATACAGGATATCTGACTGTGATTTATGGTACAGGATATCTGACCGTGTGAATTTATGGTACAGAAATCTGACATAATTTATGGTACAGGATATCTGACCGTGTGAATTTATGGTACAGGATATCTGACCATGTGAATTTATGGTACAGGATATCTGACCATGTAAATTTATGGTACAGGATATCTGACCGTGTGAATTTATGGTACAGGATATCTGACCATGTGAATTTATGGTACAGAATATCTGACCATGTGAATTTATGGTACAGGATATCTGACCGTGTGAATTTATGGTACAGGATATCTGACCATGTGAATTTATGGTACAGGATATCTGACCATGTGAATTTATGGTACAGGATATCTGACCATGTGAATTTATGGTACAGGATATCTGACCGTGTGAATTTATGGTACAGGATATCTGACCGTGTGAATTTATGGTACAGGATATCTGACCGTGTGAATTTATGGTACAGGATATCTGACCATGTGAATTTATGGTACAGGATATCTGACCGTGTGAATTTATGGTACAGGATATCTGACCGTGTGAATTTATGGTACAGGATATCTGACCGTGTGAATTTATGGTACAGGATATCTGACCGTGTGAATTTATGGTACAGGATATCTGACCGTGTGAATTTATGGTACAGGATATCTGACCATGTGAATTTATGGTACAGGATATCTGACCATGTGAATTTATGGTACAGGATATCTGACCGTGTGAATTTATGGTACAGGATATCTGACCGTGTGAATTTATGGTACAGGATATCTGACCGTGTGAATTTATGGTACAGAATATCTGACCGTGTGTTATATTGTTCTTTTTAACTTCGGTGAATGGGGAAAACGATTTGGGAAAAAATAGTATGAAGAGGAATCATACCGAGTGAGAAAATTATCAACATTATTAATATCAAACAGCTCTTTCAAATGTACAATTTATTTTACACTCCTTTTTATAAAAAAGGTCAGTTAAAAATAATGACTTAAAACTGGAATATGAATGAAGAAAGGAGAAAATTTAAATAATGTTTGTTTTAAACAATGGAAATTAACTTCAAAGGTTGATGTTTTAGCCGAAGCCTCTCGCCTCTCGCTTATCGGTTTAATGAATATTATCGACGCTGCCCGGCTGTTTTACTCTAAAATTGTTAAGTGAGGATCGAGTGGCTATTGAAACAGCTCTTGTTCAATCATGGGGAGGGATTAGATTCCATAATGATTTTGGATGTTTAGATTTAATTTTTTTCCATCAAAAGAAGTGCATAGGTTCTCCATGGTTATATAAGGGTGATCCGTATACGGTTAGCCTATATTGTCTAAACGATTGATTTTCTTAAAATAGGTTTCAGTTTGTTCATTAGACATTAAAAACCATATAATGGAGGATAAACAGTACAATATAAATAAAATCTCTATAAAATATATCCTGCCTAATGGTTAAAAGTGATGCAACACGTAAATGTTTGGCTGAAAATTGTTACTCAATGAATCATATTATTTAAAAACCAGTTGAAATATGGCTCGAATAAAAAATTTGTTGGAAAGGGACTTATAGCCATTCTGTATTTTTATGATATGTAGCTTGTTTATCGAACATCGATTAGTGAAGATAATTCGTAATTATAAAGATATATGGTATACAATATTTAATTAATACTATCGTAATACTATCCTGACATGTTCTAAAAGAAGGTAATAGATGATTGTAGAGTTTTAAGTTTTTTTGTATAATTTTACATTTTGTGTTATAAGTAATGAAATTAAATGTTTTACATATGAACATTTTGACTTTGGATATATACTTTCTCACTGAGTATATGGGACACTATGCTCATAGCGAATAATTTAAATACACCCAAAGGAAAAAAACCCCAATTAGAATATTTTCTACGTTTTGAATATAGTCAATTTAAGGACAGCATTATTGATTTCATGATATTCGTAAAATCACTTAAATATGATTATTGAAACATAAGTATAATATTATTAAGTTTTATACTGACCTCGTACAATTGTTTGAAGTTTCTATTAATATTGAAAAGGGAGGTGTTCAGTTAATGAGGAATTATTTTAGCAGCAAAGCACAATCCGTGGAAGAAAATAAGCACCTTGTAGCGCTTTTAACATCTTTCAAGCTTTACTAATGACCAAAAACGAATCTGGGACACTAATAACAATCTCAGCAGAATTAGGAATAATCTGGACCAAAGAGTGAAGAAAATTAATTAACAATAAAAAATGTAAACGATATTCAATAAAGACTCATTACCAAGAGCTCTCACTCGAGTCTTGAAATAATCGGTTTCCTCATTATTAGAGCCTCCTTCTGGCTTCAAAGGCGCACTTAATTACATCAGCTTGCGAAACAAAATGGCGGAGATTAACTGAGGATTCCAAATAAAATCCGAGAGAGATTCTTAATGGTAAGTGATTTAATGTTTTACTCTTAAAGTGGAGAAACAACATCTTGTTGCGGCTTGAGCTCGATAGTAATATTGTCGCTAAATTAGACGATTTTGTATTGTTATTGGTTGAATATTTTAATATCTTCGTTAACAGCTAATAAACACACATTAGTTATTAAACATTGTTTGTACAATATCAACAGTAGTACAGATTCACAGGAAATTTACATTTAATTACATTAAATTGAATATCATCGTTCGTTGTAGAGAGCAATCACCCTTCTTCTAAACACCTATTCTGATTACCCAGAATTGCATTTATTTTTATTCACAAAAAGTGAGATAGCAAAAGAATCAAAAACACGATTTATAATATATTCATTTGTAATTAAAATTACTGTAAAATAGAATGTACATAAAATTAGTTAATAGGATGCCAGTAGCTTTTTAGCATGGAGATCTTTTACACGTATGTCAATGTTTGTATTGTATTGTATTGAGCTGGTGAAGGTATGGGGTTTTCTCACGTTCCATATGCGTTGAAGATGGTGCACTGGCTGGCGTGCGCCCCTGTGCGAAAGAACATCTCGGGGAAGGTTGTTGACAGATCCTATGGTTTTACGTTTGGCCTAGATCCTTCGAGAAGTTCACGTATACGTCTCAAATAAAACAATTTTATCTGCTCTTTAACTCTAGTTGTTAACATTTAGCTATGCCATTATTAAATAAGTTCCTCGAGGTAAATAGGGACAAATATTGAAAGTTTAAACAAATTATAAAATGTGTTTCCATTTTATAATAATTTACTATTTATGTTTAAATGGCCACTTATATCAAACAAGCTACTTAAGAGTCTGCATCAGTGGTAGCCATCTTGGATTTTAGTCCCGTATGAGCAATGTTAAATTCTGGCGCCTATATCTCCTTGACCTATTGTCATAAATTAACGGAAGAGGTGTCAAATTAAAGGTATTACAGTCCTCCTGGACACCACCTTACAGAACTTCTTTCTTTCACTCTCAATAAAAAAATAATAATGATTTATTTTGTAAAATATTCCTGTTTTTTCCTGTATTTTTGTTTTTATATCAAGTTAAATGTTTGAACATATTAAAAGGTCATGCCCTTGAGCCACATCTCATCAATGTACTTCCAAAGTTTTACATTGATACTTTGATAATTAACGCCACTACAGATTCCAAAGTGAAGGTATGTTCCGCCAGAATTTAACATTGCTCTTACGGGAATAAATTCAAGATGGCTACCATTGACGCAGACTCTTAACTGATTGATTCTACAAACTATTTTAAAATGAAAATTCTTTTTTGTACAGTTATAATCCTATTTACTATTCTACATTTCAAGTTCTTTTTTGGAGATTGTTTAGATTTTTATTGTGGCCATTTTTCATAATGGTTACTAAAACAAATTTTCACAAACGTTTCGGCAGTATTATGTTCTAACCTTTATATGTTCTAGATTCTAGCTAACCTGAGAACGGGATCAGGTTCGGATCCCGAAATGTTACAAACTTTGTTTTACTATTGTGATGACAAATGTCCGGAATAAATAATTTTATATATTGTTTTTATAAATCTACTTAAATTTTAATGTTGAACGTTATAAATGTTTATAAGGTCCAAATAATACTACATACTTGACATGTTAGCCATTTCCATTTCATATTCGCATAATTTTCCCAAATGCATTGTGGATCCACTATGCGGGAACCACTTCCAGCGGGTGGGGCTGTGCACTGTGCATGATGCGCACTCTGCACTGTGCAACGTCTGCACCTACCCGCTACGTATGTTTAAGAATTTTACTTGAGTTGTATTAAATTGGGTATACCAATATATCACACCTTGTATTGGATTTTAGTCCCGTATGAGCAATGTTAAATTCTGGCGCCTATATCTCCTTGACCTATTGTCATAAATTAACGGAAGAGGTGTCAAATTAAAGGTATTACAGTCCTCCTGGACACCACCTTACAGAACTTCATTCTTTCACTCTCAATAAAAAAATAATAATGATTTATTTTGTAAAATATTCCTGTTTTTTCCTGTATTTTTGTTTTTATATCAAGATAAATGTTTGAACATATTAAAAGGTCATGCTCTTGAGCCACATCTCATCAATGTACTTCCAAAGTTTTACATTGATACTTTGATAATTAACGCCACTACAGATGCCAAAGTGAAGGTATGTTCCGCCAGAATTTAACATTGCTCTTACGGGAATAAATTCAAGATGGCTACCATTGACGCAGACTCTTAACTGATTGATTCTACAAACTATTTTAAAATGAAAATTCTTTTTTTGTACAGTTATAATCCTATTTACTATTCTACATTTCAAGTTCTTTTTTGGAGATTGTTTAGATTTTTATTGTGGCCATTTTTCATAATGGTTACTAAAACAAATTTTCACAAACGTTTCGGCAGTATTATGTTCTAACCTTTATATGTTCTAGATTCTAGCTAACCTGAGAACGGGATCAGGTTCGGATCCCGAAATGTTACAAACTTTGTTTTACTATTGTGATGACAAATGTCCGGAATAAATAATTTTATATATTGTTTTTATAAATCTACTTAAATTTTAATGTTGAACGTTATAAATGTTTATAAGGTCCAAATAATACTACATACTTGACATGTTAGCCATTTCATATTCGCATAATTTTCCCAAATGCATTGTGGATCCACTATGCGGGAACCACTTCCAGCGGGTGGGGCTGTGCACTGTGCAATGCGCACTCTGCACTGTGCAACGTCTGCACCTACCCGCTACGTATGTTTAAGAATTTTACTTGAGTTGTATTAAATTGGGTATACCAATATATCACACCTTGTGCCTTTGTTTGCAGGTACTAGAATTACTGCCCAAATAGCTGGTACATTTTGATATGAATTGATGTACAGCAAAAAATTAACATTCTGAAGATAAACTAGTAGAAGAAAACGCGTTAAATGAAGAGCTTGCGAGTTGTTACGTTTATTTTTATGGGAACTTAACTTCTACAGAAGTTACGATAGGTGGGGAATGAAACAAACGAATGTAACGTTAACAGACACGAACGTAATAGCCGTAACATGTGTATACATGTGGTCGAATCTAACTGGTCACTATCGGGGAACATGGACTGGTAATGGAACAATGCGGGGTTGAGGATCACGAGAGTACAATCGTACAATCGCGCCGGCGACCGTCATGATTAAATTAAATTAGAACCTCTACATTAGAATTCTATTACAATGACGGTTGTAAATTATTAAACTTATAGTTAATAATTTTGTACTTTTGTTAGGAAAATCTATATAATTTTTTTTAGGAATGGTAGGGGCCTAAGGCCAAACTCAACTGTATATTTTAATACGAATTTCCATATTTATCGCAACCCAAAAATGAGTATAGATGGTGCCATTAGTGGCTTTTACAACTTTCAACTTAGTAAATTTTAAGGAATATAAATATTTATTTTACGGTCAGTCAACTTAATTTGTTTATTTCAGCTGGAAATCATTTAGACGAGAATAGTGGAGTGTGCAAGCCCAACCGTTATAGAACGGCCAATAGCATCAGAGCCGCGCGCACAGACTAATGACACTGTCTGTACTCCGGAAAGATCTGATACTGAGATTACAATTAGGAAAATAATCTGATAATGAGCTAGCTACGTAATCAGTACTTCATCCAGAGCAAAGTTGTGCAAAAGCTTACAAAAGTTCGATACTGGACACAGCTGCCGCTGAACAGTTGATTAATTGTCCTGGAAAATGAATAATCTGCTCTTTGTTACTAATAAAAGATTCCTCTCACTCCACCTTACATTTCCCCATGCGTTCAACTAATATTTGAAATATTTCTCTTTCTCTTTTTCCTTATCTCCATTTTAGTTTCTGTTGTTTCTTATTTTATGTCATAAGTGTCATTAAAATTTGTCATTCAAGTTGTTTACTTTAGAAAGTAGTTTTTCCGGAAATTTAGCTTTATCAGAGGAAAATATCTCTTGAATTACATAAGAATTTTAATATTATTGAAAAAGTACAATTTAAAATCAGAAACTAAATATTTTACTATTATATTTATTAATATCTGTCTAAATAAAGACAATATTAATAGAACTTAAGCTATTTATTCAAAACTACACACAGCGTGGTATTTGTAATAAATTGTTCTACAATTTTCAGTGAATATAGACTACATTTCTGGCTATAACCGACTAATCTACCTTCTATTGCATGGGCTATTAATCGTGCAGTTGCGGGAAGAGTCCACTCGGAATGCGTGTCAGCCCCTTTAGTCGTAGGCGAGGGTGGTTGTAAGCTATCGAAATAAGAATCTAAGCCAGAGGCCCAAGGCGACGGTCAGTGCCGGGGCCCATTGTTGAGCGACGCAGCGTCGGCGACGGCTATCTCCCTCCATCGTGCGTGTCGCTCTTCAATTTCAGGCCCTTTCACTAAGGAATGCCTTATATGAGGGTGTGGACAACGCCCTCGTTGAGCTCTTTTGAAAGACTCTTAAAATCTTTACGAACATTATTTTGTAGACTAAATTTTTTTAAGTTATAGTTTATATACATACTATAAAATGGTCGTTATAAGAATTAATACAAATTGTATTAAAAAGATTGCAATTTTATATTTTTCTCTTAAAAAAAAGCCAAAACAGTCATAAAAGATGAAAACCACGCAATCATATCTCGTTTTTAAATGAATGTGTTTACTAAAGATCATTAATAAAATAATTATTCCTATTTTTCGTAGGTATTTTTCTTTTTTGAATTATTTTATAATTTGCTAGAAATACCTTCAAAATTCATATTAAAAAAGTTAATAGATGACGAAGCTAAAATATTGGGTAAAATAAAGAACGCTTGGCAAAATATAACTACTGCAACTATGGTAAATTCTATGTGTATCAAGATGAGAGCCAAATCTAAGCCATGCCAACAAAACGTATATTTCCCTAAATAATAAATAACTTATTTTTCCTACAACCGCACGATAACAGGCACATTTCGCACTGTTGGCAGAACGTATAAGTAGTAAATTCCCGCACTAGGGTGGATATGATCTCATATCCAGCCTAGTGCGGTATAGTAACCGGCCAATCACATGCACGGAACGCTCCAAATCTATATGAAACTAACCAATAGCATGCGCTAAGCGCTCAGTCAGATGATAGACGGTTGCCGTTCCTACGACACTAACTTCCGGGTTTTCGGAATAAAACTGGGCTTACCGGGAACATAAAAACTATGTTTACATTTATCCCAGCGGAAAAATCAAACATAACCTCAATGACTTTATTATTGTAGGAAACATCTTGCGTATATGAGCGCAAACTGGCATGGCCGCCCTCGAAGTTTTGGCAGCACTCAGCTGACTCTTTGTACTGCAATATGAACCGCTCGTGCCATATGACATTCTTTGCGCTCGTGTTAGACAAATAGCTATACTCTTTTTTTTCTTAGCACGTGAATTAAAAAATCTTTTTCCATGTACTCCTTTACGAAACGACACACTGGACTTTCAATTTGTGTCGCATTAATCTTACATGATATTTTGTAGCCAGATGCATAATTATAAGAATACTACTCACATGTGATGTCCAGCCGGACCTCTGCACTCTGACTCTTGGCCGGGTAGCTCTCGTGTACAGCAACGCATCGCAGCGTCCTCTGGTGGTGGTCCTTTTCCAGAGATAACTCTAGCACGGAGCTTGCCACCCAGGTCCGTGGGTTGTCCATCTCAGGGCTGTTGCTCTGACTGCTCATATTGGTCACGTCCTGGTCCCCTGCACAACCAGTCACACTATTGATAACCAGATTATATACATTGCATTACTATATTTTAGTTGTTTATAAAAGATATAGGTATAACGATTGTCATGGTTGGGAGGTGTGAGCTGTTAATTGGGAGGTTTGGAGGTAAGGATCTTATAAAAGCGAACAGGAAAAATCCTTCGGGTGCACCTCAACCGAGGCTTATTGTGATGGTAACCAGAAAGAACGTGACTATAACCATATCCATATACCTCCAGGCCTATGATGATAGTGAGATAGAAAGAAAACGATAGGAAACGTAGGGGTAGTTTGGTCAGCTGGCCATACTGTCAAGAGCTATGACCTCTGCCACTGCCGTGGCAGTTTAGTCAATCTAGGGCCTCGAGCCGTAACAACTCGAACTTGGTACTCCTACCTTGGGTGGGGAACGAATAATGTTCAATTGAGGTACAGCTATAAAAATGTACCAATTGTGACAAACTTCCTTAATGTATCCCAATATTGGTATCTATACTGATAAAACCCAGTTAGAATCACACTGGGAAGCAGTGTTAGTGTCCTGGGGTTAGAGGTCAGGATCTGGTTTCGAACTAGGAGGGCTTGACTTACTGGACCAGCTTATTACAGCTAAGCTATTGCGTCAGTATTAATCTAATAATCGTAACAGTTACATTTTTCGGAACTTCAGACGACTTAAAAATACTCATGCATACGAACCGAATTTGTAAATGGTTAACTATAAATATATGTGGTTATTTCATGCCCTGAAATGAAATTCACCAATTGCCATAATTACAACACATTACCATGTGTAAGTATGAAACTGTATATATTTTAGTTTATAATAATGGTAAAATTGTCAAGTATTAACTGAAAATATAATACGGCTAATTTAAAGTTGAATAGTTTTATAACAACAGTTAGAGCTTCATATAATGCTATAACATATTAACGTTAATGTAAAATATACCATGGGACAATTATATTTAAATAAAACCATAAAATATAAATGATAAGCATTTATTAAAACGGCAGGCCCTAAAAGGGAGATAGAAACAGTAATATTGTTCTGTAAAATAGCTTCATAGAAGTAAATATACAGAATCGCTACATTAACAAGGGAACGATTCAGTGATGTTATCTTTTTATGGGACCTTAAAAGCTTGGCGGAAGTTTCTACATTTTCCTTTATCTTTTTCATAGTACATTATTGTTTGCGTGGCCTTAAAATAAAAATAAAATATTATTTTAGAACTTTAGTGTGTATTATGGTTCAAAAGTTTGAGAGCAAGCACTCAATACAAAATGAACAGTTATAAAATACAGTATGAACAAATGTATTCTATAAATACATTTTTCATATAAATTGTAAAAATCCTTTTGGTAAACCCAATGCCTTTTACAGGGGAACAATAACTTACACCATTTACCTCCAGAAATTATTCTTATTGTCACGCAGTAAAGATATAATTTTAATGCTCGGTAAATAGTTTAAATTGTGTTTCAATAGAAGGTCTAAATTATGGCTCTTTCATTCGAAAACAAAGTTTTTTTAACGAGTTTTGAAGAAACTTCAACATCATCCCGTCTGATGAACTATATTTTCTTTGTATTTCTGAAGCGAGCGCTAAGGTCTATTACTGGAGTTAGCAGCAAAGCAATTTATATTAATAAACCATTACTGCTCATTACTACTATAGATTAACGAAGATTCATCTTAAAAATCAAAAGAGCATGAATTGATTATCATTCTCATTGACCAAAAAATAGCTTCTTTGACCCCTCAAAGTGCCAAAAACATTCGATTCATTCATCAGTATGAAAAAAACCATTTAAAAATGACTTGTATTTATTCGTACCCTTTCTTTAATTAAGTGTTAAAAAGAGTTATAAGAAGAGTATATAAAAGAGTCATTACAGGTTTGAGCGGAGCTGGTTGAAGTTTTCATGAGAACAAGAGATAAACTAGAGTAACAAGCCACTCACGGCTGAGTATCTGGAGCACTTGGGTCTGGACAGTCAGTAACTCAGCCGATAACCCGGTGACACATTACACGGTGGCCGTCGCGGCGATAGCGCTCCGGACATTACACTTATCTCAACTACTCCCAACCTCCAACCATCATGTCACTAAGCTTAAGCTACCTAGGTTCTTGGTTCGTTCTTGGTTGGTTCTTAGTTGGTTGGTTCTTGGTTCGTGTCTAAGAAATTAACTAAACATACGTGACGATTTAACTGAAATCCTAATAGTGTTTTCCAAGAGATAACATAACGTTATTACTATTCAATATTGTGAAAATATTTCAGAATGCATGACGTATATTTCATTAGCTCGTATGAACCAATTAAATATTAGCTTATCTAATTCGCTTTTGCCTAGTAAGTCAAATTAAATGTTGCTGAATCGAAACCTGAAGCCAGTGACTCCTGTCAGATCCTAGGCTACCTACCTATGGCTGGCATACGTGACTCACGCCGCTACGGCACCTCACCGTCTTTTTAGTTCTCTGACAGGCTCCTAGGCCCATAGTGATAGGCAGTCGAGGTAAAATAACGTAATGCCTCAATTAAATATTATTTTAATTACAATACTTTACTTATAATATACTTTTATTAAATATATAAATTTTTGATTGATTAGTATATATAGGTATATCAATATAAATATTCATAATAACCTTAAAAGCAAATTACAGAAGGCTATTACTAACCAAGGAACCACATGAGTTTAGCGGGTGGGTTGCCGTATTTGCTGAGGCACTTGACGCTGGCTTTGTCCCCAGACTTGACTGTCACGTTGTGTCCAGGCAAGACGACGTTGCTTCGGTGCTCTATTCGGGGCCGCTGGGGTTGTACTGCAAATAGAAAAGAGAAACCGATGTAGTGGCTTACAGACTGAACATTCAACATCCTGTAGTATGAAGACGACGTTGCTTCGGTGCTCTATGCGGAGCCGTTGGAGTTGTACTGCAAATAGAAAAGAGAAGCCGATGTAGTGGCTTACAGACTGAACATTCAACATTCTGTAGTATAGAAGACGACGTTGCTTCGGTGCTCTATGCGGAGCCGTTGGAGTTCTACTGCAAATAGAAAAGAGAAGCCTATGTAGTGGCATACAGACTGAACATTCAACGACGTTGCTCCATAACTAGCTAACGTTAATTTCATGAAGAAATACAGTACTCGACGGTTCTATGAACCATTATACTAATGACTACAATATGTATCACATTATGTGTCTTCTCAATACTGTAATATATAATAATATTAATATTTAAGTAAGCCGTTAATACTCTTGCGTATTTGATACATAGCTTATTATGACCTTGAAATTGCATCTCGAAACACGTATTTCGTTTTCGTTTTAGAGGCTAAAACATTTACGGTGCTAAAAGCATTGTCTATCACATGATAAAAGCAAGAAAGGGCCGAGAGCCATTGGAGTGGTGGGACACTTGGCAGGTATGATATGGTCCCAGCGGGGGGGGGGTGAGGTCCGACAGGACAGCAACAGGAATGTGGGGAGTCGCGACGTGTCCTGAAACTGATCCTGACTGCGGGATGCTTATCATGGTGTGACGGGATGACACAAGGAATCGTACCTTTAAATTGCAACTTCCATCTAATGGTCGTAATGGGGCTAGTTAGTTAGTTAGTTATAATTTATTAAAAATTTATTTATTTATTATTATTATTTATTATTATTATTATTTATTATTATTTATTTATTAAAAGCGGTTACTAATATTTTTAGTTAAACTAGTAAGCACAATACGTTGTCTTTGAGGGTTATCTTATGGAGTAAAGGTTAAAATTGATAAACCTTTGAAAACAATTTCATATAGTTATATATAATATGATGTGGTGATATAATATGATGCTGAAAAAATTGTACCTTGTGGCAGCAAACCTATTTACTGCACAAATTGTTCTCATGGAGAATGAGTAATCTTTGAAATACTTTATTCCTTATTTAAACTATGATAATGCTTAGTTTGAGTCATCAATATTAATTTTAACATCAATTGTTGTTCGCTTAGTTAATATGTAAGTCTACTGATATGGGGTATTTGTTTTATATAATTTTATTAGCGAGCTGAGTGTATTTCGAATTTTGAGTTACGTATTTAATTTCTACGAGTCTTATTTTCCTATATGTAGCACTCTCGCATTTTATAAAACATTCGGACTACTCGTATTTTCGAAGGTGGATTTTACACTTTGAAAACTAATAGTGTGATTTCAATATGTTGTACTTATGCTATTCGTGTCTTACAAATACCCAGAAAACAAAAACACCTTAAAAATCACCTCGACAAACATATACCACGATAAAATACTTTATTGTGTGCTTTTTACTACAGAGTTTAATGTTACTATCTCGAGGCTTTATCAGTGTTTAATATTATTTTTTCTATAACTTACCATTACACTTAAGGACAAAAGGTATAATATTCTTTTCAGACAAATCGGTTTATATTAATTATAATCAATATAAACCGATATATTTATATATATTATTATATATTATTTAGTGTCAAATGTATATATATATATATATATATATATATTAACCGATATATTATTGTTATTGATAATTAGCAATCAAACACTCTTAGCGGACTACAAAAATAAGAAACAATACTGTGAGAAAGTTGATGAAGAACCGTAGAATGGTTAGGACATGTATGAGTAAAATTAGTAATCTCTTTGTAAGAATTCAACCAGTGACATTGGAAATGGCGAGGAATTAAAATTCTTAAGATATTAATGAAATGTTCAAAAACAAATGTCAAATTCGACGGGTTGGTATTAGTTTAGTTTATCAGCGGTCCACAGGAACAAAATTAAAAAAGCTAGAAAAATATTATTCAATAGATTAGGCCTACCTAATAATAAAATTGAAAAAAATCCACGTAACCAATTATTTTCTGTTTACTACTTATATATTCTTTGATATGCAAGAAAAATAAAAATAAATTATAATGAATACTAACAGAATCGTTTCGATTATCACCGAAGCTAATATTTATAAGAAGGGACGAGTCAGTGGGTTCGGTTATCATTTTCCACTCCGCTAGTTTTACGTTCCTCCTACGGTTGAATGTCTTCACTTGCTTTGGTGAAGCGTGAAGAACAATTCCAGAGGTTTTGCAGTCAAGAAATTGAAAAATTACTCTTCCATTAAAATAACTTTATTTGTTTTACAATGGGTATTGTTTTAAAAGTATTGGCAGTGCGAATTTAACGGAACGTAAAAATAAGAGTATTGTAGTTATTTAGTCGAACTCAGCATAACAGTTTATTTTGTTGGACTGTTGAAAATATTGGGTGAGTTAAAATTTTTAAGGCATTAATAACTCCGGTCAACAAAATATCACGCTTATGTTAGCAAGTTACTACAAAAGTTTAGTTAGTTTGACATGCACTTAAATTAAACAAAATGTATTTACATCGTAAGTATCAAATTGTTAAGGTTCACGCAGAACACATGTACGAGTTTTCATTTATTCCGGTTATCTTAAGACACACTCTTGTGTTTGGAGAAATAAAATACAGTGTAAATTGTTACTGTGGAAAAAGGGATTATATTGAGCTATATAAGTAATTCAACTAATAGCAATATTTATTTAGTAACACTTTCTTCTCTCTTTACGTCTAAGTTTTTATTTGTACTTTATCGCTACTCTTAATTTATACTAACCTTTTTCCACAGTGAAGCTCATCTCAGTTGTTTGTCATTTTTTACGTACACTGTACTCCTAACACATATTTATCGAACCTACCCCTGACGACGAGCCGCACGGGGGAGCTGGTGAGCGCGTCCTGGGTGGTGAAGTCGCTCGCGGTCACCTGGCACTCCCACTCGCCGTCGTCGAACTCCAGCGTCGCGGCGCGGATCCAGAGGCTGCAGTCGCCGTTCTCCTGGTTCCCGGCCCACTCGTATTTCTTGAGGTAAATGCCGACTGGCTGCAACAGGGTAACAAAGTAGTATTTAAAAGCTGTTTTTAGTGAATTTCCCATAGGGAAGAAGCTATTACCGTAGGTCTCATGGTAAGACTTAAGCCCGGGACCATGTTATTTTTTGTTCTTTAGGTGCCTAGAGACCAAAAAACAATAGTGGTTAAAATGTATATATATAATATATATATTAGTGTGTGACTGTGAACACGATAACTCTCGTAAAAATGGTCCGATCAAGACCAAATATGGTAGAGACGTGTATTGTGTATGTAGCATTGGCTCGGACGAGTTCGTAAACCAGACATATCGAACAATCGGAAAGGGTAGTTTGGGGGGGTTTTGTATAAAATAAATATTTATGAAAAACCTCTATTCACATATTGTTCTTTGCCGTCTTCAATCAAGAACTGTCAAACGGTTATAAACAGCTGTTTTGGTTTGCATTGTTTACATTTGATTTTCCATAAGCGTAATGTTAAATTTTTAGATTTTAAACTTAATATTACAAGAAAACACGAATTTTCCTGGACATTAGACCTATCTAGAACTTATTTCCTACTCGCAAATTAGCTATTTCCAAAATTTAAAGAAATTCCTCGGTGCCGTTTTCGAGATCCGTGTGCAAATATATATATATATATATATTTGAGTTGGTAAATGAGGGCTACTATTAATATTAAATAATTATGCATAACTTAGCACCCTTTTTTTTTGTTTGAGAAATTATTTTATTTGAAAATTCACAACATGTTTCAGACTTAAGTCCACTTGATAATGGACTTAAGTCTGAAACATGTTGTGAATTTTTAAATAAAATAATTTCTCAAACAAAAAAAAGGGTGCTAAGTTATGCATAATTATTTAATATATATATATATATATATATATATATATATATATATATATATACAAACCTTGCTCGTATTATAGTATTGGATAGTGAATGTTTTCAGTTTATATGAACAGCTGTTCTTATAACCAAACTATGACGTCACTAACGAAATGACTTCACTGTTTCAAATATCTGTCTCGCAAATTCCCAACACCCCCCCCAGAGCTTGGACATATCTCTATGTTAAAAATAGAAACGTATAGTGATAAGCTCCTCTCGCTTTTAAGAGACAATTCGAATTTATATCAAAATAAAAGTAACTCGAGATAGCCCATCGTAAAAATAAATCATAAAACCCATCTGAAAAACTACCATAGAATGGACAAAGACTCTAACAAAGTCATTTTATAACATCTCTCCAACACTGAGTGGCTAGTATAAAATTCTAGCAAGAAACAACCACAAACAATAAACGTACCAAGATTCTCCTTGATTTAATCAGATAGCTACTCCCCGTAGTTTTTAATTGGGAAGCTTTACTCCGTTGGCACAGGATGTATGCCCTTCAGACACGGCACCCGCAGCTCTGTCTGGGAAATAGAGCCATTTGGATTCCTCACACGGACAGACGCCTTGTACTCCACGGTCGTGCCACATGTATCTTACTGCGACTGCGACTGCGACCACGCTCAATCATATTTATACCTTTACCCCTCCTGTGCATGTTTCTCTTCTAATTAAGACGTTATCTGCGTCCCGTCCCCCCTGCCGAGTAAATGACGTCATGACTCAGCTTGGAATAGTGCCGGGCTTCGTTACGCGAGCAGACTTACCGTTATCGTTTTTGTTATCCTCAAGTTGCACATGTGTTCCACGTTATTTTAATGAGGAGATTGGAATTTTAATGAATCGTTAACGTTACAATTATTATTGACTGGAACTAAAGTGGCACTAATCTGAAGAGTGTCGGTTAAGTTAGGAGCAATGTTGAAATTTGTTTCAGGTTAAATTTATTGCTTTGGACGCTATTATTACAGAATACTTTTCATTAGAATCCATTAATTTGTCACTGAAATAACTATTTTAGTGTGTAAGTAAAAAAATTATACAAATAGATAATATGTAAAAAAAATCAAGTAATGTAAGCCACCCGACGAAGCAAACAATGAAAGCACTCAAAGAACATCTTTTGAAGACAAAATAAGAACAGGAAATGGAATCAATATAACGAAGAGGGAGTAAACATTACTTAAATCATTGACGTGAAGCCTTTGTACATGGGGTATTACGGTGTCCACACACCAGCGTCGGGCCCTCACCGAGCCTCGTACAGCAGTCATGATACTGCTAGTCAAACACCGAACCACGGTGCCTGGTGGCCGCCGGTGGACCATGTAGTCTGTACACTACATATAACAGCCACGGAAGCGCCGGTCAGGACGGTTTTATTTTTCTTTCTGAAATATACTGTAGCCCGTCCTGATTCCCTATTAATTTATCAAATTCATGGAAGTTCATACACAAGCCGTTAATTTTTAACCTCTACAATATTTTCTAAGGATTGAAATGTCCTTGGAATTTGTGGTCAGGCTATATATTTGTAATGGCGGAACTTAGCTACCAGAATGGCCCGTGTTTTGTAATGAGTTGTTTCAGTTTTCAGTATCATATCTGTGACATGAAGCAGTTGCAGGCTGCAGGTGCAGCCTGCAACTCACTCGACATTCCTCAGTCCGGTGCCGTTAGACTCAGCCAAACGCCAAGCCACTCTAGCCGCAGGTGCCCGGCGTCGTTGGAAATCCAATTTACAGAAATAAAGTGCGTGACTCGGTTAGAGGACAACAATTAGAGGTGGATGGTGGAAGGTAGAACGGTGAGTGTGGCCTGGGGTGTGGGGCGGGCACCATGTTATTACACGAGGTTGGGTAATAGCTCATCATGCGAACCTCGCCGCCGTTGCCGCTGCCGTTGCCGTTGGTGGCGCCCCTTGTGGAGGTAATGTGTAGTATCACATGACTGTGTATATGTGTAAACGTTGGCGAACCCCTATACAATCAGTAGCCGATAATGGTGATGAAGCAAATAGTAATCCCTATTTGTTGTTAATATCCACGACAGAGGAATAATGTCCAATCTAAATTGCAAGTAAACAACTAAAATTATTAGCCAAAACAATTTTGATTGAAAAGTCGCATATAAATTGAAAAAATAGAACAAGCACAACATGACTAACAAAAACGTAAACCAATAGTATGTACAATAATACATACACACAATGGAATTGAATCGGTGCAATATAGCAGTCGGTTCCCGCTTCGGTCGCTTGAGGTTCACAACTTCATTTAAAGGCCTCTCCTCTCTCTGTCGCGTAGTAATTCATCAAACCACAGCCGGCTTCGCAGAAACCCTCAGTCAACTTTTATTGAGGAAGTCAATCCAATCCGATTGTGGAGTTGAGCTAAACTAGTTTTGTTAGCGAGTTTGGCGAGTGTCTTAGAGCCGAGTTGGTGGTTCCCAAACCTCCATCTTCCACTCCGCCCGCTCCTTGTTCGCGATACGTAATACGTTAATAGGGATTTGCGGGTGTGCTTTCCCAGAACTACGGGACCTAGCAGCTGATCAATAATCAGGACTGTGGGGATGGCCATTCGCTTCGGTGAACAATTAGTGAGACTGTGGTGGAAATAAATACAAGTATCCACGTCTAAAATAATTATTAGATCTACAGGGTGACTTAAGATTCATCTTCAAAGCTTGGTTTGGTTCCACATTTTAGGTGCCAATGTTCATTGTTTATATATAATTTAGAACTAATACTTATTTAAGTGCATTCAAACATTCGATATATTAAACAAAAGGTCTAATACGAGTATATTTACTTTTTTAAATAATGGTGGAAGTTTTTGTACAGTGCTGTAAAAAACAGGGTGGGAAAAATGAAAAAAGAGCATATAAAAATAAAAAAAGTTTGTAACAAATTCACCTTTTGTCAATTAAATATAGATCTCTTTAGTCATATAGAAGTGATCCAATTGTTCGGATATTTAATAAAAAAATTTGTCGAGACATGAATAATTCATTATTACTGTGAACATTACACTCCTAAGAATTACCAATTAATAAATATTTATCAAACATAAGTTTTGGATTTATTTTCTATCATTAATAGTTTTTAAGTATATATTGTAATAATTTATTTGTTAATAGCTTAAAGTATTGTATATTATAGTTTAGCCACAATTAATTAGTTTATAAACATTTTCTAAATTTTTAGACAATACTAAAATTTTTTTCATGATAGTTTGAGAGGTTGTGTTAGATTGATTTCAACTGAAAGGATCCCTCGTACTGCATTCACTATATTGATTCAAAGTTAAAATCTCATCATATAGGTAATATAAATATTACTCTATTTTTATAAGTAATTATATAAAATTGTCAAAATAACTTAAACAATTTGTATAATAGTGGAATTCTATCTAATTTGCATATTTGGTTTTAGCTATTAACTTTCATTTCCAATTAAACCAACAAAAGTGATCATTTTACAAAGAGGATCAAACGTTTTTTTTGCCGTTTCGTAACTGAACCCGTAATTTAATCAAAGCAAAATAATGAGATTGCGTTGGATTGTTAATTAACAAACCCATTTTTACTGAAACCTTCTGGTGTTTTGTTCCTGTTCTTGGTTATTACATATTTGTAAATCAGATAAATATTTTTGTGAATAATTGTTTCCAACAGAAATCGGACTAAATATTCGTATAGAACGTAATGTGGAGTTTTATAACTAAATAATTATAAATCAAATGTAAAGACTGATTGGAGTGTGTTTGGAGTGGTTAGCACGAACTATGGTTACCAATTAAAATATATACTTTTTAAAACAGATTTTTTACTGCTTCCTTGATTGATTGACAATTTCAAAAGCTATAAAAGAAATTTTGAATTCCCAAGTTTATTTATTTATTCACACATATTCTCTTTAGTATAATAAAAAAAACAACGGTTTTTAATACAACTAAGGTATTTAGCATTTTTAATTTTAGTTTACTGTTTTAAGTTTTCAACATTCTGACTACTATATGTTTTCTTGTTGTTCATAAAATTAATTAGACCATTAATTAATAATTAAAGATAATTAATATAGGACCATCGTTTCAACTTAATTTTTTTATCATGTACTATAACTAATGCTTTCCTCTACTACCAATTCTAACTACAGTACTATCCTTTACTACTAAGAACGGGGATTATATTATTTTATCTGTAAATAATCAGCCTTTATTCCCCCTATTCCAGCCAATCAGAGACTTTGTGACCAGTCACCATACGAATTCTAACGTTTAGGACTGTGTACCTCAAGACTAGACGAATTTACGTAAAAACTGATTAAAATTTTTAATTTCAAAATAATACATTAATAACTAAAATAGTTTATGACTCATTGTAAATACGAAGTTAGTTTGAAATCCGATAAATTCAATACTAACTTTAGCTGCTATAACTATGATTTTGATATTCTTCTGATGAAATCAATACTAAATAATCTCAATAAAATAAAAACTGCATTGGTTGAACTCAGTTCAAACAGAATCTGAATTCATTATGAAAGAATTGTGTTATATGTTACGTAAATAACTTTATTTATCAAATGCAAACAACGGCAAGCTGTTGTTGTCAGTTTTAATGTAACTTTGCAGTTTTAACCTGACTAATTGTGAATCTGACATTTTATGTAATTGCAAGTAACTCATCGCTAGATCACCTCTTTCTCACCACATTGTTTTACTCCATGGCTACCATATTGTATTTTATATCACCTTGTTCAACGTATCATTTCTTCAATGTCACATTGTTATCGAATGATCTCTTTGCTGCGTCCCTACACCCCCACCATCCCTTCACCGTCGCCGTAGAGAAGCCAGCGATGTTGATCCGTCAGGCCCCGCTGACCTTCGATTGTTTGGCAAAAATCAAACAGGCTCGATCCCCGCGCAATGGTCTGTGTCGGATTTGCCCCGACTCATTCGAGTAGTCATATCGAAACGTGACCCGATGCGAGGCTCGATCCCCGCGCAATGGTCTGTGTCGGATTTGCCCCGACTCATTCGAGTAGTCATCTCGAAACGTGACCCGATGCGAGGCTCGATCCCCGCGCAATGGTCTGTGTCGGATTTGCCCCGACTCATTCGAGTAGTCATCTCGAAACGTGACCCGATGCGAGGCTCGATCCCCGCGCAATGGTCTGTGTCGGATTTGCCCCGACTCATTCGAGTAGTCATATCGAAACGTGACCCGATGCGAGGCTCGATCCCCGCGCAATGGTCTGTGTCGGATTTGCCCCGACTCATTCGAGTAGTCATATCGAAACGTGACCCGATGCGAGGCTCGATCCCCGCGCAATGGTCTGTGTCGGATTTGCCCCGACTCATTCGAGTAGTCATATCGAAACGTGACCCGATGCGAGGCTCGATCCCCGCGCAATGGTCTGTGTCGGATTTGCCCCGACTCATTCGAGTAGTCATATCGAAACGTGACCCAATGCGAGGCTCGATCCCCGCGCAATGGTCTGTGTCGGATTTGCCCCAACTCATTCGAGTAGTCATATCGAAACGTGACCCAATGCGAGGCTCGATCCCCGCGCAATGGTCTGTGTCGGATTTGCCCCGACTCATTCGAGTAGTCATATCGAAACGTGACCCGATGCGAGGCTCGATCCCCGCGCAATGGTCTGTGTCGGATTTGCCCCGACTCATTCGAGTAGTCATATCGAAACGTGACCCGATGCGGATGCTCGGTGGGAGCTTCGCTACAGCCCGATAATGTTACCTACCTCGATAATGTTAATCTTCCAGGTAATAACGTTCTCTTAAATGTTTTAAAGCGTATATATTACATCAAATTTTAATTATTATATTTCATTACCGTGCTAGTAAAATCGTTGCCATTCCTACATATAATTATGTCTATTAAATCTTTTTTAAATTACATAAAAATATATACGTGAAAGCAATGTATGGGGTGACATCTGCTATGTTTGTTAATGATCTAAGGCACGGTGAAACTATTTATCTATGAACTAACCTTATTGTCCTTCTGCCATGAGCAAGTTCCCCTCTTGTTGAAGATTTTACAGTCGAGCCGGATGTCCTCTCCCGGGTTGACTTCGCTGTACTGAGGCTGCTTGTCGAACTTCTGCAGCGGCGTGACATCTGCAACAATATCGTCACGTTAAACATCAGCCGTGCAAATCACGCCATCTCATATTGGTTCGAAATATACTTTTTACTTAACATTATTCTATTTACTATTTAATTGTTAGACCATAACATTTTATTATTATTAATTTAATAAAATATGAACCTGCGTGAAGGAGAGAGATTGATAGCTATGATGTATATAAATATTTATTGAAGATGGAGGTATTTTATTCGTAGGTGATCGATTGGTACATGTTACAGGCGTACTACCATAATCAAAATAAACATGAGTTTTATAGGTATTTAAAAAAGTTTTATATTTAAAAATAATTTTATTATGTTGTATAACTCGATTTTAGCTTGTAAACTATTATTACATTTTTGTCTACAGGTAAGGTAGATCTGATATTCCTATGGTCTATTTGGTCCATAATAAATTAGATGTTGCCTTTACGTTGTTTCCCAGAATAGAATGCTTGAGAGGTAAATTGTAACATTTCTGTGCTTTGTAAAAGAATTTGCGTATACAAAAATAAATTTAAATTAAAATGTATAAAAAATGATTCAGCATATTATTCTTATCATAGACCTTCATGAATTACAGACTAAAATGTTATATTCACAATATGAATATCAAATACCATAGCTAAGTAGAATTCTTAATCAATTTTCGCGATACATTAAAATAGTCAATGATTTCGTGGAAACGCGTAGTAAAACAACCAAAATGGCATCCCATGTATATATTATGTATATATTATTATTATTATATTATTATATATATATATAATAAATTGCTATTTTTCACAGTCTAGTGGTTTCATTCAAACTCATCCGAGGAGGTATATACTAATTAAATGGCCAGCTGAGCCTAGAGGGGTCAAGGGCGGTCTGGGGCATTACCAACACAATAGGCAATCATCGCCTCTAATCGGTTAATGGACAATCTACGCGTGCTGGTGATATTGTTGGTGCAGGGAGGGGGGGTTAAGTGATTTGTATTATACTAGAGAGCTTCCGTGTCGATAGTCGTAGATATTTGATATTACTAACTAGTTCTAGAATGACCTCAGGCTACGAGCGACTTGTACACATCTTGCCTTATACATTAGGTGCTTTCATAAATATTACTCAGAGGGGGTCTGATGAGACATGAATTTGTTACGTATTGCGATGATTTAAATTATTATCTAATCAATAAATTATCACTTAATCATTAAAACTTTGGAACGGAAATATAGACCAAACACTAAGAGTTGTGTTAAAAAAACATCATACCTCAAACTGTAATCCAAGCTGTAAACTCCATCGGTAATGTAAGCCTTAACACTAAAATACCCCCGTCGCAGCAGACCTGCGTACTCAGCGAATTTCCAAATCAATAATATAAAAATAATATATGACAAGTTTTTAAAAAATCTGTCCATAAACATGAGAATTATTTGCCTATTCTCCATAAGATTAACATGTGAAAGAGTGTGCAGGTTTGTTGCTGTGAGGAACACTGAGAGTAGGCATTCATACCTTCAAAAACATTTATTTTTAGCATTTATACTAACTTTCATCAACATCTGTCCATCAATAAAGGAGTTTGCCTATTCTCCATATGATTAACATGGGAAAAGAGTATGCAGGTTTGCTGCCATGATAAACACATAAACTATGATTTTTAAGCATAAATGGATAGATCTCAACTATGTGAAGCTAAATATCAAGTTTTATCCAAAAATATTCATTAATATGGGAAATATTAATTTTTCCCTATCCTCCATAAGATTAACATTGGAGCCCCACAATACAACGTACTGTGTTTAGATTTTTTAATATCTCGGTAACCGTTAGAGATAGAGAAAAACTTTAAGGAACTTAATTGTGTAGTTTTTTAAGCTGATTCCAATGGTGAAATATAAAATTAGAAATTTTTTTAAATTACATGTGAAAAACGCAAAAAACCCCAATTTGGGGTACAAAACCCCCCCAAACTACCCGTTCCCATTGACCGATATGTCTGGTTTACGAACTCGTCCAAGCATTTGTAGGAATACACGTCTCTATTAAATTTGGTCACGATCGGACCATTTTTACGAGAGTTATCGTGCTAACAGACACATACATATATATATACATATATATATACATATATATATATATATAAAAATTTTAACGACTATTGTTTTTGGACTCTGGGCACCTAAAGAAGAAAAAATAACACGGTCCCGGGCTTAAGTCTCACCATGAGACCTACGGTAATAGCTTCTTCCCTATGGGAAATTCGCTAAAACTATGAAATGAAAATCCAATTTATGTTTTTTTAATGATAAGATAAAGTTAATAAAAGAACATTGAGTTTAATAAGTATGAAATAGTTAAATTCTCATGTGATGAATGTTTTGGTATTTAAATAAGCATATTATATATTGATAATCTCATTTTATAATCTATAATATTATAAAGAAGAGGTGGTTTCTGTATGTTTGTTTGTGTGTTTGTGGGTTTGTGGGTTTGAGTGTTTGTGGGTTTGTGGGTTTGTTGTGGCAAGTGAACGCAAAAAATACTGAACCAAACAGTTTGAAATTTTACACAAAGACAGATCTTAAACTCATGCAACACATAGGCATACTCATTTCCTTAAAATCCTCTCGGGCTAAGCCCTGTGAACGTCCTAAGTTTCAATGTTTACATTTTTAGAAAATGAAAACATAAAATTACTTGAATGTCAACAGCTGTGAACACTAAAATTTGACAGTTCGAGAAGCAGAAGACATGGTTGCTGTAAATACCCTGGGACTCAATGTTTACAGTTTTTAATGTCAACATCCGTGATTTGTATTATACTAGAGAGCTTCCGTGTCGATAGTCGAAGATATTTGATATTACTAACTAGTTCTAGAATGACCTCAGGCTACGAGCGACTTGTACACATATTGCCTTATACATTAGGTGCTTTCATAAATATTACTCAGAGGGGGTCTGATGAGACATGAATTTGTTACGTATTGCGATGATTTAAATTATTATCTAATCAATAAATTATCACTTAATCATTAAAACTTTGGAACGGAAATATAGATCAAACACTAAGAGTTGTGTTAAGACACATCATACCTCAAACTGTAATCGAAGCTGTAAACTCCATCGGTAATGTAAGCCTTAACACTAAAAAACTATGAAATGAAAATCCAATTTATGTTTTTTAATGATAAGATAAAGTTAATAAAAGAACATTGAGTTTAATAAGTATGAAATAGTTAAATTCTCATGTGATGAATGTTTTGGCATTTAAATAAGCATATTATATATTGATAATCTCATTTTATAATCTATAATATTATAAAGAAGAGGTGGTTTCTGTATGTTTGTTTGTGTGTTTGTGGGTTTGTGGGTTTGTGTGTTTGTGGGTTTGTGGGTTTGTTGTGGCAAGTGAACGCAAAAAATACTGAACCAAACAGTTTGAAATTTTACACAAAGACAGATCTTAAACTCATGCAACACATAGGCATACTCATTTCCTTAAAATCCTCTCGGGCTAAGCCCTGTGAACGTCCTAAGTTTCAATGTTTACATTTTTAGAAAATGAAAACATAAAATTACTTGAATGTCAACAGCTGTGAACACTAAAATTTGACAGTTCGAGAAGCAGAAGACATGGTTGCTGTAAATACCCTGGGACTCAATGTTTACAGTTTTTAATGTCAACATCCGTTTACTTTACGTTTTGACAGTTCGGGAAGAAAAAGAAATAAAGTTAATTTTTACACATAAACTGCTGGATCGAAATAAGTGAATTATTAGTTCAAAATAGTGGAATGGTAGATTTTTAATTTTCTCCCAATGCCTGCCTCTATTACGTTAATGCTTTTCCTCTCCCAATATTTGACATATGTTACTTTGTCATGTTTAGATATATACTTAGACACGTGTTTTGTCATTTTGTAAACAATAAAGAATTAATTATCAATAACTTAAATGTATCTGTAGAGCCTACACCTCTCTGCCTTTTTTACCCGTGCGAAGAACGGGTACTTTGGCTAGTTCTGTATATTTATTTCAATAGTAGGGAATTTTAAGGGTAACAATTTCCATCAACTCTTATAACGGCATTACGTTGATAAAAGAAAAATGAAGATCATGCAAAGTGAAGTCATTTTAATCTACCTAGACAGGTGCAAAACGGCTTAATTGTTTCCATTGACCTGCCATTATATGTCACTCTTGCATCGTTTGTACAAAGCCCTTTATTTTGAAAAGAAAAGTTTTCATAACGTTTCAGTTGTCAGTAAATAGTATAGGGACATATTAATTTTGTGCACTCAATCCGTATAGTTTTAATTTTTAAACGTACAGCTTTATTTTGACGTTAACTTATTAAATCAGTTTTTATTACACTTGTGAGATAGAAAAGTTTCTATAACCTATTTTATATTAGTTTTCCACAGTATTTAATGATTTCTTCTGTCTTACCTAAGAGTACAGCGTGTTGTAGAACATCCAAGGCCAATGTATATAAAATATATTTAATATTGTAATTTCATATAATAAAATAATTTTCATTCATTGAGCAAGGGATGCCCACAGCATGCCTTAGTGTCGGAAATTGCGACATTAGACGAAATATTTTTGGGGGGGATTTTCTCAATATGCAGTTTATAACAAACTGAATGGAACTATTCAGCACACGTTTATGTGTGCTTGTCTCTTAAAACCGAAAACGCATAATCGAAATGGTCAAATAACAATACTGTCAGGTTAAGTTGTTCTAAAGTTGTTGTAAGTGTTCTGTTTACACCTGTGCTGTTGTTACCGTGCGGGCTGTGCTCACACTCGCACTATACTAACCCTATGGTCACGTGCTACAATAATCGTAGTTCACCGTCTCACCGCTCCTCTCCACGTAGAATTCAACTCATTAATGTAAATATTTACTTATTAAAAATTATTCTATAATCGGTAATCTGTTTCTAAAATTTATTTCCAGGATATTATTTTATCATGGATATGCCTTAGCTCCGGGGGGTTGTTGGTGATTTTAAGATGGAAAACATGTAACAGGTTTCCATAGAAAATACTTGAATTATTGTGTTGAATTTTAAATATAAAAGAATTAGAACAGCTGTGTAGATGAACTTAAAATATTCCCTATGGACATATTCATGATCTAACCTATTTCCCACAGGGAAGTAAATACAAACATTTGATACTAACTTTGTGGTGTCTTGCCTCGATGGGGGGTTAGGGATTTTGTCAGACCAAAATTTGAAACGGTGACATCATATATTAGTGACGTCATATGGCTATAAGAGGAACTGAATATATCCCCTTTAGACATATCCATGATCTAACTTATTACCCACAATAATTTTTGGGGGATTTTGCTCCATGGATCATGTGGGGAGTACGGTGACATCTTTTTCTCGTACGTCGCCCAACACACGACACGACACTGTACAAAAGACACGGATGTGCGTGAGACGTATCAAGTAAAGATAAGATATCAGTGAGCTGACACAGTAGGCCTACTTCGACACTGCTGTGTGGATCTCGGAACCTAGAGGCGCCGAGTCAGTACCATATGCTCATACTGGTGTACATATGTCTAGAAGAGAGTAATCAAACAGTCACCAGGCCGAGTCAGGGACAGATATCTCAACTTTCATATTTTATAAACTTTTATTTCGACAAATAAATAGTAATCCGTTCGGAAGGCTGGTCGTGAATTAGCAATCCCTATGCCGAGTGTTTGGACAGTTTTACGGTGACGCTTACAGCTACGTCCTTATCGTTTGCAACTGTTACAGGCTCTGAAGCCCACAGACCATGTTTTACGTGCCAACTTCGCAAACGACATGTTGTTCCATGACAATGAAGATTTTATGGATGTAGTTGTCTTCAGTGACGAATCAACCTTTCACCTTATTGGTAAAGTAAAAACCCATAATGTTAGTATTTGGGGCTCGGAAAATCCCCCCATGGTGGTACAAATCCAAAAAGACTCACCTAAATTGAATGCTGCTTTTTGTGCCATACCCCGGCAGAAAGTTTATGGTCCTATCTGTTTTGGCGAACCAACTGTAACAGGTATTTCTTATCTGGATACTCTACAGCAGTGGCTCTTCCCTCCACTGACAAAGGATGAACAAGAGAACTTCATCTTTCAGCAAGATGATGCGCATCTCACTCACTGACATAACGAGGTACGCGATTGGCTTAACCTCACTGTTCCTGACCGCTGGATTGGCCGTAAGGGGCCTAATGATAGTTCTTGTTTCGCATGGCCTCCACGGTCACCCGACCAAACTCCGTGTGATTTCTATCTTTGGGGGGTTAGTAAGTAGTAATCTTGTCTTTGTGCCTCCACTACCAGCCAACCTTCCCGAATTAAGGAACAGAATTGAAACAGCTGTTGCAGCAATAATTACTAATGAGACACTCATCAAAGTTTGGGGAAGAACTCGAATACCGTCATGACATGTGCCGAGTGACGAATGGTGCTCACATTGAACACTTGTAGGCTATCATGTTAAACTGTTTGAGTCACTCTTTCATTTCATATATCACTTGTAGCTGTAAGTTTGATGTAATAAATATTTAAATATTACAACATGTTAAAACCCCGCTATACATTTTGAAACGCCCTGTACAATAATTAAACTTGGTACAGAAATGAAGATTAAAATATTTGTAAATTCCATGAACAATTAGTGTGTATAAACATTTGAGTGTAAAACTGAGTTGAAACACCTAAATCATTGTAATTAAATATATTTAATGATATGTCGCATGCTAATGTGGAATGTCATATCGATGACGGCATAGAATGTAATCAACAGCGCGTTAATAATCTAATCTCATATAAACACCCATCCCCACCCTCCACAACTCTGCCTTTAACCGATTAGCTGAGAATAATTGACCATTGTTTTGTTAATTCTCCCTGCCGGCCGCCCCGCCTATCTGAATTAGGTTGTTAACTTAATTGATAGTCATTTACAGCCAGGAGTGCTTAGTGCTCTTGGGTCCAGATTATAAAACCACTGAAAGCTCTTTGTATCCGTTCGTGGTACATTGGATAAAAAATTAATGAATAGATTAATTTTGGAATATATATAATATATGCAACAGCCCTTAAAATGTAATGATTTTTATTTTCAAGAAATCATTTTAATTTAAATAATATCTAACTGGCTTTTAAACACGCGAAAATTTAAGAGCAAATATTTTACACCAGCATACAAAGTAAGAGTTGCATTGCTAATTTTTTTATACTTCTGGAGACGATGATTATAAAATAAAAATCCAAAAAATAGTGGAGAAAACAATCATTACTATCATAAAAGAAATTTACAAAATGATTATCTACCAACATCATAACATATCTATTAACAGTGTATAGACAAAAGTACGGTATTTTTACCTGTTTTTACACAGGTAAGTTGAGTTTTGAGTACAAATAAATCGAAAACTTAATTAATTAGAAATATTAATAAAAACGAATAGTTACGGTAAACTTAAAAATATAGTGATGTGCATACTCGTAAAATTAATTATTGCTTTACGTGGTATAAAAAACGTGACTTGAAACAGGACAGGTTATACGAAAATACAGATGAAACATGGAAATGGAATGAGTGCATAGGGCCAGCCAGACTCATATCCAAAACAGGACGTAGGCCTACAGTGGTACACGGCCCGAACCTACATTAGCCCAATGTTCTCTTTTGCAATTCAAAGCTCGACACTGATTCAGGACACCTCATGCAGACATTTCCGACACGTTTAGGCAGGGAAACACGTAAAGAGTTGTGGTACTTGTACAAATATGAAATATTTATAGTAAAATGTTATAAATATTTATGTTCAACTGCTTCTCTATTTTAAATGCTTACGCATCGTCCAATAACACGAAGAGGGGATGTCGTTTGTCAATAAGACGTATTCAATTATTGAAATATCAATGGAAGTATGATAATGTTTAGCTGGATAGTGAAATATTGCAATAAAACTCACTTTACGATCATCTGTTTTATCACAAAGATTGATCAAAGGATTAAGGATCCTACTGTCGCAGATGTCAGAGGTTTGGCTAACAAAAACTGACAAAGCCTCGCTGAAAACACGGCCAGAAGAGCTTAGCATTTGGGTTGATCGACCTTTTGTTTGTTATGAAACACAGTCGGAAGTTTCGATTTGATTAAACCAGTGAATATGCAACGAAGAACAATGACCGAGTGTCGGGATCATTTCCGTATACGTATTATACTGTACAATATATAACATATATGTTGTACTGTACAGTATACCATCAACTTTGTTCTGCTTTTATTTTAAAGAACGTAGGGATAATCTAGTTAAGACTAGAAAAAAGAGCAATTGTAACAAATTAAATTAATTAAAATTCCCTCATCAAAATTTAAACATATTGAAACAGCTTTTATAAATTTATTAACGTGCTTTATTTTCTATTCTCATTAGTTTTAAATATATATAAATATAGGCATTTGTGTATGAATGTAATTTATTGTATAAACCCAAGAACAACAACATATGAATAACTTGAGCTATGTTTGGCGTACAACTAATTAATTTTATTATCAACTGATTTTGATTAAACACTGTACAATGCATTGTTTAATATTAGCTCCAACAAAATAGATTCGCAAACACCATAACAACATTAGTACGATAAATTAATTTACTATATAATATTTTATACGATTTTAGTGTATGGGATGTGTCAGAAGTGGTGAATAAATGATTGTAAACCCATTTCCACATATATCAGTAACCAGACATGAAATGTACCAGATATCGAAACAAACATGACAATTTAAATCAATCGATGCAGTTGTAAGTAATACTGAGACGTACCAAAAACATTGTTGCGAGTAAGTTCTGATTTACGAATGTTGCACATTTTGAGCATGTAATACCACTCTCAAACCGTAGCTTTGTTTACCAAAAAGTCCACTGAATCCCAAATATCGTTCCACCGATATATACAGTCGTAATCCACATGCATTTTGGAACAGGCGACGCCATAAAGACCATACGTTACCGGCGGATGTGTCCACTTTCGATAAATATGGAAATAGCCTTCGCGACCCGTAGATAAATTCACTCTCGATTTCGAGGTAAAACACTAGAGCTTGTTGGAGGGCCGCGAGTGCGTGAGAGGATACATATGCATGAGATGATGGTGGGAGGAGTAAGCCCACCCGGGTGTCGGACGACCCGTGGGTGGTCGAACAAGTCAATCTACCTTTGTCTTGAGAGCACGCTCACGCACACGTACACGCACACACCTGTATCGCTACTGTGCCACGCACACCGAGATGATCGCTTTTTTATGATGCAATCTCACCGTCAGTCTGCAGTCGCGTAGATCCCGGCAGCCAGTAGACATTGTTTATGTCTATAGGAGGAAGTCACGCTTTTATTTTTTTACTTACGGCGTGTATTCAACTTCAAATAAGCCATCACTTTTTCATACTTGGGGGAAGAAATCGTTTACACATTTTGAAAGAGTCTAATCACTTTTTCATACTTGGGGGAAGAAATCGTTTACACATTTTGAAAGAGTCTAATTTACTAATAAAAGTATTAGTAAATTAAAACAAACTAATTACTAAGTAAAATTAGCTAATATTACAGTACTCATACAACAATTTTAATTTTATTGTTATGTGTTAATGATCATATAAGTAATCTGGATTCAATGCAGCCATGGTTTCGATTTCATGATAACTATAGTGGACCCTCTGTTGACCGCTCTGTTCGGGACCGGGCATAGGTCGGATAACCTAAAAGGGCGGTTAAACCGGACAACCCCAAAAATAAAAAAAGCTCTATCATTTTTCATATATTGCATATTATTGATATCCTTTCTTAGTCTGAAATAATCTCAGTTAACAATGAACTAGACTGTATTAGCGATTAAACATACATTACTTAAACACTCATTACAGTATAAAACACCTCGATAACATCAGTCGTTACGACACTGTACCACTTTTTGCTCGTACAAAGTCAAAGGAACTACACTTCACCATGGCCTGTCACACGCGGAATGTGTACTGTACGCGATGCAGAGTAGCGTTAGACTGATTATATTTGACAAAAAAAATCACCTAAGAATACACTAAAAAAACAACGGAATGGAAACATCTTTTGGTTACAGTAAATCAAAGCGTGTGACCGAAAGTCTCGTGATTCATAAAGGTGGCGGTCGAACCTGGCCTTGTTGAAATTCAGGGCGGATAAACCGATCTCACTCTTTCTTGTGGGCGAGGCAGTTAAAACGTGCGCCAAATGATCCGGGGCCGGTGAACAGAGGGCGTACTGTACTATCTGACCTGGCCCTCATTGGCGGCAGAGAAAATATTCTTTGGTCTCATGATTGCGAACTGAAAAATCAATAGTGCGCCGGCGGAGTTGATAGTATTGAGTTTAGGATGTAATATCGGAGGGGACGAGCGCTAAGCAACCAATCAGCCAGCTGAGATATCCATCCCGCGCCAATTTGAGTCAGTTACAAGTTGGAAGTTCTAGAGCGCGGGCGCGCATCGCGACTTGGAACACGACTGTGTGTCACGTGATCCAGACCTCATTACAGGTCGTTTACGGTGGTTTACAACCACTTAGTAGCAACCGCAACTCCTCTGGTTCCCAACAGAAAGGTTCACTGTTCATTTTCTAAGAACGATTTTCTTTGTTTTTATGTTTAATCCTTAATTATTTTACTTGTACAATTGTTTATGCAGTACAGAATAATGCAATCAAAAATAACGGAGGCAGTGCTGAATAAACAAGTACGTTTGACAAAAGGGGCCATAGCCCTGAAACTATAGTTATATGGAATAACTAATAGAATATATTAGTTATTCGGAATAACTAATGAAACTAATAGTTTTATGGATCAACTATTTAAGGGTTGAATGACGACAGGTAGCCTATTTTTTAATTTATTCCACGAGTTAAATCAGAAAAAAACATTCGTGAGAACCTCGAAACTTATACATGTCTCGAGTGAGTTAAGGGTTTTGTAACGCACAATTAACACGTTCACCACAAACTTCACTTTGTGGAACATTTCGTAATTCTCTATTACTGAGACTGACATATAATCACACCTTTCCATGTGATTATAATTACGGCTGAGAAGATTGTTCAATATGGGACTTGATTGCTTTATTACCCAGAAAAAAAACAGGAATGAAATTAATATAAGGTAAATATCCCGCAGCCCTGACCTGTAGACCGTAGGTCGTAATGGCCCTGATTGGTCCAGGATACCGGTTCCCTAATGGACTAATGGACCTGGTAATCAATCTGTTATGGGAGAGACGCCGTGTTCGTATAATCAATGGAGCACTGGACATGGTAAACATTGTAAAATGCAAATCACTACAGCGGTTTGGTGGTTTTAATTAAGGAAGAATCTGGTCAAAGGGTTTTAGTAAGGAGATAATGGTACCACGATTTTTATAAGTAAAATTTTACTCCTTATTTATACGTAATTTTTTCATACGTCTTCGGTTTATTGGTCCACCCACAGAGAGGAAACATTTACTTCTTTGCGGCACTTACCATTTCTAACGTCCTCAAGCATTTGTATGCTCAATATTATAATTCCAACTTAAAACTCCACTACCTGAATCTTATACATCATAGATAAAAACTAAAGGGGCGCTATCTTAATGAGCTTTGGTGGATCCGGATGATGGCCACAGCTGTCCAGTGTCCAGTGCCCATATGATAATGGCAACGTGATGTGCGGAGGTGAGCAATCATTTGCGGCCACAGCTGCGGCGACACAGGTCACGTGGGCCGTGGACCGATATTATCTGTAATGCGATTGGTCGGTTGACCCAACTGCCACTGACTGGCTCGTTTGCTTCTGATGAATACTCAATGATGCATTTTATTATTCTTTAACCTGCAAACAATTCGTATTCATTCGTTTCGTATCAGTTTATACATTGATGTCAATATAAATAAACAACAATATGTGAATACAACTAAACATATATCTACCACCCAATGGCAACGTAGCAGAATATGAAATGGACATTTTTAACTATGTATAGGAGGAAAAGAACAAATGTATAAGGGCTTTGTAAAAAGAAAACATAGGTATCAAAGATGACCTGTACCACATTGTATGAGTCATTAATTTGGCTCTGAAATAGTATTCATTTTGGATTCTATACGTTCTATAAGATCCGTTAACTTTCAAGGATAAAGCAAGATTAAGTATAGTCAACAAGTGAGGCGATGGCGGCAATACGTCAGGCAGTGAGACAGTGAGACAGCTCAGCACATTACAACAAGAATGTCGTTCCCCCGCGATCTGGCGGATAAATAACTTTCCGATGGTAAAAAAATCATCAGAGAATGTTTTTCGACAGATTTTATTAGTAATAATTTACAGCCAAAAAACCGAGAGAGCTTCAATTCCAAAATTAATGAGGTACTTTTATAAAGAAGCACTAAGGTAAAGCCTTTGTGCTTCTGATCTTGACCTGAAATAGAAATCAGCCATAAAAACTAAACTTATTACCTTGGGGTTACTTAAATAAATTATATTAGTTTTTGTAATGAACATTTTTATTCACTTTGATTAACTTCATCAATCGAGTTGTCCTTTGTGAAAATAATTAATGCCAATAATTTTAAAGGTTTTCAATAACTGTTAAATAAAAATAACAAAGACTGCATATCACGAGCTTTTACATTTAAATTCTTCTATTACTATCATTCTTCTATTGTTACAAGTTTTCCTTCAAACAGTTGTTACAAAATTTGCATCTTCCTTTAGATTCCAACGTCAAAGATTGCAAAACGACTCACACTTATTTTGACATAAAAGATAAAATATAGTTACTACAGTTAGATGTAGGCTTTGCAAAGGCTTTCATGTAGCATTTTATTACTATTAGGCAGGCATACTGGTAATGTTTCCACTGTAATGATGGAGTATTATTTTGACATTTTTGGACTTTTATTGTACATTGCATGAATATAAAAAAACAGCATTCATTGTTTTGGAACTATAAACCCCAAAATTTGCCTTAATTTTGTTACCTTCCTTTTCTTTTTCAAATGTTATAATTTGTTTCGACCAAAGTCTAAATTATTAGTCTGTAGTATACGCAAAAATAAATGAAAGGGAAATTATACTCAGACTAATTTACAAATCGAAGACAAGTAAACTTGACCTTTAAAAGAAAACCGGACTGGAAATGCCGACCCACCGAGTCGTTAGAGGAGAAATATTGACTCGTAAAAACAGAGAAACAGAGACACAAGATGGAGCGGCTGATTAGAGTCGGCCAGGCCCAACAGCCAATTATGTGGACAGAATGTCTTCATCTGAGCCCAATTAGCGGGCACGGAAAATGGAAAAGAACAGAAGTCACCGAAGACACCGTCCAGGCATCCGGCTTTGCTTAGTCAATTGATATTCGAGATGAAAGTCAGACTCTTGGTTTTTGTCGGCTGTAATTAAAACTTGTAGGAGTCGCACTAAACAATGAAATATAATATCGCTGATTTGTAACATTTTCACTAACAAGCTTGAAAATTGCCAATAGTTAATTAGTTTACAGTAATATTGTGGGATTCCAATGGATGGAGAAGACAAATTTTTAAAAGTAGGGTCAGCAGGAAGAACAGTAGACCATACTGGATAGTACTACCGGTATATCATGAAATATAAATACCAATATATATATAATGTATTCTAATATTCATGCCATATAACTGGTAACTACAACAGGATATGATGTACATACTCGTACATCCAGTACATAACCATTTATTGAGGGTTTGTAAAAACTCAGTACAGCACTGTTTTAACGTAAAAACATGGGAAATTTAAAATCTCTCATATTAAAAATATAATCTTTTTCTTAGTTATTACTCATAAATTGTATTTTAAAATAATGGTTCTCAGAGAATACTTTTTCATAATTTAAGACAATAAAGAACAGTTAGCCCGGAGCAAATGTAGAATATTTTGCATATCACATAGCTACGCAAGCCAGCCTCGGGGTTTGTTTGTTCTGTGTTATGAGTAAACATTACTACTCTACATAACATCCTGCTGAACTTGTTTCGTTTTTATTCAATTGAAACTTTTGATTTAATAACAAAAATATTCAATCACAAAGTCAACTATCAGTTTATTAGCTATTTTAGTAGATGAGGTATATTATTTTTATCATGGAATGAAAATAGTTGTGAGATTTAATAGTCAAAATAGCCTCAACAATCCAGATCCACTAGATGAGTGAATTATAGGCTCGTGGTTTTGAGTATTGCACATGACATATATTTAATGGGCTTTAAACAATTACCAGCTACTGTACTCTGTATGATTTAACTAATTTGTAATTGTAACTAATTTGTAATAAGTTTCTTCGTTGTTCCCACACCAAAGCGTTGATCCAATACGCTAATTTTAGACAGGTAAATCACTTAAATCCGTAATACAATATTCGGTAATACGTTTTATATTTAGCTTGTTAGTTTTTCCTGCACATCATGCTAGTATTTTTCTTAAAATTCCTTAGTTGACATAAGACGAACTTTTTGCTTATTCCCATTGATATAATAAATACCAGCAAACATATCGAAAGTTACAAGAGCAGGAAAAATAAAAGTAAATAATAAATCATAATAATCGATAAAAATATAACACAAAACAGTAGCAGGATCGTTCAATCAACAGCTGATTGCTGGATTGACCAGTCAGATGAGAGGTAGAGAGAGGTACAGCCTCGATACAGTCACGCGCGGCTGCGGTGTCATTGGTCTTTGCCGCCGCCTCGCCACAGACTATCAATTTGGAACATTTGAGGTTTTGATTTTTAATCAATCTATTTGTCTGGTAAGTATATACTGATTAATGTACTAGGGATATAAGTAATATACCTGTCTAAAATTAGGGTATGTGGTCAACACCTAGATGTTTGAAATTTATTATTAGTACCCCTTTTTACTGTCATTGACATAATTAAATCAATATAAACACCAAACATAATCTGTAAACATACTATTTTGTTAGTAGTTTCAGAGTTTTCAGTTACGAAACCTTCAATGTTACATTTTAAATGACTTGTCGTTGGTTACTAACACATCAAAACCCTCCATATTTTATGTAATTAAAATAATCATCGGCCAAGAATGTTATACGTATATAATGGTTTTCAAAATCTCCTCTGTATTTTTAAGCTGTTTCTATTCAAGAAAATGATAAATTTTATTTAGCTTAATGAACAAAAGGGAGTACTGAAATCTTATTTATTATGACATTTATTCGTGATAATATCTTGTAATTATGAAAATCCCATGGAAATGGTGTGTTATGGAAGAGATGGTTAACGGCAAAAGTTTAGCAGTAGAAGTATTCTTAATTTAATTTTGTTATTATTATCTTTTGTCCAGGATCTAAGATCACAGCAGCTTAAGGCAAACTCTGACGTTGACTCTACTATTTTTCTTTGTTATACCCAGAAATGAAACAGAATAATTGAGAATTCTGCTAAAAATGAACTATTAATATAATAATCAAATGTTAAATATAAAATTCAGCAAATGGTCATAGATATTGTTTGCCATCCATAGTGAGTTAAATTAATATGAAAATTAATGGTTTGGAAAAGTAAATTGAATAATGAATATTAAACCAAATGTGAGAATGATGGTAAATGTGTGAAAATACATACTTTTGAGCATCTTAAACTAAATACTCAGAACAACTATAGTAAACTATTTCACTTATCTATGTTAAAACAAATATTTAATAGGGCACTATAAAAATTCACAGCTCCCTTTTAATGTAATTATAGAGTATAAGCAAACATATATAATTATTTAATGTATATTCAATAGTTATCTTTTAAAACATTGGTTAAATAGCTTCTTAAGAAATGTTTTAATGTATTTGTATTAACGTTAATGTAGTAATAGTGTTTATAGCACTAGTATATTATATATTAAATGAACCTGTTAGTTATTTATTCGATTTATATTTGTTAGTATTTGAGCTGGGAGTTACTAGGCACGCTGTTTTCAAACTGAGCTAATACTTGATGCCATCTCTACACAGAACCTAAGCTAAAGAGATGGCTATATACCTGTATGTAGTATATATGCAGAAAATGCATATGTAAATTTTATCAAAGTGTTTAAACGTTATACTATAATTTGTCAATTTTTGTAACTATTATTTGTACTTTCTGCAAAAAATATTCATCGTATTATTTTCACATACTATCACAAGACATTTTCAACATTGTTAAAAAAAAATAATGTAGGCCTAATATCGGTTTGAAAGTAGTGCAATCAAATGGAGAATACTATTGGTATAAAATGTTTTAAATTATGTTATGCATAGTTTATCTCACAGCCTTTGTTGTCAACTCACTCACGCAGTTGCATATGGTGCGACCAAATGAACGAAATATTCTATGAGTTTTGAAACACGACAAAACAGCGTTTATGACAAATATGACATTTACATCACTAATACTCTAATTACTGAAATCTACAGTATTATGATTTCTTTACCTGAACTTAATTTTAAATTTACACTTTTTGTCTTTGTTTCCACTTAAAACACAACATTCGTAGATTAGATTAAAATTAAATATCGCATGTTGGGATTTCGAAGGCATATAAAAAATGATCAAACGAAATTCTGTCCAACCTCCACCCAAACAGATTCCCTTACCTTATCATTCTTTGAGTTATTCTAACCTGATATAATCAAGAAGAGAGTGCGGTATCATTTAATTATTCCTGACTATAGCACTTAGGTTAACGAGTCATTTAACAGAAAAGCAAGCCGTAATAAAGAGTCTAACTAATGTTCATTCATTACGTTGATAGCCTCTACAACCACTCCCCTCCTCACCCCCTCCCGTCGTCCCCCCCAACCCTCAGGCCCGTGCTCTAGACCTGCAAAATATTACGATACCAATTAACTATATTTTCATTTAATTAGGCTTCTAATTTCTGAAAAATCCTGCTAATGATAATTTGAGTGGTAAAACACCTCTGATATCAGTTGAAGGAAAATAATTAACTTTTAAAGAATAATGATGGAACAAACCAATGCATTTTAAGAAGAAGTGGCTGAATTATTGGGTTTGATAGTTGATGTTTGTGAATTTATATTATTTAACGTATTTTGATAGTATTTGATGTGGTTAATGTTAACCAAGACGTATTTTACGGGAGGTTATCATCATAGTACAGTACGAGGATATTTAATTACTTGTTCCGGAAAAGCGTTCTTTACCAGTGTGAGATCTTGTTTACGAAACGAAGTCGAGCAGGGAATTTTATACGAACGATACGTTTCGTCACTCTATAAAATAAACCGTATCAGTGGACTGACACATGCTTTCTTCTTTTTAACATGAAATTTAAAAATTACAATACAACCCTTAATAAAAATATCATGTTCTTCAAAGTTGATGTAGGTATGATGTAAAAATAATCATCAAATTCTTTAATCTAACAACAAGAAAAAAATAGTTAAATTAACTGTTGGAAAATTTTGGGGGCATTACCCCCTAGAGAGGAAATAAATTTAGGAATATGTTTAGTTTTAAAACCAGCTTTAATGGTGATGGTCAAATTATTTTAAAACTTTTGCTTTGCAAAAAAACAAATTTCATTTTAAAGCCAACAAGGATAGAGTGAATATTGAGAAATAATTTGTATTTTCACATTTTTTATAGCTTTAAGGGTTTTTAGACCGACAGACCGACAGACTGACAGACAGACATCAGTCCAAAAACCACTGTTTTTGGATTCAGGGAGCCTCAAAACATATCCGCTCTAAAACTCAAATTAGAAAATTTTGACGAAAACAATTCTTTCTCCATACACCCACATGTATACGGGAAGAAAGTGAAAATTATATAATTAAAACAACAAAAATTAATTTATTATTATCAATTATTTCCAACTGATTGTACAAATTTAAAACGATTAGGGTAACTTAGGACAACGTTTTGACAACAACGTCTGTCAACTATAACAAAATAGCATACATCATTATATAGCCTAACAATAAATATGGTTTTATCAAGTGACGTATTTCAATTATTACACTTTATAACATGAACTCCTTTACGTAATTGCTGTTTGCAGCTACACGGATACATACATGTCAACTACGTAAACTCTTATATTGGCACACTATTGTCACAATTGGCATATGTGCCAATTGTGATGTGCCAATAGTGTGTCAATAGTGATGTTTAACTTTACGTTTTGATTTAGGTGATTTCTTCAATGGTCCCTCCCAGGTAACGGCATTTCTTGTCTATTAACTTATACTTAAATTCTTCTCGGTTTCTCAGAGGGAACAGTTTAAAAACGGTGAAATAATATTATTGCTCTCTGGCAAGAGTTCGTCCTAATGGCAGTTTAGAACACTCGTAAACTAGTGATTGCTCCGAGCATTTGGAGCTCTGTATCTCCATGTGTAACGTATAAACAAGTTTAATAACTTCAACTGCAGGCAATCCTCCTTCTTACGCTGCTAACTACGTATTACGAGAAGAAAGAATTTGTTCCCGTTTGATAATGATTTCAGAAAAGCCCTATTAATCGTGGTGTCTCAGGTCTCGTACCTTGCTTGATTTGTAGGTTGGCCAATCTGTATGAAAAACTTACTCCAGTCTTAGCTGTATTTTCTAGTGTGCAGATTAATAATGCAATCAATATAAGACACATAACTGATTGGTCAACATATTTTCAAAAATGTAAACAAAAAATGTTCTTAGAAAAAAATTGTAGAAGTAGAAAATGTATTCAGACGTAGGAAAAGGGGGCAGATCGTTAGTGTATTTGTAATGAATAATACATGAAAATGGTTCTGAATAATTGAAACGCAGCGGATTGCTCTCCAACAATGAGACAGTAGCAGCTCTAAAGTCACTTAAAAGGCTTATTCTTTTCTTTTACCTTCACTAATCTATGTTTTAACTGACTGTGCCTTTAAAAGATTAGGTTAGATAAGCACGCTCCATGTTAAAAACAAAAGGTATATTATCAATGTTAGACATATGTTTATTATTACGGTTTAGAAGTAGTTCATTCTATTCAATGAGTTTCACAACAAAAATGATAAAGGAAATTTCGAAAAAATGTATATCAATTATCGAGTGAGGAGGAAACACGATAAAGAGGAAGATTGTATTACAGTCACCTCTGGGATTTGTTGCATTCGATGATAACAATACGTTAGATGATAAAACGATTGTCCCCTTCCTCGTTTTGAATTCATAATATTAAAGGAAGATCAAAGCTTAGTTATTAAAATTCGGCCACCAATGTTTAAGTGTCTCACTGGATGTGAATATTCGGGGGAAAAATGTGTTTGGTTCCGTCTCCAATGTCTTTGGCCGTTATGCGGTTCGTACCATTTCGCATCCATTCGTTATGCAGATGATCCTGATGATTTGAAACATGATGATTTGATGTTGAAAAAACCAGATTAAATCAGATAAATCCTATAGGATCTGGGGTGAAATTAGTATGTTATAAATAAATTTTAACAGTGTACTGTCTGTACTTTCTCCCTTAAGTAAATTCAACGTTAACTTAAATATCATTTTAATATGGAGGAAACATGTTAATTATATTTATAGGAATTTTTTATGGACAACCCGGGTAATGCCTAACCTATTTTGAGTTGGTTTTGTTGGGCAATGTAACTCTACACAGCATATATACGGTTGATAAATAAGGAATATAACTGTTTTTTTTTTAAATAACTCTCTAATACATTAATAACATTGAACACTCTCAAACAACGTACTTTGTTCACTACGGTCATAAAATTTCATATTTGTCTGAAACCATCAGCCGCAGACTAATAATTCAAAATCTTATTTTGTTAAGTTTTTAAGTTGGTTTTAATGTGATAGTCCTAATGTTAACAAAATTATTATTTTGCTAAAAATTATATTTAAGGCCTCATAATTTCTGAATCATTAGTTATTCAGACATTGGGGTTGGCTTATATTATTTGGGAACTTAATACCATTGTTTTGGGATATACCATTAAATATTATTCAAAAACGTTATAGCGGTGTTTTAGATTTCATAAAAATCTGACAATTAGTGTGGTTTCGGGGTTCGTACGCAGACTGGCAGGTAGACAGACAGACATTACCCCAAAACAGTTGGATTCTGGGAGCCTCAAAATGGATAATTCTTCTCTCAACTCAAATCACTTCCAATTTTTATACATGCCGGTTGTTTGCGTTTATCCTTTGAGGAAATAGAGCAATTACAGCAGTCTCATCATAAGAATTAAATGTTTCATGTCATGTTAAAAGTGCTTCAAATTAGATTATGCCGGCATACTTGTGTTTGTACCACGTAATGAGAAAAATTTATCTTAATTCACTCTACGTATTTTTTGTTGAATTGTGTATTTACAAATGTTATATAGCTTGCTTTCTAGTGTCAGTATTCACGCCTAACTGGAAAATATTTGTTTTTTTATAAATGGAATACTTAAGAATAACATAAAATAGAACATTGCTTTGTGAAGGAGCAGCAGTTGCGCGATCTCCCTGTGGGATATCACCACCTTGAATGTTTGATGGCAGATAAGAGCTCGGCGGCTTATTGGGTTACAGGGATCAAGTGAGGTTCGGCAGTCTCCTAGTATTGGGTTATATGGGCTATGGTCCCTCGTGCGATCTTGTAAACGTGCTTTATGTGTACGGCGAAAACTGTGCAAATGTCAAATCATTATTGTTTATTATTTTATAAAACTATTTGTTAAAAAATATTGTTTTATCTTTTCCAAAACAAACTATAACATATTTTAAATTGCTTTAACATAATAGGAAAAAGGAAGACTTAAGATTTGTCGAAGCTAGTAGTAAAATATTTTAACTTCATGAATTTCAATTATATGCAGAATAAATTAATATTATAAGTAAGTAAGTAAGTATATATATAAGTGTAGAAACTATATACTACGTCTCGTTTATGCGAAATTGGAACCATAAGCCCTGTATAGTCAGTGAAAGAGGAACGTAAATAACGTGAATACCTCGTATTTTATAAAAAAGTATATTTTACGTAGCAGGAGTTGTTTGATGTTATTAAAAACCAAAGTTCATATTATTGTCTAATTGATCTAGTGCTTTGAGTTATTATCAAAAGTTAAGTTATTAGTAAAAGGAATAATCGCAAATATTCCCTTGCAAACAGATTAATACGCTTCAGAACCTAATAAACATAAGATTAGGACTTACGAGAATAAACACAGGAAAGAAAACGTTGAATAAAGTTGATATGTAGGTAATCATTTCAAAACCGAGTATACGAGTATTAATATTTCCAAATATAATCCTCACATATCCAATACTATAATACGAGCAAGGTTTGTATATATATATATTTGCACACGGATCTCGAAAACGGCACTAAGGATTTTCTTTAAATTTTGGAAATAACTAATTTCCGAGTAGAAAATAAGTTCTAGATAGGTCTAATGTCCAGGAAAATTCGTGTTTTCTTGTAATATTAAGTTTAAAATCTAAAAATTTAACATTACGCTTATGGAGAATCAAATGTAAACAATACAAACCAAAACAGCTGTTTATAACCGTTTGACAGTTCTTGATTGAAGACGGCAAAGAACAATATGTGAATAGAGGTTTTTCATAAATATTTATTTTATGTATGTAATAAATGTAAAATTATCAGGTTACTAAACAATTTGTAAAAACTTAAGGGTAACATAACTGCGAAATAAAAGCAGGAAAGAGTATTTCCAAAATCTTCCGTGTTTTGATAGAAAACGTATTTGTTGTATTGCTTGAAGCCACTGTAACAAACCAATTAATATGTGTAAATTAAATTTCTCTTTTGCTTTTCAATCCTCATTCAGTTTATATTAAAATCAGTTGGCCACAGGCTAATAACAACTGTATGGATAGTTAAACAGTAAATGATCGGCTAAAACCATTGAGGTTGGCTAAAACACCTTAAACGGCGTAGCTCATTTGGCAGACGCCGTGGTCCAGTGGTAGTGTGTTGGTCTCGTTACACGCAGGTCGCGTGTTCAAACCCTATCAGGGGCAAAACTTTTTGTTCAGTGCTATATTAATAACGGTGTATTAAATCGGTTTTATTTAAATCACATACATGTTTTCATTGAGTAATAAATGTGTTTTAATTTTTATAATACATGTATTATTCTAAACGAGCAAAGCTCGGTCACCAGGTACTTTCGTTTAAATAAAGATACTTGTAAAATATCAGGAACGTCAGTCACACAAGTCGAGGCAGTATTGTTGCCTTGTTCCCCAGTAATAAGAACAATGTTTATTGTTATGGTAAGTACTCTGTCACACAGGTCGAGGCAGCTCTGTTGCGTTGTTCCACAGTTATCGTAACAATGCTTTTGGTTATGGTAACTACTCTGTCACACAGGTCGATGCAGCTCTTTTCCGTTGTTCCCCAGCTATCGAAACAATGCTTTTGGTTATGGTAACTACTCTGTCACACAGGTCGAGGCAGTATTGTTGCGTTGTTCCCCAGTTTTCAGAAAAATGCTTATGGTTATGGTAACTACTCTGTCACACAGGTCGATGCAGCTCTGTTGTGTTGTTCCCCAGTTATCAGAACAATGTTTATTGTTATGGTAACTACTCTGTCACACAGGTCGAGGCAGTATTGTTGCGTTGTTCCCCAGTTATAAGAACAATGTTTATTGTTGTGGTAACTACTCTGTCACACAGGTCGAGGCAGTATTGTTGCGTTGTTATAAGAACAATGTTTATTGTTATGGTAACTACTCTGTCACACAGGTCGAGGCAGTATTGTTGCGTTGTTCCCCAGTTATAAGAACAATGTTTATTGTTATGGTAACTACTCTGTCACACAGGTCGAGGCAGTATTGTTGCGTTGTTCCCCAGTTATAAGACCAATGCTTATGGCTATGGTAACTACTCTGTCACACAGGTCGAGGCAGCTCTGTTGCGTTGTTCCCCAGTTATCAGAAAAATGCTTATGGTTATGGTAACTACTCTGTCACACAGGTCGAGGCAGCTCTGTTGCGTTGTTCCCCAGTTATCAGAACAATGCTTATGGTTATGGTAACTACTCTGTCACACAGGTCGAGGCAGTATTGTTGCGTTGTTCCCCAGTTATAAGAACAATGCTTATGGTTATGGTAACTACTCTGTCACACAGGTCGAGTCAGCTCAGTTGCGTTGTTCTTCAGTTATCGGAACAATGCTTATGGTTATGGTAACTACTCTGTCACACAGGTCGAGGCAGCTCTGTTGCGTTGTTCCCCAGTTATCGGAACAATGCTTATGGTTATGGTAACTACTCTGTCACACAGGTCGAGGCAGTATTGTTGCGTTGTTCCCAGTTTAGAACAATGTTATGGTTATGGTAACTACTCTGTCACACAGGTCGAGGCAGCTGTTGCGTTGTTCCATAGAACAATGTTTATGGTTATGGTAACTACTCTGTCACACAGGTCGAGGCAGTATTGTTGCGTTGTTCCCCAGTTATCGGAACAATGCTTATGGTTATGGTAACTACTCTGTCACACAGGTCGAGGCAGTATTGTTGCGTTGTTCCCCAGTTATAAGAGCAATGCATATGGTATTGGTAAATACTCTGTCACACAGGTCGAGGCAGTATTGTTGCGTTGTTCCCCAGTTATAAGAGCAATGCATATGGTATTGGTAAATACTCTGTCACACAGGTCGAGGCAGTATTGCTGCGTTGTTCCCCAGTTATAAGAACAATGTTTATTGTTGTGGTAACTACTCTGTCACACAGGTCGAGGCAGTATTGTTGCGTTGTTCCCCAGTTATAAGAGCAATGCATATGGTATTGGTAAATACTCTGTCACACAGGTCGAGGCAGTATTGCTGCGTTGTTCCCCAGTTATAAGAACAATGTTTATTGTTGTGGTAACTACTCTGTCACACAGGTCGAGGCAGTATTGTTGGTCGAAGCTTAGTTGTTAGAGTTTTACGTATTCTTTAAAATTTTACATGAATAAGTATCTTTTAGATACATTTGTCAAACAGATATTGTATACTATAATAAGTATAGTAGTAGTAAACTTTAAAAAATGTGCTCTCAAGAATTAAAGTTAATTTTATATTTTACATTATATTGTAGTTATTGTAGTAAGTAAACCAATATTTCTATTTTTAATGTTAAAAAAATCTCTAATTCAAATTAATAAACGAAATGCTATATTCTTTCTTGTTCTTTGTGTAAAATTAATATTACTCGTACAATAGTTGTATGGTTGGATCTTTTACTTCTCACAAAAATCGCGTATCACCATACACTTACTATTTTATAGTACATTGCATTAATCTATCTTAAAAATGTGTTCCTTTTAATAAAATACACAATATGGAATGAGGGGTAATACGTTAGTATCACGAATAAAGGTAGGAACGGGATTCTGTGATGTAAAATGTCGGTGAATGCCCGGAGGAACTCATCCGACGGCTGTGTGGGCTGGGTGACGTCACACAGTTCATTCCCACTGTTCCGTTCTCACTGATTTCGTTGCGATGATTTCCACGCACCAATTTCATACCCGATTACCTTCAATTTGTTTCGTTTTATCTGCTACAATTGTATCTTCAGTTGAGTTGACCTGACAGTCGCTGGAGCCGTGAAGAATCGTCTATTCGGGGTTTTATGTCGGAGGATGATTTTTTTCTTCAGGAGGAAAAAAACATTTTTCAAACAAAGTATGAAAAACTGTAATGTAAACTTTTTCATATTACCATATAAGGAGTACCTTAAAGACAATTATGTACCATTCCATCTCATTATTACAGCTGAACCACCCTGGCAGAAACATCACAGAAAACAATGTTATTTTCATCAAAATCTATAAAAACTTATTGCTTTCCTTTGTATATCTAAACGCCAAGAATGGGGAAACTAACTGTAACTATATTGTGTATAATAAAATAGACAACATGTCTTTGTTTCAGTCTTAACAATCTTACGGTTCATTTACCAATAATTAGGGGCTGCTTTATGAATAACTTAAAATCAAATAATATTTAGTTACAACAAAAAATATAACATGAAGAAATATATTTTAGAAGAAATATATATAGACACACAGTTTTATTTAATTTAAATTTAATTATAATCACATAATTGTGTGTAGACACTATAATTAAGGACAAAAAAAGTATGATTTGTGATAAAATACATATACATAAGAGAAGGAATATAAAATAATAAATAAACAATATCCAACCTTCATAATAAATTTAATCATAAGCCCTAAATGATAGTTTCATAGATTTTCATTTTTATATGAAGGTACTTCTGTAATTACATTTACTCGTATATAACTGCAGCGGAAACAACAAATAGTTGCTTTTGTATGAGCTCCATAGGGAAAACTGATATATTTTTAAATATAAAACGGGACCAAACTAAGTGGAAATTTATCTGACGGATGAAGTGTTGAGCAAACCTACAGAAAGTTAATTGGTTTCGGTTTAAAGTCGTATTTCATGGAAATGAACGCTTCATCCCTCCGTTATTGACACAGCAATGAATCACCAACTTGGCGAAACGGTTCTCTATAATGAACTTCCACCAATGTTTCCTCTTCTATTTTAATGGCCTATCTTTGAATATCAGAGCCAACTTCTGATATCTTTAAACATTTTGGTGCAAATTACTTATTCCTCTTAAGTTACAAAAAATATGAATATTATTTTTAATTAACTTAAACTGAATCTCTAGGGGACTATCTTCTTAAACTGTTTATAGATTTGTTAGAGCTGTATCATCAGCCTGACGCGGCTTAACAATATGTCTTCACCCCAGCCGGTCTCATCCTGTCTAACGCCAGAGTGAACGGAACTCAGTGTTAACGTAAGGAGTGACAAATTCCAATACTATAATACGAGCGTTTTTGATATAATAAATACTATATATATATATATAAAAAATTACACACAATAAAAGAACGAGATTTCTTTAAATTTTAAATAATAATTTATAGAATAAATTATAGATATCTAATTAGAAAATTCGTGTTTTATGTAATATTAATTTAATAATCTAAAAAATATCATTACGCTTATAAATCAAATTAAACAATACAAAAAAACAGCTGTTTAATTCATTTTAATGAAAAAACATATAGATTAACTAAATATTTATTATGAATTAAATAAATGCAAAACTATATTAAACAAATTAAATAAACATATGTGCTAAATAAAACATGAAAAAAGTATATTACGTGTGTTTTATAGAAAACGTATTGTTTATTGCTTGAAGCCACTGTAACAAACAATTAATTGATAAAATTAAATTTCATTTGCTTCATCCTCATTCATTTATAACAAAATCATATGATCAAGGCTATAAAAACGTATGGATAATAAACATAATGATCGCTTGGCTAAAAACTTTAAAAAAATCGCTCTTGACTAACGACACATATCGTTGTCAAATTATACAGTTATAGATACTTTGTTCAATGTTATATTAATATTGTATTAAATCTTTTTAATTAACTAAATGTTTTCATAGGGGCAGTAAATTTGTTTTAATTTTGCTAATTAACTTGTAAAACATGTCTTATGTCTAACGAGGAAACTCTTCGTGACCCTTTCATTATAACGATGACGTTCAGCGAAATCATAAGTTGGTAAGTGCTTGTGCATCATGAGTGCTAGTCCCCGGATCAAAGTTAAGTTAAAACCTTATATTTCACATTGAAGTGATCCTTGTAGTCAAGTAATAAAATAGTTAATTTCTGCACAAGTGTACATCTAAAAAATCTTCTCCCAAAGGAATATTCTACAGCTTTTTGTTCTTAACTGACCTGAAGAAATCATTTACTCTTATGTAAATATGTTACCTGATAAAAAATATACTCAGGCAAACAACGTCTTAGGACGAGGTGTTATATTTCACCATCACAATGAAAAAAAAAGTAAATAATAGCTTTACTTAGTTTTAAAGCCGTTTATGACTCATAGTAGTGTTGCTATATTTACCAGTATTTTTATTATACTTAGATACATTTCAAAAAATGAAAAATGATCTGATTTCATCGAATACAACATGAATTTATAAAATATTAACTGTTTTTATTTATATAAATGCAATAACTATTGTCACAATTATAGCCTATAACCCGCAATTAAAATGCGGTATTAAATTATGATCAAAGAAAATACGATTTACATCCGTCCACTCTTGCATATTAAACTGAATGAAATATGTTTTAACCGCGATGAGAAACTATTCAGAAATGAGTAAACATACAATAAAATGTAACTATAGGAATTTTAATTGTAATGACACATAACGTTGCACAATATTTTACACCGGTTTTACTTTGACAGGAATGTTAACAAAAATGCAGTGTGCGCAAAACAAATATTTTAATAAACCTTGATTACTTATGAACAACACATATTTTACGTTTAATGAGAGTGGAGGAAAATCAATGAAACAAACCCTTTGATGTGCGGAAGCAATATTGCTCTTGCTGCCCTTTTCCATACGACCCAATAAATTCTCATATCCTAAACCTCGTGATACTCATGAATGTATGTATGATTATCGTTTCAAATATAAAATATACAATTTTGGAAGGTATGCATTTTACCTTGAGTGTTCCTGCCTATAACTGTCTCCTGAGTTTTCTTTCAGTACATAATACAGTAAGTGAAGAAAGCATCGTTCTTCGTCAAAGGTTTGTGTGCAGAGAGGAAATATCTGTTTGGGAGATCCCCAATTAAAACATTGTATTGAATCATGGAGGATGTATTAGATCATGAATACATCTAAAGGGGATGTTTTCAGTTTCTCTAAGCAGCTATCCTTATAACCACATGACGCCACTTACCACATGACGTCACTTCCGTTTCAAACATTGGTCTGATGAACTACCAATACCCCCTCCTCAGAGCTAAAACCATGAGTCTTTCCATGTCAGAAAATGGATTTCAGTTGGATACGTGTCCGTATATATATATATATATATATATATATATATATATATATATATATATATATATATATATATATATATATACCCAACCCGTGACTACCGTTAGTATGATTTTTGTAAAATTTGTCACTGGGTTGCATTTTGACTATATCTTGAGATTTTATTAATTTTTTATAGTTTGGAATTTTTATGTTACTGAACCCTTCATAAAATCTGTCGAATTTGGAATAATTTAGCTTTCGCAAAAAATCTAATATTTTGATTGATACTTCATTGCTAATAGTGGTAAGGGATTCAAATAATATGACACAACCCTTATGAATATACGTAACTGTTAAGTAATCAAGGAAATTTTGAAATAAAATCCTTTTCTAACAAAAAATGGGGAAGACCTTATGCAAAAAAGTTCTTTTTCCTTATTTATATACCTTTTGAAATGAAACCTAGCAAGTACTTAAGTTTCATTACTCATTTAAACTACTAAAAATATGTTGCTATTGCCTCTGGGTAGGTGCGGGCTGAGCAACCCCTGCCCCCAAAAATCCCAAACATATTGTAAAAGGAGTGTATGAAATATATGGGGCGATTTTTTATAAAACATGGATTATAGTTAAGTTTCTAAACTAAAATTAAATATGTCAGTGCATTTCAAGTATACAATAAGTTTTTAAGGTATAAAGTCTTTGTAAGTTCACTGATAAATGTATTTATTCAATTATAAATGTTTTATACAAATACGTTTTGATTAAGGATTAGCAAGTAATTATTTTTTAAATAAATGAAAATTATATAATTACAAGTGTCAACCTTATTCCAGATATGTTTAGTTTATAATACACAATTACTTTACAATACAAGAGTCTGATAATTGAGTGTGTCCGAATACTATAAATATTATAGTATATTTTGCAGTATTGGAATTGATTGCTCAATAAAGATCTTATTATCTTATCGTATTATTATCAAATACGTAAATAACACATGGCTACAATGTATGTTATTAACCCATAAAAAATTAATCAACATTAAAAAATAAAATGTTTGGCACACCTTACATATAAAAAATTAACTGTGTTACAAAAACTCTGCTATGGAGCATAAAGGATTTTTAAGCCACTTGAAGAAAATTATTGTAAAAACCTTACCACATTTTAAATTAACGAACTTTTATAGATATTTACTGTACTTATTTTGAGCTAATGAATAATGAAATGTCATTAAACACGTCAACTAGTGTGTATAGGACAGCTATATAATTTAGCTATACATTTTAAAAATAGGCACTCACCAACTGACCAGTTTGGTGAGTAAGTAATGACATTTACTTATCATCATCAGTCTAATCTCTTACATGGGAAATCGACTTATAAGTTGGTGAGAATGGAGGCTAAACAGTAAAACCCCTTTAACTACCTTGGTTATCCGATAATAAATATAATCAGTTATAATCAGTATATTCAGTCTAAGTCATGAACTATTTATTACTGTTATTTAAAAAATACTCCGTAAAAAATCTTAATAAAAATCTTTTAAAATCTTTAAAATCTTAATAGACCACAATGAATATTAAGTTATGTGAACACATGACTTAATAGTCATGGCGTAACGACTATTGAACAGAATATTTTATTAAATGGTGAGGTTAATTTATAAGCAATATTTTATACCAGAGTCCAGCATCGGAAACAGGTAAAAACACCTGTGAATAAATGTGGAATGCGTCGCTGAAAAAGGCTAACATAGGCAGTTTTGGACGTTATAAATTCAGGGGAAGTAATAAAGCCAATGGTCTGGACACGGCGCGCCAGGTCGAACGGGCCGGACTTTTCCAATTTCGAATGTTTACTACTCCTGTTCTTCTTTTGTGATTTTACTAGACTGATGCAGTGGGGTCAATTTATCAAGCAAACGTACTAGTTGAATTAACATAAATAACACCATAAAAACACGCAATTTACCAAAAGCGATTCAAATTGGCCTCAGGTTTTGTTTAACCTAATGATGACTCTTTACATTGAGATACAGGTGTATTTTTTTGCAATTCGACTTATAATCTAAGGTTTATTTTAATTCATGCATTTTTAAGAGGTGTGAGTCATTAATATAGATGAATAGAAAATCTTATGTGCTTGACCTATTTTAAGCAGTAGTAGACCAACAGTTTTTATAAATGTGTCTAAAAGGCAATGTAGGTTTTTAAGCGTTATTTTATATAGGTACTTTCTTTGACAGATTTGTATAGCATAATGCGGAAAGTCTTCTCAATTAACATAAGGATATCCCTGTTTAGCATTTGAAGTTTTCAGTTACCAATAACTAAAACTCCAAATGGCTAAAAAGAATTAAATATAGTTCTAAATTGAAAAAATTGCAATATTGCTTTATTTAGTGTAATGGAATATTATGTAAATGTAATGTTAAGTTTTTTAAATTGAATCACATTGATGTATTGCGAAATGTATTTAATTTTCTCGTATTAATTTTTCTTATCGCATTTGTCTTATTAGTTATCATATTAATTGAATCCTTTTTCATTGGGACTTACTTGCACCTGTAAAGAAACTATTCGTAATATTCTAATTTATTTGTTTCTTCATCAGAGACCATGTTGTAAGTCTACCCAACAGTCCCGAGTTCAGGACTAGGCTGCCAGTAGCCTAGTTCTGAACACGGGACGTTTGACGAGGCTACAAGCAAGGCGTTGGACGAGGCTACAAGCAAGGCGTTGGACGAGGCTACAAGCAAGGTGTTGGACGAGGCTACAAGCAAGGCGTTGGACGCGGCTACAAGCAAGGCGTTGGACGAGGCTACAAGCAAGGCGTTGGACGAGGCTACAAGCAAGGCGTTGGACGAGGCTACAAGCAAGGCGTTGGACGAGGCTACAAGCAAGGCGTTGGACGAGGCTACAAGCAAGGCGTTGGACGAGGCTACAAGCAAGGCGTTGGACGAGGCTACAAGCAAGGCGTTGGACGAGGCTACAAGCAAGGCGTTGGACGAGGCTACAAGCAAGGCGTTGGACGAGGCTACAAGCAAGGCGTTGGACGAGGCTACAAGCAAGGCGTTGGACGAGGCTACAAGCAAGGCGTTGGACGAGGCTACAAGCAAGGCGTTGGACGCGGCTTGAGATTTTGTAATCACATTATGAGACGCCCTGTCACTAAGTAATTTCCCTAGTGGGCTAGTTATCAATTTTTACACAATTGCTGTCTCAACTCACTAACATATTTGTTCTGCACTTGCTTTTGTATCTTAATACTTATCTAGACATTAAGCAAGAACTTGATTCTCGGGCTTGTTAAATAGTATTAAATATTACATTTATATACTGAATACTCTATTAAAATGTTTCAGTTTTATAATAAAATATATTAAATAAAGCATTATTATATTGATTCAAAATTCATAAACATTAAGCATGTTGTCTTCGAACATCATAATGATAGCTAGTTCAGTATAATAGAACAACAATGAAAACACTCAAACTCTAAAAGGTCAATGTGTTTCACATGGACTAAACAATAATACGCCATAATTTAATAAACTGAATAAACGTGTTCATTTCGCTTGGAGGAACAATTTAGTCCCAAAATATATTCCCTCAAGATTTATAGCCAGCGCGAATTGCCAGTGTGAAAATCGGTTGCCAGTGAAATACAGCACTAAGGGCGGGCGACATACCCGTGCGCTGTACGCTCGTACACTGTAGCTGCGGCGCGTCATACCAATTAGAATATATATTTTTTTACTGCCATAAATACATTAACCATAAATGTGTTCCAAAAGTCAACAATATATCAAACAACAACATAACAACGTAAAATGTGCAAATATAAACATTACATATAAAAATATTGGAAAGATATCCCTTGGGAACCAAATTTTCCCCCTCTTCTTCACTTTTATCCCCAGTGGTGAGCCGAGAACCCCTCCAGAAAGGAATCTATAAAGGATCAACTCCCACGACGCTAGACGTTCAGGGAGAATGTTGTGTAGCGTGATTCCCAGATGGGAGGTGATCAGATGCCGCCCTCCTATGCTACCAACTAGGAATACATCCCTGCCTCTAGTGGCGTAACCATGCACAATGTTTCCCTGTACAAGGTCGCACTGGAAGCCACAGTAAACCGATGTCTCCAGTGGGTAGAGGCAGGGCAGTGTCAGTATCTTGAGCTCCCTGCACGAGGAATATAATAAAAATACATACTTTGAATCCCATTTGAGATATGGGATTGAAGTATGGGGAGGAACCACAGCAACCAACCTAGAACGTGTACAACAAAAAAGGGCTATCAGGTGCCTAGCTGGCATCAGCCAACTAGAAAGCTGTCGCGGACCTTTCACTGAACTAAAAACACTGACCGTGGTATCACTCTACATTTGCCAAACCATCCTTCACGCAATAGCCTCACAACAGACCAGACACAGGGATCTACACCGACACAACACCAGATATGCCACAGACTTCACTCTTCCAGTCCACCACCGAGCACTCACAGAAAGAAAATCCTCCTATAAAGGAGCAGTCTTCTTTAACCTCCTCCCAGAAAACCTGAAGAAAGAAACCAACCCAAACTGTTTCAAGAACCAACTCACAGACTGGCTGATTGAAAGACCTTTCTACACAGAAAAAGAATTCACCAGAACCTGAAGAAAACCAAATAAAATAAATCAAAGACTGTAATTATTGTTATATGTAAATCACTTTTTGACGCAATACTGTTCTCCAAGAATATGTAAATAAAGTCTATTGTCTATTGTCTATTGTCTATACTTTTAGTGGACACATGCACTACAACTTAAGTCAACTGTTGTAAATATAAACAGTAAGATAAATATTCTCCGTAATCGTTTATACATACACCTTGAAGTGAAGCTTTTACACATCATTATTATTATGCGCGTTACCCAATTCAATTATAAGTATATAAATTATTTTTGATAAATCATTTACTGCCGTTGTGACCTAATTATTTTGGTTGATAGTCCTACAGATTTTGGGTTTTTCTAACTTACTATTACATTTTATTTTCTGACAATAAACTACGAGTGCATGTTAACTAAGTATTTATCTCTGTTCAGCAAACTTGTTAGCAATCGTTATTTTTTATGGCCATTAATTTGTTAAACCCATGATATTGCAGTTTACCTGTAGCAATTAAAAATATAAAAAAAGGTTCTTGCGCTTTATGTTATCTCGCAATTATAAAATAACGATGTATTATTCGCGTTTGTGTACCAACCTTTGAATATCCACTAACGAAGGTTGAATAGCTTGAATAACATCGTCAACGCCTCTCCATTCACTGTAAATTCAATAACCAAAAGATCTCCACTAAATAAATTCCAACTGCAGCAAGACTCTTGCTTTTTACACTTCATTAACTCTTCTAAAATGTAATTCCCATTGTGAAAAATCTGTTAAAACTAATTACACTTTTCACTTCCACTGAATATTCATCGCTAACGCTTGTCAACCAGGATGAATGTGCTTATTTTGCTTTCATTCCAATAGCCATTAAATGTATTTCAACTGATTTAAATCAGTATAAAAACGATTATTTGTTAATTTGTAAGTTTATAATCACCAATACCAGGGTTATCTATGATATTATAAAGAAGAGGTGGTTTCTGTATGTTTGTGGGTTTATTGTTGCAAGTAAACGCGAAAAATACTGAACAAACGCGACCGGTTTGAAATTTTACAGAAAGGTAGATCTTAAACTCATGAAACACATAGGCATATTAGTTCCCTTAAAATCCCCTCGGGCTACGCCCAATGAACGTCCTAAGTTTCAATGTTTACATTTTCAAAGAATGAAAACATAAAATTACTTTAATGTCAACAGCTGTGAACACTAAAATATGACGGTTAGGAAAGAAGAAGAAGAAAGAGCTGCCGCGATCGTCCTAGGTTTCAATGTTTACATTTTCTAATGACAACATCCGTTTACACTATATTTTGACAGTTCGGAAAGAAGAAGAAATAAAGTTGATTTTTCAGATAAACTGCTGGATCTAAATTAGTGAATTATTAGTTTGAAATAGTGGAATGGTAGATTTTAAGTTTTTTTTCCCGATGACTGTCTCTATCACGTTAATCCTTATCCTCTCCCAATATTTGACAGATGTTACTTTGTTATGTTGTAGACACTCGTGTTTTTGTCATTTTGTAAACAATGGATAAATAATTAACAATAACCTAAATGTATCAGTAGAGCCTACGAACACCTCTCAGCCTTTTTTACCCGTGCGAAGAACGGGTACTTTGACTAGTTAATAATGTTAGTGGGTTATCATAAAACATCTGACCTAACCTGTGTAAATAAAAAAGGTGTAAAAAAAGTAAATAACCTTTGCCGCAAAGGTTAAAATTTGCAATTATACATTATATAACAATTTAAATATACATTTAGTCTTAGTCAGGTTGTTAGGAAGTTTAAAACTGTTATATTTTAATTTTCAATGCGTTTTTGTAAGTTTTAAATGGGATTTATATTATCGTGGTTAATTATATGTACATATACCAAGTTACAATAGACCATGAAATGTCATTTAAGTTAAGTTAAAGAAGTAAAGTATAGAAATAAATAATTATTGTCAGCTAGATTGAAAAAATAAACCTTTAATTAATGAGGATTCATTAGCGTTGCGTAAAGAAAAAACACTCGGCCAATTGTATGAGACGACAAATTCGCACGCATACCGAAATGATCAAATAATGCAGCAAGCAGTACAATAGACAAAAGGCCATTGTTCAATTCATCCATTGTACCACGTACAATCGTATGAATGGTAAGTTTACGTCGCTTCCTCAGGGCTGAACATTCGTCTAAGGTGGAGGCTTGAGTCCAAATGTAAACAATAGGATATTGCGTCTGCCCCTAACTTCCCGAATACTGGCAAGAGATTCCTCTAAACTACCGGCGTTGATTCATTTAATGTAGTTATAATAATTTTATAATAGAAGGTGGAAGGTGTGTTAGGTGGAAAATTTTAAATAGCAAAAAGAATTTTTCATTTACATATATACAGGGATACCATAATATCCCCATCAATGTGACAATATAAAAGCTATAAGTAAACAGTTTATTTTCAGGATAAAGTCACTCTTTTCGAACAGTGTCTGTACAGATAAGTGTATAAATAGAGACAACTGCAAAGAACTATGTTTATTTTAGGTAAATATTTAGGTATCAATACCTTATTTACTAGACATATGTTTGTAGTAAAAAACAAAGTATTCTAGTGTAATCATCATTAAGTTTTAAACATTAACTTTTGTTCAACTTCTTATGAGATAGTGTGATAAAAATTCAATTTGCAAATAAATATATCACCATAAAATATACAATGGAACAAAATAGATTTTTTTCAGCACATTAAGACATTGATCGACGTCAACACATTGGGGAATATAGAAATATATATATATATATATATATATATATATATATATATATATATATATATATATATACAAAGGTAAGACAACAATTAACAATTCACAATTCGTTCGAAAGTGTATGTGTACCAAAACTAATTATTTATATACATTCACATGATTTATAGTAGTAATATATAAAGTTTTGTAAATACGTGTAAAGGAAAATTTAGTTTGTTTTCAGTTAAAACCCAGGCACAAGGTTTTATCTAAAGGAATTTTAGAGGGGGATTTTGTATTCTAAAAATTGGGTTTAATGAATTTTATATATAATCAAATGGAATTACATAGCGATAGCAGTAGTAAGTAATAAATTTATATTTTACGAAAACTGCCACATCACGTAGTTCCTTAAATCCACAAATAATAAATATAAAATATATTTCGTCCGTTTATACTAAGATGGTTAACTTTTAACTATACAGTGCCTATTACCTAATTCTGTTTCCTTTAGAAATAACGAAAAATAATTAGACAGACCTGTTTCGTAATTGTATCTAGTATTTCTCCTTAGAAGGAGAAATTCGTCAATTGTGGGATTTCGCCACATCGAAGTCGGGATTCAGGCGATTAGATGGAACAAACAGAATTAAATCGAGGGAAATCTTCCGTGAACCCGTGAAGCAACAATACTGTCCACAGTGTTACGGCCCCGGTTACGGTCGGTGTTTAAAACTGTTTAAGTTGAACAGCAACGGATTCTATTTCTGACAAATTAAACAAGGAACTAAATAGATAGGAAGAATAATAAAATGTAAACTGTAAATTATAATCAGCTGCCTATAATATTTAATTTTGAATTTTACAAAGTACGAACTGCAATAAATTCTCCTTTTGACAGAGACGATGGCGTCATCCTGTAATCCAGCTACTTGGAGGTCTCGAATTGGGAATAGTAGTAGTAGTGAGTGATGGTCAATGGGTGTAGTGTTCTCTTGTTTATATTAACGTCCACACTATTGAACACTACGTAAATCCACAAAGACAGTTATAATAGTTAGACCAGTTCGTAAGCCAGAGGCAGTGGTTCGGTAGTATAATCCACTTTAAACTGTATGCCCCTTATTTGCCATCGGCTGTTGGGCTTTTAATCAACAGTCCTGCCTAAGGAACTTGTCAGTCTTATTCAGTAACAAGACTACAAGATCCACAATCATCAAAATCATCCTGCATGCTTGTTGAATTTCAATAAATTTTCAACTTTTATGAACTATTCACATACGAATAGTTTGATTAAATTTAAGTTCAAATATTATGAAAATAGACCACATCGTTTTAACTACAATAATGAAAATAAGTAACTAATATTAATATACCTAAAACATGTCTCATCAATAGAGGTTATATGTAGACAGCCAACCTACTTACTACTCTTTTACGATGTTATACTTAAGGAGATGAAGTAATTTGATATAACGTTCTAATTTAACCGATGATGATCATCACAATTAGTTTACAAATAAATAGAAATTCACTAAGTAACTATATACTATACAGACTTACCGTGATATTATTCTAGCAAACATAATTTTATTCATCTTCGATTGGTGATGATAGAAAGCTATATTTTCAATGCAAAGTACCCCTGGAGAGGAAGTTAGCTCTAGTTCGTCCGGAATGTTGACTTAGATCAAAGTTGAGTAACTTTTAAATTAAATCCGAGTCTCGACCGTGCCTCTGCATTTCACAGTTTTCACCTTTCTCGCACCTGATCTAAACTTCACCATCAAACGCTATTTATCTTGTATATGTCATGTCTGTTAAAAATGTTTATAAGGGCTAAGCTACTCTTTAAAGAATCATCTTAAAAATAACAATTTGAGATGATCATTAAAGCCACTAATGTTAAACCTGAACTTTATATGTAAATGTTTATAGTATTTAAGTACGCTTAATATGTCTGAACTGCTGATAATTGAGTTACATTATTCATTATCCGGTTTAGTAAGTTTTATGATTGTATGACTTACATATCTACCCATATGTTTAGAATAAAAAAAATTCTACTTGATTAGTTTAACCTCTTAATCGAATATTAGATTACAAGAAAAAAAGCTCTGTTTGCATTCCTATAAACTCCTTCCTTGTCTTTGGAGAGAAAGTTACTTTTTATGAAATTAATTTCCATTTAATTAGCTTATTATTAATAATCAGATACTCATGCATAGGGTTTAATATAACTGTTCTGAACAGTATTATTATATCGGTAACAAAAGTTTTGTAGTTTAATCAATACATATTGAGTTTGTACTTACTACTTAAAATACTTGTCATTTGAAATGTGTTTTCCCAAACCACCTGGCCTTATCCAAACTGTACTTACAGTGGGACGGTACTACAGCAGCGTTACAATCTAATTAGGCCACTTCGTGTCCGTTAACGAGGCAATTAGTAGATTTGAAGTGCGAAGAGTCACACATAACCCAACTACCAATACACTGTTTGAAAGCAAGTACTAGACACGAGGTATTATTAATTAATGCTGTTAAGCAGATTCATGTGCAAAAATACATAATTAGTGTTACTCATTTAAAATCGAAAGGCTCAAGTATTAGCCAAGGCCAATCAAATAAAAATAATACTGGTGAAATATAGTTAAAAGTATAAGATGTTAATCTGGAAAAATATTAAATAGAATTCTAGGATAGTAAACTACCGTGAGTATCTGTTTATATACAGTAATTATACCAGTGTAAAGTTTATAGAATTCAAAGTTTATGATATTTACTATATGTTTAATTACTTAAATTATCGTTTTACTAAAACATTATAACTTATATTAGTGGTGTGATTTGTTTATCCTAAATTCAAATATTTCCTGGATCTACAAGTATTTAAAATACACACACACACACACACACACACACACACACACACACACATATATATATGAAAGTATACCTAATTAATAAATATTGCACTAAAGTATTGGAATGCTAAGTTAAATTACGAGTCGGTAAAAACTATTGGATAAAATATCTCTGAACCAATTCTTAAACGGTAAATTAAAAATTTACACGCATCGAATATGCATGTTTGGCCTTACCATCAAGTAAATGGAACAGAAAATGGTCGTGGAATTCGGACGGTAACCCACCTAAAACAAAAGAATAAATGTGATAAAATATAACGAAACTTTTAATCTATTTAATTTTATGACATTAATTTATGCCGGAAAACTAGATCGATGTAATCAGAAATGGCACGGTTACATTTTACCTGGATTTTAAAATAAAGCTTAAACCTCGCTTTACTAAGTTTTCAGAAGCAGCCTCAAACACAATAATAGGTGCAAAAAGGTGCACAAATACGATTATAAAAATATTATCAACATAAATCCACATAAATTCCATACAATAGTAGTGTTGTTGAGAATAGAGGTAAGTTCATTGAAAATGAGATGAGTAATGTATTTAATATAAATTTCAGTTTGATTATAATCTTATTTTAACCCAGTAACAGCATAATTGGAGTTATTGATGAAAAATAGACCCAAGGAGGGTATCGAATGTCTTATTATTGACGGAACTCCTGTTGTTATTGTGTTGTATATTATTATAATGAAATGAAATGAAAATCTTTTATTTATCCAGGCAAAGTTAGGGCCACTTGGCCCTTTCTTACACTTAACCTGGTATTAACAATAATGATAAACTGTATATATTTACGATTAGTATGGAAATTTTTGTGGAATATTTGCAGCTTTATATCTAATGTAGGCAATCTACTGTCTAATGTAGGTAATTAGAAATTATACTAAATTCTTAACTTATATTTTGTCTAGTTAACATAATTGGTGGATAATACACGGCCCGGATCAATTAATTTATGTAACTGTAATTGGGATAGAGCTCCTGTTAGGTAAATACCTAACAGGGACCTTACTTTCATTATATAACCCAAATGGATTAAATTATGAAAGTAAGGGTCGAAATATATGGTAATGAAATAACACAACTCTGGATCGAGTTATTAATAGGATATTTAGTTTAATGGTTGAATTGAGTTGGTTAATTATCTTCATGAACATCACCATGTCCACGGTTTTGTTTCCTAACTGTTCGTTATAGAAATAATTGTTAATACCCCTAACTATCCAAGTATTAACTATGATACTAAACGTTTTATGGCTTGACTAATACGTTCACTAGAAAACTATAACGTACTTGTGAGAGAAATATTTTCAACGCGACATTAAGTGATTATGAATAGTTTAGGTACTGATAATAAAGTCACAGCCATGGGTGAGTGGCTAGAGTATTGGCCTACCGACCAAAGGACCGGGGTTCGCCCTCCGGTCATGCATGACACGTAAAATTTGTTTTCTCATTCTGCCACCGTGCATCGGTCCCGGCTACATGAGTTGGTTGTCGGAGGCATCTGGAGACCTGGGCCAGAGCTATACACGATACTTACTCACATTCTTACCAATAATACAAATCAATCCGATGGTGAAAACATAATATTGACTCAAATGTAACAAGCTAATTATTACAGAGAGATGATTTTTAACCATATCGTGTCATTTTACCTCATAATTTTAAAAATTAAATCGATATTGTTAACTTAATTTTCATAACGTTAGGATTTGATTGTGGAGAATATATTAAGGCATAGGTATACCTATTAAACAGTTTTACTCACACACGTTAAAACATTTGAAGACTTGAATAATAATTAAAACTAACTTATGCCTACCACTTTTACTCACCGAATATTTGATGAATGTGTATATTGAGGAAATGGTATTCAATATAATCTATACTATTTCAAAAATCACACCTAAATAAACTATGTTAGGTATTTCAGTGAAACTGAGAAGAGTGGAAATTTGCGGGGATTGATAAACAGATATTAAAACGACTGTCCACAGAATTTTCAATAAACGAGATATCCAATAAATATTCCACAATTTTTAATAAACTAAGGCATAAAATATTTGCGGTTTTACTGGACATATTACATTCCAGAATCTTACTTTAGGTTTTGTTTCACGGCATTCGTTGAAATTGTTCAATTGGGCAAATTCATTCAAGATGGTCATATGCTTAGTTTAAAAGTATAATTTGTTTTTAAACTTTATATTATTGAATCATGATTAAATTGTAAAAATTAAAAATATGAGAATAACGAGGAATTAAGCCACTGTATGCACTAAATTTTGACATCATGATTTAAAGTTTCAAAATATGATTTTGGCTTCAAAAAGGAGTCAATAGGTACTTAAAACATTGAATATCAAGGAAAAAATGTACCTTTTAGGTGTTTCAAAATATTAATATTTTAAAGCCTATGAAAACTGTTGTAACAACTATTGCAAGCACATCGCTCTCAAAAATGGATTCTAACAGTAGTATTTAGAAGGAAAATTAGTGACATATATTTTTAAATAATAAAAAGTATAAATTAAAAACAAGAGTATGCGACTTTTTTTGTTAATGTTATTATTATTTAATTAATCTTTGACATTTTACAGGCTTTTTGTTATCCAACGTAGAATTTTTCCTGACTGACTATTTTGATAATGTAATCAAGTTATATTTTTTAGTTTAGTGCAAAGTCAACTGGTTCAAATTAATAAAGTTATTTGTAAACATTACCTGAAGTCTCATCTGATCTCAACCCTATCGTCCGGATGGGGCGCTCAGGAATTTAATCTAAAAGTTCGGAAAGCTTAGTAAAAGTCAATATTAGCAAACAACCTAACAACCAGCATTCATTTGGCTACTAATTTTATCTCTTTACTACTGTAATAAAAAAGAAACGATTTGTGTATTATAGATTATAAAAAAGTGGAATCTATTGATTAAAAGTTTGTGTTTTAACAGGTACATCTAAAATAATAAAATCGTATCAATATTAAATTACTATATAGTTTATACGAATTACTAGTATTCAGTTGTTGGGTATTTATCATTTGGTTGAATGTACAATGCCAGTGAGTTGCATTGCATTATAATATATTACTTTACTGCAAATAATCAAATTAAATTACTGAACCTTTGTTCAATTAAGGATGAGTATTGTTTTGCCCTTGACGTCAGGAGAAGTTTTTTAAAGATGAACTTTTGTCATTGAGTCATCCTGGACTAAATATTGTATCCCGTGGGACTTGATCGTCGCGTAGTTCAGCGTTCTCTTCCCTCGTGAGACTCACTTTATAAAATATACGAACTGTGTCTTAGGACCAAAACACGCCAGGTTTTCATCTTCACGTTTCACATTCTTAGATATATTTTGTGCATATATTTTACGGGGGAGTCATGGACCTGTGATTACGTTTGATGTCAATCAACTCATGAATAATTTAAACGATTTATATTAATGAGAGTAGCACATTGATGTATTAAATCTACAACACATATGGTTAATCTGTCTCAGGGTATTCCAGACACAAGACGCAGGGGAAAATGTTAAACTGAGCTACGAGGTAGTCCAACTAAACTAACCGGGATCAGCGGTTTATCACTGAACTAATCATGAACTGTCATGAAGTCATTAAACGTTTTTTGTATTATTGTGTTACAGAAAAATAGTCTTGGCCAACAGAATTCAAGAATTTACCAATCTTTTAGCCACTTTTATACAAATAATCCGGATGGAAAATATTTTAACTTATACGTTTATACTATATCTAGGCACAGTTTTAAATCAAGTTTGTAAATACATATAATGGCTATTCTGAGTAAAACTCATAAATAGTTTTCATGATATTTGTATACTACGATGACAGTTCTACGACATTTCTTAAATATTTTCAAAGCATGTTGTATTATTAAGGACTTAACATCTTTAACAGGATTACAGTGAAACTTCGGACGTTCGATGCAGGAATCCAAAACGGAAACTATAGTTAGCGAGGCCTGGGGCAAAGCCTGTTATATGAGCAACATAACGTACTATCAGACAGCCGAACTTGGTAATTAGGCGCAGACTGCGGCATTACGCAAATAAATTATTGCGGAGAGCTTAAACACACCGATAACCACGGCGCGGTCAAACTTGCGCCTCGTTACACTTTTCAACTTAACGGAAAATCATGTGACTCTACTAATAGTGTCGACGAAAGTTTTAATTAATAAGAGTTTTATTCACATATATTTACACATTTCTTGATAATATTATTATGGAAAAATGTATTCATGTAAATACTGACATGACATTTTGTGTCAATTCATATCCATCAGCTGACTGAATGAAGTGGAGTTTTAAACCATAAAAATATTTTTGCAATTATATAACAAATGTCCTGCTTCTGTAAGTAATCTCGTAGCTGACACGGCTCTCGCAATCCTACAAAATAAAATAAAACACTTTTGCAAAACACTTCTCATGCAATAACATAGAACCATAAGGATTATTGCTTAGAATAGTTATACACATAACCTCGGCCTAGAGATAGTGAGTTTGCGCATAATAACTTCGGTGATAGTAATTGGTAGGATCTGAACCCGGAACCTAAGGTTCTGAAGTTCCTAAGTCTACTGAACGCAATAGCTGTTGGGCTGCTCATATTTATACCAGGCAAAGGATAATCTGAGAACATGAATTGTTATTGTAATATATTGTATATTAATGATGTGTTAAAATAAATCATCAAGTGCCAGTACTAATGTTTGACCGGTAGTCGTAGTCAGGTGATGTGCCGAGGCATGAGCAGAATGTGGAGGTGCAGGGCTTGGCTTATCACATATCACACCGGCGACGGCCAACTAGCCCACTGCACGGTTCAGTTGAAGCCACCGACCGCAGGTCCTGGCCTGGATAGTGGTGGATACCGGTCACATGGAAGAGTCGATTAGCTTCGTTCAATAGGCGATTCACTACCAACATCGTAGCTGTAACGATGATGATGGCATTTGATGGAAAATAAAAAAATGTGGCACACACATATATTTATAAGTATGTAATGAAGAATATGAAACAATAACTGACAGGTTATCTTCACCAGTGAGCAGTTATTTTGGTTATTATATGTAACGTAATAATCCGTCAAAAGATGCATGTGTATTTCCTTGTATATCATCATTATAATATACTTTTACCCCTTGTCACAAACAAACACATTACTCGTTTGTGTACACGATGCACGAAATGTAATTTATTAGTTTAGTCAAATGTAACATAAATTAAAAGGCAAATATAAATTGTATTCAAAGAAAAATTACATTACAGACCATAATTTACACGCTTTAAATTTCAAAAACACGGTTTATCGATGAATTATTGTGAATGGGCTTCTTGTCATAGAAGAACTGAATATGTTACATTGCCAATTCAACAGGTTAGGGATAATCCACACTATCTCTGGATCATATTTTTTAATTTTTTTACATTTTCCGAATAATGCATTTTCTGAAGAAGTATTTAATTATGACGACTCCTTCTAATGAAAACCATACATAAAAACTGCATTACGTGATTTTCACTGCAAACATTGCTCTGCTGAAAATTTAGAAACGCGATTATCAAAACCGGAATTTTTCCGGTTTTTAATACAACATTTTTAAATTAATCCATACATACTTCGCTTATTATTATTTATTAGATTTAACTTTTTTGATATCCAATAATAAAGGTTTGTTTGTACAGCCAACACAATAACATATTTACTGACAAGTTTTAGTGTTTAGGACAAAATCATACAAGTTTTCAGCCATTTTTTATGTATTGCAATGTACCCTTAAACTGTTGTTTCTTGAGCTACCATGACAACTATGCATTGATAGACGCATCATTCCATTTGTTTTGAATAGGGAAATAAATAAATTTGGCTAAAAAACAGTTATTTACTAAAATAAATTATTAAACAATATTAGGAGAAATAAAAAATAAAATAAAATAAGTATTAAAGTAATAAATTTAATATACTACATTTTTGGGCATATTATATACTCTAATTTAGTGAACTATAAACACAAACAATTTATCTATATAATATTATAAAGAAGAGGTGGTTTCTGTATGTTTGTGGGTTTGTTGTGGCAAGTGGACGCAAAAAATACTGAACCAAACAGTTTGAAATTTTACACAAAGACAGATCTTAAACTCATGCAACACATAGGCATACTCATTTCCTTAAAATCCTCTCGGGCTACGCCCTGTGAACGTCGTAAGTTTCAATGTTTACATTTTTAGAAAATGAAAACATAAAATTACTTGAATGTCAACAGCTGTGAACACTAAAATTTGACAGTTCGAGAAGCAGAAGACATGGTTGCTGTAAATACCCTGGGATTCAATGTTTACAGTTTTTAATGTCAACATCCGTTTACTTTACATTTTTACAGTTCGGGAAGAAAAAGAAATAAAATTAATTTTTACACATAGACTGCTGGATCGAAATTAGTGAATTATGAGTTCGAAATAGTGGAATGGTAGATTTTTAATTTTCTCCCAATGCCTGCCTCTTTTACGTTAATGCTTATCCTCTCCCAATATTTGACATATGTTACTTTGTCATGTTTAGATATATACTTAGACACGTGTTTTGTCATTTTGTAAACAATAAAGAATTAATTATCAATGACTTAAATGTATCTGTAGAGCCTACACCTCTCAGCCTTTTTACCTGTGCAAAGAACGGGTACTTTGGCTAGTATATTATAAACAAAAGAAATCGTGGCGTATCCTCTTCACGAGGCAAGTCAAGGAATAAAAAGGTATGTGGCTCCACAGTTCCCGCCACGTTTCCTCTGCAGCCGTGTAAGAGCTACGAGCGTCTGGGTGGTGAATGTGTTTGTGTGCGCGCGCGTGTGCGAGTAGGCTACACGTGTGTGTGCGTGAGGTATGCGTGTGTGAGTGCGTGCGCGCGAACGGCGACGCAACATCCCGCGTTAATCAGCTGGGCTGGAGTGATCACTGATCGGTCGCAGTTTAATTGGCGTCGGAGCTGCAGCACTAGCGCATTCTACCACGGACAAGAGTAAATTGGCGGCAGTTTTTCGCTCTTCCAAATAATGATCGCATTATTTCAAACCAACCACCTGTCGCAGAGAAAGAAACGCCATTATTTGCGAGGAATTTCCATCTCAGTTAGCGTGGAAGGAGACTCTGATTTGAGGATTTCCGATGTTATGCTTATAATAATACCCTAATGACGCAGGCGTTGGAAAAACTGGAACAATTTATATACGTACTTAATTATAAACCGATGGGTTTTTATGGTTATTACACTAACATAGTGTTGTGATAAAAGAAAAATACTTTATTAAAAAATGAACTCAAGTAAGTGCATACTAATTTTGTTATTTGTTACGGCCATTATTAAATTAAAATAATAGGCTATTATGGTGAAATTATGACGTCATAATAAGTGGCGTTACAAAATTAAAACCTTGCGAATTGATATTTAAATACGTTTTATATGAATAAAAAATATACATAGGAAATCAAAATTAAATACAGAGTGTAAAAAAATCCTCTAAAAAAATTTGAGGAAACCATGTAAAGCAATTTACTGACGTTTTCAGGGTGTTGTTTCTATTGAAAAACAAAGGAAAAAGAAAAAAATGACTTTTGTTTGAAAAGTTTTCCTGAATATAAGCGAAAATATACACGGCGATCTTGGAAAAAGTCAACGATTTCATTAAATCAACACATTCAAATTCTCATTTATTTAAACTGTTCTAAATTACTTTCAGCTTATTTCATTTCAAGCGTGGTCTTAAAATTTGGTATTATGGAATGTTATTTTGGATTATTTTCAAGTTATACGTGTTATCAAGCTAAAACTTGTTATAAATTATTTATTTGTCTGAATCCTATAAACATTTTAAGCCCAATCACACTTCAACATAAATATTTCGTTTTATTCCACAGTTATATAATATAAATAAATAAAACTCAAAGTTATTTAGCTATTGTGTTACACACAGTACAATAAATCCTACATAATATATTTGATACTCAAAAAGCTTGTTCGTAAGTTAATTTATACGGCCATTTGATTTAAATAAAGAGGTGATTATCTGAGACATTGGCCGCAGACGTGGCGTGAAAGGATGAGAGGTGGTGGAGGGGGAGGGGTTGGGGAAGTTGTGAAGAGAGAGATGAATGCACGCCGATTAGAGGGAGACACAGAGATCTATCTTGAGCCAGCATCTGTGTCTTCATTACAGAAATCTCCATATGAGGATTAGGTGACGAGTCGAGAGCGATAAATATCCGGTGAATGCAACGTTCCCCCGAGCCTTGTAATTCGCAGCCGTCGTCCTTCACCTGCAGAGTGCAGAGCTGCAGACGACTTTGTAAATACGTAATCTGTATATATAAACGTCGAAGCTCTCGCGATTTTCCCATATATCTCTACCTTATACGTCTTCAAAGTTTACATATTAATCTTATGAGGAAGTAATTTTGTTTTGGATTCCAACATTATGCTGTCTTAACTCTTAAGGCAATCTTAAGCAGCCGTTTTTAATTGAACCATTGAGCAAGTCAAAGAAGCATGCACAAAACAGTACTTAATAACATCCAAATACTGTGTAACTAGAACTGTTCTCATTACAGATTTAGGTTATTATGTTTAATGTTGTCAAAAGTTTATATGTTGGCCAAATTGAATATAATAATTACAATGTTACAAAAAAATGTTAGTTGTGATTAAATAATTTGAAAGTTTCCTAAACTATAGTCTAAATCATGTACATAATTAGAAATTAGCCTTACTATCCAATGCCATCTTAATCATACTTTAATTTAAAACTATAAAGCAAGTACTGTAGATAAAAATGAAAAGTTTTAGACGCCACTTTAATATTTTACATATTCTCGGGAACTATGTATTATGATTAAAAATCAAATGTTTATACATATTAGGGTCATTATAATAATCATCTGTTGGTCTATGTTTTATATATTTTTATTTCGCTATCCTAAATATGTAAATGGTCGATAATGTGTATTATTATCAAATATTTGATTTTGAGTGCGTGTGCTTTTGCGTCTGTGTCTGTATTTACCTAGTTGTAAAATGATCAAAGGTGCCCCGGTGTCGGATGATATAGTCTGTCTCTATTTTTCATGCATGTTTCAATGTTTTAAGTCCACATGAAATGCACTCAACCGTTTTACAAATATTTTGGCTTAAAATACCTAGGCCGCAAATTCAGAAAGGTAACAAAAATTTTCTATATTTTATATTTGTCAGCAAATCTAAACCTAATAGTCTGTTTCATACACCGCTTCAAGGCTCGACGGGTAAACACTAGTCGTTAGATAAATGAGTGTACTCTATTGTATTACTCGTTCGTGTTACACCCCTTAAACGCGAGGAACAACGATTGTGTTCAGTCTCCTGCTAAATCCCCTCTCGGTCTATAATATAGCCTGACGTGTCCGTGTCCAGGTATGTGACTAAGCCTGGGGTCCCCGGCTTAGCCTCGCATAAGCAGATCAGTGTAGAATGAACGGCTGAGAAGGTTCTTTCATCCCTCGCGACGCGGCGCTGCGATCGCCCCGACATTTGATCCTTCATAATGCTGCTGGTTGGCTTAACATCACACTAGTTAGGACTTTGGTTTAGTACAGTATTTAACACGGTAGAAAAAGTTAAATGGTAGCATTATTCATTATGCATATTAGCATTAGAGAATCGACTGCGGGGGTCCCCTCTGAAAATGGAATTGAAAATGAAGGAAATTGCAAAGAAATAAATATGTATTGCATTATAATTACTTCATAGTACTGAGTATACTTTCGAATGGAATATAACAAGAGTGTTTTTTTTAATCAGAACTTTTAAGAATACATAAAGTAAAATGAATACTTAAAAATTAAGTATGAAACATCACTCGAAAGACAAAACGCTCTTACTTATTTAAACTTTGTGCATGGTTGAGTGCAGTTAAAACTGTATTTTAAGTAACTACCATAATTATGGTATGAACTGAGAAAGTTACATATGTTTCTGTTTATAGACATGTCCTCTGCATTTTAATAGTATTTTTCTTATGAACTAAGAAATCAAAGAAATCAAAATAAAAACGACTTGTTCGTTTTCGTTTATTCGACCGGTTTTAGCTATTCGACTGATCGTACATAAAAATGTACATTTTTGTAAGATCTGCATGGACACATTCCGTTCTATCTTACGGCTTACTTAGCTAGGTGTAAATCGAGTATCCAGAAACATTGTTTTATCTTATAGTCTTATAATTTAAAAATAAAAATGTCATATACATAGAGCAGTTTTAAAATTTCAACAAGTCGGTACAATTAATAATTAAACATTTAACTAGGTAAATGAGCTTAAATAAAAAATATACATTTTTAAGTCACTTCATCTAATATTTTAATAAGTAATATAGTATATAATATATAAATAGTAATACATAACACATAAAAATAGTGACTATTATGATGATGCGGGTATTCATTTAGTACAGCACATGAAACACATCCAGCCATATTTATTAGGGAACCCTAGCTTTTACAGGTCTTTTATTAAGTACTGGATGATTTATTTTATAGCAACCGTTACGCTGACGTATTTATATGCCATCGTTCCCTGTGAAAATGTCGAAACACTCCCATAAGGCTGTCAAGTTTATAAATATTTGTCATACATTATTTAATATGTTACAGTTACTATTAAATCATATTCCTTGTTATATTATTAATTTTTAACTGATTTTTCTTACGAGTTCCAGTATGATTTTTTTCAAGAATCTCGCAGTTTTATAAAGGTTTAGTGTTTACAATTTAATAAAATAATATTCATTAAGAAGTTATGAAAACGATTCAATTGTAAATTGTGAATGAAAAAATAGTTCAATGTATAAGATTGTTGAGGATATTGGTGGTCATATTTTCTAGACGTTTAACCGCAAAGGATAGATAACTCTTCCACGTTTCAAATTCATTACATGCACAATACATGCTTCACATCCAACATGTATTTACTCTAATGTTCTCGTACGTATTTGCGATTAATTTAAGAAGTCTAAGATAGAGATATAACAGTTTGAAATGAATGTTATTCCTTGTTATACTTCATATCGTTTAGTGTTGTAGTGATGACATCAGTAAGAGAGTTGGATGTAGAGGAGAGACGTGCTGCACCCTCCCTCGGGCAGATCTGCTGCAAGTGATAGGTTATTGACTATCATGATAAGGGATCTATCTACTATAAGGTTATATATAATGGGTATGTTCAAAGATATTGACATCCTGTATGAATAAGTTTAGTTTAGTTAATTATTGACATGTATTGTTAAGTTCACTTATAGAAGCCTATTCATTTAGTAGTTTAAATTTTTTACGAATAATAGTTCGTTTTAGACAAGTTTATTTCAAAAGTCAATATTTCAATTAATTGCAAACTAATCAATCATTTACAACAGTGGTTAAGTTGTTTTTAGTATAAAAATAAAAAATAAATAGAAAATCAATAGATTTTGTCAAATCCTGGGTAGGGGGAGATCTTAAAGCACATAAAAGTATTGTATGTGACAAAAATTTAGTTAGTTGATTTTAATTTAATTTATTTTAAAAACTAAATCCGTAAAAATTCTCAAACAAAGTACGAAACCATTTTTTTTTATTATTCGACGTAGAAGTACTAATACAAACTATTCTCGTACAACATATTATGTTTCCAGAATTATATATTAAATTTAAGGTAAGATAAATTATCTTATAAAACTACGGTGTTATGTCCATATTATATGCTATATAAAATTTTTTATTGTATAATTTAAAATTGAAATGGGGTGTATAGTAGAGTTTATAGTTTATATATATTAGATGTCCAACCAGCTCTGATGGAAGTTCGAAGATGAATAAGAGTGAAGGGCGGGTGTGATGAATATGAGTGAAGGGCGGGTGTGATGAATATGAGTGAAGGGTGGGTGTGATGAATATGAGTGAAGGATGGGTGTGATGAATATGAGTTAAGGGCGGGTGTGATGAATATGAGTTAAGTGCGGGTGTGATGAATATGAGTGAAGGGTGGGTGTGTTGCATATCAGTAAAGGGTGGGTGGGATAAATCTCAATAAAGGGTAGTTGATAGTGGTGATAATTTTGAATATGAGTGAAGAGTGGGTGTAATGAATATGAGTTGAGGGTGGGTGTGATGAATATAAGTAAAGGGTGGGTGGGATGAATATCAAAGAAGGGTGGTTGTTATGAATATGAATGGAGGGTGGGTGTGATGAATATGAGTTGAGGGTGGGTAAGATGAATATCACTTAAGGGTGGGTGTGATGAATATGAGTTGAGGGTGGGTAAGATGAATATCACTTAAGTGGGTGTTTTAAAATAAGGGTGAAAAGTGGTGTGATGAATATCACTGAAGGGTGGGTGTGATGAATATAAGTGAAGGGTGGGTGTGATGAATATCACTGAAGGGTGGGTGTGATGAATATCACTGAAGGGTGGGTGTGATGAATATCACTGAATGGTGGGTGTGATGAATATCACTGAAGGGTGGGTGTGATGAATATGAGTTGAGGGTGGGTAAGATGAATATCACTTAAGGGTGGGTGTTTTAAATAAGGGTGAAAAGTGGGTGTGATGAATATCACTGAAGGGTGGGTGTGATGAATATAAGTGAAGGGTGGGTGTGATGAATATCACTGAAGGGTGGGTGTGATGAATATAAGTGAAGGGTGGGTGTGATGAATATCACTGAAGGGTGGGTGTGATGAATATCACTGAAGGGTGGGTGTGATGAATATAAGTGAAGGGGGGGGTGTGATGAGTGCAACCGATTTAATAAAAAGTAATGATGAAGACCGTTGGCTTGTGCCCTCTCTAAGGAAGAAAATATTTAAAGTTATTATTACATTTCATAAAAGTATACATGCTTTGAAATACGAAGTGTAAGGGAAAGAAATCACTCAATAATAGGTTACAATACAAGTTTGCTCATTTGCCCAAGTCAAATGTGGGTGTCTCGAGAGCTTTAGATCGTGTTCTGTTAATGATTTCGGATACACAATGAACTTAGCGCGGGTCCCTGAGGAATCAAGTTGCAGCTGTCGGAATGTCGCTAATGGATCCTGCTCCTGCTCCTTCTCCCGCTCCTGTTCCTGATTCAGCTCCTACTTTTGCTCATTTCACTCAATACGGTGCGGAACTATGCTCCGTGTGTCATACAACTGCTTTATTGTGTTACGGAATCTTATTAACATTAGAAATAAACACTAAGACGTGGTAACACAGCGTCACGCAGAAAGTTAATAACTAAAACAATATATCTTGTTCATTTGTCACCTTATTACCATGCAATGTATATTTTAACCATAGATGTGTTTTTCATCATGATAAAAAATGCCAACTACTATTCGTGGCATAAGAATTAGTATCTTACAAATAAACCACGATATTGAAGTTAAATGAGTCAAGCTGTTGTACAACGGTGCGAGGAGACCAAAAACCTAAATGTATACTGTGACTCTTTTAAGTTTTTTGTCACTTTACACCGTGATGGGCACTAACCTGATAAATGCTTTAGATTCAGTACAAATATTAAGAATATAAATGTTTCAAGTAAAATAAATGGCATAAGTTTAATATCGTTAATGTGTTGGTATTGTTCAAAATAATGAAAAAAAGGATTTGGAAACAATTGATTATAAGTTTTGTTTTTAATATTTTATTACGTAAACGAAATGACATCAAGATTATGTAAAATAGCTTAATTACATTTGATAAAAAATGAAGAAAAGTTTTGATTTGAAGACTTTATCTGATGTTGTATTAAATGTATATAAACGTGTTGGTATCAAACTGATCTGAGATCCTTCTGATGACGAGTGACTTTGTCTACAGCATTACGAATCGCGTAATCCAACTGCGACTTCTACAACATGAGGTAAGGTAATGGGTATCAAAGGACTGATTGCTGCGCCAGATCCTTCTGATGACGAGTGACTTTGTCTACAGCATTACGAATCGCGTAATCCAACTGCGACTTCTACAACATGAGGTAAGGTAATGGGTATCAAAGGACTGATTGTTGCGCTAGATCCTTCTGATGACGAGTGACTTTGTCCAGCGACTTCTACAGAATGAGGTAAAGTAGTGGGTATCAAAGGCCTGATTGCTGCACCAGATCCTTCTGATGACGAGTGACTTTGTCCACAACATTACGAATCACGTAATCCAACTGCGACTTCTACAACATGAGGTAAAGTAGTGGGTATCAAAGGACTGATTGTTGCGCTAGATCCTTCTGATGACGAGTGACATTGTCTATAGCATTACCTACCACGTTATCCGACTGCGACTTCTACAACATGAGGTAAAGTAGTGGGTATCAAAGGACTGATTGTTGCGCTAGATCCTTCTGATGACGAGTGACATTGTCTATAGCATTACCTACCACGTTATCCATCTGCGACTTCTACAACATGAGGTAAGGTAGTGGGTATCAAAGGACTGATTGTTGCGCTAGATCCTTCTGATGACGAGTGACATTGTCTATAGCATTACTACACATAATCCAACTGCGACTTCTAAAGAATGAGGTAAAGTAGTGGGTATCAAAGGACTGATTGTTGCGCTAGATCCTTTGATGACGAGTGACATTGTCTATAGCATTACCTACCACGTTATCTGACTGCGACTTCTACAACATGAGGTAAAGTAGTGGGTATCAAAGGACTGATTGTTGCGCTAGATCCTTCTGATGACGAGTGACATTGTCTATAGCATTACCTACCACGTTATCCGACTGCGACTTGTACAACATGAGGTAAAGTAGTGGGTATCAAAGGACTGATTGTTGCGCTAGATCCTTCTGATGACGAGTGACATTGTCTATAGCATTACCTACCACGTTATCCATCTGCGACTTCTACAACATGAGGTAAAGTAGTGGGTATCAAAGGACTGATTGTTGCGCTAGATCCTTCTGATGACGAGTGACATTGTCTATAGCATTACCTACCACGTTATTCGACTGCGACTTCTACAACATGAGGTAAGGTAGTGGGTATCAAAGGACTGATTGTTGCGCTAGATCCTTCTGATGACGAGTGACATTGTCTATAGCATTACCTACCACGTTATCCATCTGCGACTTCTACAACATGAGGTAAGGTAGTGGGTATCAAAGGACTGATTGTTGCGCTAGATCCTTCTGATGACGAGCGACTCTGTCTACAGCATTACCTACCACGTTATCCATCTGCGACTTCTACAACATGAGGTAAGGTAGTGGGTATCAAAGGACTGATTGTTGCGCTAGATCCTTCTGATGACGAGTGACATTGTCTATAGCATTACCTACCACGTTATCCATCTGCGACTTCTACAACATGAGGTAAGGTAGTGGGTATCAAAGGACTGATTGTTGCGCTAGATCCTTCTGATGACGAGCGACTCTGTCTACAGCATTACGAATCACGTAATCCATCTGCGACTTCTACAACATGAGGTAAGGTAATGGGTATCAAAGGCCTGATTGCTGCGCCAGATCCTTCTGATGACGAGCGACTCTGTCTACAGCATTACGAATCACATAATCCAACTGCGACTTCTACAACATGAGGTAAGGTAGTGGGTATCAAAGGACTGATTGTTGCGCTAGATCCTTCTGATGACGAGCGACTCTGTCTACAGCATTACGAATCACATAATCCAACTGCGACTTCTACAGAATGAGGTAAAGTAGTGGGTATCAAAGGACTGATTGTTGCGCTAGATCCTTCTGATGACGAGTGACATTGTCTATAGAATTACCTACCACGTTATCTGACTGCGACTTGTACAACATGAGGTCGAGTGCACTGCAAACACATTCTTCTGAGTCTGTATTCTAAGAGACTACCCTTCATTGATCTTAGTCTTCATATTAGAATATTTAATATTTTGGTGATAAGTGTCACCTATGGTGAACTTCCAGACGGGGTTGATCTTTGGTAATTCAATAAAGGGTCGTGTCTGAGGTATGTTAACAGATCCTTCGATAGAGTTATTGATCAACCCAAAATACCTTATGACCTGTTGAATGTTTTTTGAGTATATTGAGATTTCAATGCATACTACGAGTTTACAGCATTCGCAGTTTATAATATGTCATAAACTAATCTTATATAATGGAATAACTCACTAATGAGTACACTTCAACCAGAATATGTTTAGACAATCTACTATAATACCTTTTTATTTGTTCATTTTAAATTAAATAAATTTGATTAATTTTTGCTATTGCTGCTGTACTCCGAAGGAAAATGTTTCATATGTATTCAGAATGTTGAGGGTACCTTAGCTTGTTGTTGGTATCATTGTGTTATATTTATGAGATAATTAATTTTTAGTTTAATATCTTGATATATTTAAACTACAAAAAGTCAATAAAACTGAATTTAAGTTCAAAATGTAACCTTAATTACATTTAAAGATACACATTCAGCTTCTTGAAAAAATAGTTTTTAGTTTTATTACATATAATGGGTTTTACCCTTAAGTTTCACTGTATTCCTGTTCAGTTACCTGGTGTATTTCTTATTAATTATAAATCATGTCAATGCATAATTCAATGCTTTCATGAAAGAAAATCACCGGGAATAATCTAGGCTTTAAATTAGGCGCAAAACTTAAGTGTTTGTTGAGAGAAAAGCTCTCTAGTGTTTCGGTGACGCCTTTGCACCAACTTTGTTCCTAACGCGGCATTTGAATTTTAATTGCATTTACATGAAAATGGCGTCGTTATAGTGCGTTCATATTTGAATATTCAAACACCTTTCAAAACCAATAATGGACTCGTTTCTTACAATGGAATGCCATTTTGGAATTTTATTCCAGATATTTGTGGTTGAGTTACCGAGCACAGTTTTAGTACAGTTTATTGTAATATAACTTTCTCTTAAATATAAATTATGAATTAGCAAAGTATGCCTGCATTGTTCAAGAGCATTGTACAACGTCAAATCAATATTTATTTTTAATAAGCTGACAGTCTATTTTTCTTATACGAGTACATATAACTACATATAACCGTATATGTACGAGTAGTTTAACCACTAACACGGAATACAGATCAAAGCGTGGAGCCTATCAGGTGAGGTTAAAGATTAATACAACATTTGAGATTCAAACAGACCTATGTTAATTTTGAGTGTGTTGTTATGAAATGAACTAAGTTGCAACATGTTTTATCTTAAACATTCTTCAGAAATCATGTATTTTCATATAGGAAATATTTTCCTCGATTTAGGCAGTATTACTCCTGTTGTTAATGTGTTTAGCTATAAAATTAATAATTTCCATATAATTGTGATTCTAGAACAGCTCTTAATGGTAAAAACAGGTTTTTATATGATTGAACTAGCTTTTGTCAATTCTCTTGACCTTTAAAACAAAGTCCTGTTAGTTACACCATTTATAACGCGAGAACGGCTTGACCGATTTTATTGATCTTTGATTTTTTGGATTCGTCTCTGCCCCTAGTAGGCTATAGGCAAATTTAGTTTTGTATTTAACCTTAGGGCTAAGCCCCACTGGCCTCTAAAGTTTGTATATGTTAAGCTTATAAGGAAAAGATGTGATCCATTTTGATCATACGCATATGTCAATAATGTGAATATTTTATTAGCAACTGATTTTTTGTTGCTTCTTTTCACCAGTCGACAGCTTATTGTGTGTTATTTTCAGCAAACATATTTGTAACTGTTAAAAAATTTTATAGATTACTGGTTGGTTTGTTTGTCCCAGTGTAATCATTAGTTGTTTTTTGTGTTGTGCGAGTGAAATTAATAAATATTTGATTTCGAGTATTATTATAAACAATGCTTCAATTCAGAAAATTTAATCTTTCCTATAAAAACCGTACTGCATTTAGGTTTGGTTTGAGTTTAGGTTAGATTGGATAATTGTGAATCATCGATCCACTTAGATTTATTTGTTTTGTAGGAATGTTATTAATAGTCCTTATAGTTTCAGTATTGTTATCAACTATGCCGCGACCCAGAACATCAATCTTTCACAACAAAGCAATAATGCTATTCGATTTCAGAACAAGACCAATATTAAATTTAACACGTATTGATTTACTGTTAGGCGTTATGAAGTTCACCGGGTCATCCAGTTAGATATAAATCTTCCAGCAATTACAAAAGCTGTAGTTAAAGTTATCGACGAGGGACATTTCGTCAATGAATCCATCATTAAATTTGGAAGTCTTCTGCCATATCAGAAATATAAGATGCTTGGAAGGTTGGGGGAGTGGATAGAGGAATAGCCGTGGGGAGGCGAGGGAATTTCTCGAAACACATGTCTTGCAGAGACAGATGTTAGGTAATATTGTGTTCTGAGAGAGAAGGGGAGAGTGAAAATAGACAAATATAGAGCTACCAACTGTCTCGACCTGTATCCCTCTAAATCTTTAAAATGTTTACGTTTTTGTAAACAGTTATCCGACTTATATTTTATCGATCCCTTGTGGTATTTTCTCAGAAATATATTATGATTAACTAAGCTAAAGTTGATTCTGTAGCCTAATATCTATTACACTGAAGAAATAGTTATTTAAAATTTCATGAAAGATCACAAATTTGTTTGTTTAAAAAACAATAATTAAACATTACGTAAAATATTTATTCAAACAACCAAAATCTTCCAATATCAATAGGCTTGAAAATTCGAAAATAGTGTTTTCAATAAAACTAAAATTTTTCAAAAATATGTTTACATATTTTTTAAATGTTTAGTTTAAAATTAAACATAAATCACGTTAAAACATAATTTATGTCTTTTAAACCAGTTTTGTTTGGATTAGTTTTAACAATTAATTAACCTTGCATCTAGCAGAACCTATCTTCTTATTACATTCCTGGAGTTTTTATTTTTATTATTTTTATAGAAAACTGTAAGAGCAACTTTAATAGTCTTTTATTAGTTGCAGCTGCAGGTAGTAACAGCTGCAGAACATCACAAGCAGGCCTACCATAGTAAATCGTTTTCTGGTAAACAAACTAACCTTAGAACATGGACTTATGTGTAGCAATAGAATTAGCGCAAATTAGTTATTTCTAGAAAAAGGACTTTAGAGGTAAAGAGCAACAAAAGAATTCTTTAGAACGGTTTTCAGAGATTGTAGAGATAAACTAAAAAATAGTTTAACGTTAAAAATTTTTCTAAACAGGATGGTATGAGGGATGTAAATGATATTTTTAATGATTGTTGTATAAATATTGAAGCTGAGCCAGCTGGTTATGTTCCTCTTGTTCCAGAACCTGTTATCAATGATAAAGATTTTTTTATGATCAATTCAAGATTTTCCCCAATTTTTCCCATCACAGAAAAGGAAACTTTTCGATATCGTGTAGGTACGATAACGATTTTTTTGATATGATGGGTGAATCTACATCCGGGGCCAATTATGTTCTAGTAAAAATTATTAAGTATATCTGTACAGAGTTGAAACAGTCGCTAATAACACATTGGTAATAGTAGTTTTCTAACGGGTAAATTCCCCTAATCTTAGGTTGGAATGTGATTCCAAAATATATTATTATTTGTCATTTAAGAATATAATCTTGGTAGAATTAACTTGGGGAAGGGGCAAGCGTTTCGGTTATTGTTCAATTTTGTTCAGAATAATTTAATACAATAAAAAGATTATAGCTTTTTAATGTTATCTATCAATAGTCATTTAGAGGTTTTTGTACTCGAAATTGAATGGATTAAATTACAACTGAACTGCTACCTTTCAATCTACTGATTGATCTTCGAAAATTGTCTGCATGACTTTAAACATTCGAATATTAAAATGAATGCGTGAAGTTATTTGATATAAAGTATAGTAAGATTTTATATTTTATAGCTTTTACTATCTGCTAGAATAATACAAGTGTATTATTGTACATTATCTGGCAGAACGGCATGGTTGCCAATACCCGAGGTCGTAGTCTAAGCGATGGAGCGGCCCAGTATATCCTAATCAGCACCACCAACCAGCAATAAATTCACCAGTTAGATTTTGCTGTATTCTCTCGTTCTCTGATGAATTTATGGTTAGCCGAATCTCAGTGCCTCAGCTGTAATGTATTTACCACAATCATTATGGTGTTTAACATTGTACATATTATAGAAATAATCAACATGTATGATTGTTGTTTCACATGATTTTAAAATTGATGTTGTATGATCTTCAAAAGTTACTCAATAGTTAATATTACAAACATGTATATCACAAAATTGAGTCACGAAAATATTAGGATTTAAAATTTCTTTAAATATTCTAATTCGTATGAAATATTACAAAATATCAGAAGTAATTTTATGAGATGAAACAAAATTAATTGAGTGCGATGTTAGAATAGTTTTTTTTTAAACTAGAATACATATTTTATATCTTACTAGCAGTACACCTGTACTGTGTACGGGTTGTAGTGTTTTGTGTTAGGGGAAAAATTAACTTAATGATATGACAAAATTAATTAGATAAGATCAGAAAATATAGTTCTTTATTAAAATTAGTTATACGTCAAGATAGAATTTAAATACAGTATTATTTCTACATGGACTTAAAATCAACGATCAATTTAAACAAACTAATATTGATTTTAATTCGAAAGCTTTTTATTTTTCTTCCTATTAAATCACTTTATACATCACATATTCTCAAAATCAATGATCAATGTTTACATATTGACAACAATTCAATGTTAAAAACTACATAGAAAACTAATAACTACCAGTAGGTGGTTCATAAAAAATGCGACTAATATCACGTAAAAAGTAGGTTTTATAATGCTCGTTATTTATTTTTCAAGGGCCGGCGGACAATTTCAAGTATTGAAAAATATTTTCTGGAATGTAGAGAATGCATTAAATAAGTTTCATTTGTTATCAGTCCTCCCATTTTTCGGAAAAGAAGGCGTAAAATGCCTCCTGGAGGGTCACAGACACAAATTGAGATAAGACTATTTCGGCTTCTCTAACGCACGAAACGTAAAAATAACTAAAAAATGAATAGCTCTGAGAAATATAGACAAATCTATAATTTAACTTTTATAGATGTATTGTAATAAAAAAAGTTTCATTACTTTCAATCAAAGTAAAATAATGCGTTTAAGTATTAGCTATAAATTATAAAACATTTTTTGCGTGTCATAATTCATTGCTTGTGCGTTAAAAATATTGTAGAATATAAAACAGTGAGTGAACTGGGTGTGTCGTTTTGAATTCAATTAAAGTGTTTTCGATATTCCTGGAAAATGAAATAGGATAGTTCGTAAGCTTTTGTAGAATCTTATAAAAAACTATAATAATTAGTTTTTATAACAAAACATTGTTATAACCAATGTTTTGAATTCTAACGTATATGTAAATTTATAAATTATCACCAAGTTTTATTCTAGATAGTTTGGAAAATTTAAAATAAGTCGGTTTAAGAAAAATATGTTGTAGTAGCTTAGGTTAACCTTTCAAGAAGTATTCTCTAATGATCTGACTGAGGCGATTTTAGTGTCAAAGAACTGATTGCTTCAACCATCCCTCTGGTATCTTCTTTCTATAATAATGAACTCGAAATAATCCAAATGTATCACCTCCTTCTTGCAGTTTATTTATAAACGAATAAAAGTTTCTTGTGATAGTTTTTTTATAGATCAAACCATTTATGTGAATTGCATGAGGTGTATTTACAACGTATTAGGTATCACTGAAAAAATATAACCAAAAGTAATCAAAACCTTATAGGACCTTATATAGGACAAACCTCCCGCTCCTTCAATACACGTTTTAAAGAACATATACCAAAGAAAACAACATCTAAACAGACATCAACATTTGCAGAACATTTAATTTCCCACAACCATAGTTACAATAGTATTAATGAAAATATGGAACTACTTCACTTTTCACAGAATAAATTCAAAATTAACACACTCGAAGAATTCGAGATTTACAGAGCTTTTAAATCTGACAGAAAAAATATACTAAACGATCAACTTTTCTTCCAATCAAATATTATTTATAACACCGCTATTAGAATACTGGAAGGCAAAAAGGGGAACTACATACCGAATTAACATGCTGATATTCTGTTTAGTCAAATGTCAGCTGTTTTTTTAAATTGTGTCAGTTGTGTAATTATTTTTATTTTTATTATGTTTTTGTTCAAGTTTTATTTAAAGCAATGAAATTTCAAGAAATTATTTACCTTGTGCCTGAAGATGGCCTAATTTAGGCCGAAACTATAGTTGCGCAATTCAACTAATAAGATTGTGATAGAGAGGTATGTAAACCATTAAATTTATTCTTAACAATCTGGAGGCTTAACAATATCATAATGTAATCAAAACGTTGACGGTGTTTGACAAATTATATAACAAATATTCAATGATACCAATTATAGTAAAAACCTAACAAGGTTAATATTTTTAATCAGCACAATAAAAAATTTCTGAACAATAAGTAACTATTAATTCATTATTAAAAATTTAATTCAAACTTCTTGTGTTGCACGACTAATTTTTTTGAAATGTTCTTACCAATTATTTAAAATAAAATTTTAGCTAAAAATTTATGAATACAATTTATTTTGTTTAGAAATATTTTGTAAATTTAAGAAATATTTTGTCTTGGCTAAAATAAGCAAGCCGTTTTCCTTAACGCTTATTTCTTTTCTCCTTTCATTTCCTTCCTTTGCCGTAGTACTCAATAGTCTACATTAACCTTATACCTTTGTAATTTTAATAATCTTATAGCTTTTAAAATAATTTTAGTATTATTTTATAAAAAAAGTAAATTATATTAGTAAATTATACTAATACTGGAATAAGATAAAAATGCTTATGAATAAGAATATCACATTTAAAAATATTTTGTTAATCTTGTATTGAACTTAAAAAAGAGAGTAATGATATAGAGGATTTCAGTCAATATTTATATTGAAAATGTTTTAAACAATGTAACCTTTAAAAGGCTCATCGTAAATCTGTAGGGCAATGATGTACAGACCAAATAATAACAATACAAGGCAGGATAGCCAACAAAATATAATAAAAACAACAATAAGATTATAATATTGGAGCTTATATGAGAATTATTTCGTCGATAGGTAGTGTTTGGTCTCTAAGCAGCCATGAAAATATATTTTTTTAAACATTATTCCAATAAAAAATCTAATTCAAATAAATGTACATTATATATTATTCTAATTACAACCATCCAACTTACTAAAAAATGTAAAAAAATTTTGGCGTGCATCTTACCTTCAATCAATCAATCTTCAAAAATACTGTCCTTCTCCTTGTCTAAACATTACAAAAAGACCACTGCTTTATATCAGTTTCAGGTAATTTTTTAATAGAGTGTCCTAAAAGATATACGAGTATAGATGGATATTTCAGATTTTTACGTTCATATGAAGAGTTCTATCACCGAATACGAAACCTGTTAGGTATTATTATTAGTTATTTATCAATTTCAATTTGACAATTATTTATAAAACGAAATTGTTATACTTAAACATTCATTTTCAAGAGTAAAGGTTATCATGAGCTTTTGCAAGTCAAGTCATGCAAAAGGCTGATTGTAAATAGTAATTAAAAAACACGAGCCCAAATAATACAGTTTACCTATTTCCCACAAGTTTTCGGTGACATGTGTTAAACTAAATTTGCAAATGAGATTTACCAATAACTTTTAAAGTTAGTTCTAGTATTTTAAGATTTAAAAATAGCAAACTTAATCATTTTACAAAACTAAGTTGTTTTGCCTGAATCATATTTTAATGCATCCTTTAAAAATTGATATCCACTAATAATCAGAAGAATACAATAAGTACAATGAGTAGTATACCAGTGGTTGGTTGGTTGAATGTTTGGATCGTTTAATAGGCTAACCGATACAGGTGGGCTTTAATAACTTGCTAATTTTAACATGCAAGCTAGGTCATGCATCAAATTAATTGAAGAGAATAATGATTATATCCCTAACGTTGTTCAGCACGCAACTGAGTCTGTCCTAGACCACGAGTAAAATAAAACTGATATATACCTATACATACAAAGGAAACAAATTCGTTAGCTATAATTATTGTCCTTAGGATCAATTGATTATTGAAAAATAATGCATCCGCGACAGTTGTCATCATAATATGTATTTAGACCGAACTCACAGAACTAAGAAAGAATTTACGTATTGTAAATTTAAATTTATCACAGTTCAAGTTTTAAATAAAATAGAATAAAACAATTCTTTATTAGAAAATACATACTGTAGTATACAATAATAGAGATTAAAAAATACTCTCATGGGTAAATGCCTGTGTGTGGGTTGAAATAATTGCATGAAACATGCTACTGTGATACTACAGTACTTAAATATTACGTGCTAAATTTAGTTTCGAGAAACCTGTGACAATAAGTAATCTATTTATACACAAGATATCGATAAAATAGCATATTATAAATCATTTATAACAAGATATTTAAAAAGGCAACTTTTATTTATTTGGTTTAATTTTACGAGAATTAGTAATATTCATAAATAATTTTGTAAAACAACAAAACCTAAAAAGCCGAAATGTTCTTGTGAATAATAATTATACATACCGCTAAATTAAAATAATTATTTGTAAATATCTACAAATAGTTTGTGTTAGAGTAAAATGGCATCAGCAAAGTGTGGCGCTGGTTTAATGGCACGCATAATTACCAATTTCACATTGTAATTCAATTAATGCATCGGAAGATATGACAATGAGCTGAGTCTGTAATGGTCCACAATAACCCTTAAGCTCGGGAAACATTGCCAAACTCGTTAGAAATGCATTAACTCTGTTCGGAAGAAATTTACTAAAATGTCATTGATATGAACAGGATAAATGAAATGCAATATGTGAAAAATAAACACGTTTAAATTATTCTAGAGAAATATATATGGAACATTAAAAAATGAAATAGTTGTAATTTGTTCTAAAACTGTAACCTTGTCATTATTTATACGTAAATAATATCTTGTGGTTTTCAGGTACTGGAAATGTATGATCAGATATGGTCTGTATTGTGCATTATAAACCGTATTAATGATTTAATTACATTAGCACACACTATTAACAATGTATAAAAATCATTACAATATAAAATAGCGGTTTTAAACATTTTATACTAATATGAAAAATGATATATCTAGCACAAAAAATTATATTATGGTAAAAATTAGAAAAATAAGTCTTTTAACTTAAAATAAGCAAAATTTGTCAAAAATATTATTTTTAAAGATAACAAATAAAGTGGAGATAAGAAAGAACAAATAATGGGAATTAAGTGATACGTGTCATTAAAAATGTAGAGTCTTACCGTCAAAATAAGAAAAATAAGAAAGTATTAAAAATGTAAATAAAAAAGACGTATTTTAAAAAGCAAGAATGATATTTTATTTTATGTAAATACAAACAGCAATGGCAAAAATGGGTTTGCTCCCCGCTAAATTATTGATAACAAAAGAACTTCACTTGTAGTAGTAAAGTGAAATTCAGCGATATTAATTATTTCATTTGAAATAAAGCAAACATCAGTAATTTATAAACGTATTGGAAAGATCAAAAAGTCAAACTTTCAATTCCGCTCAAGAATGGATATTGTTTTCATTTTGACAATAAAAGGAAGCATGCAAAGAACAATGGTGGGTATGTTTTATTTGAAGACAATGGCTGGTTTGAAATATGCATGATGAAACCTTGTACCTGCGAGTATTTACAAATTCAATATGTGTTTTTTACTTATGATGAGACCTGTACTATTTTAACAGTTTGTAATTATTACTAAACTAAATATAAAATTCCATTTTGTAATAGAAAAAATTTGCGTAATTTATAGATTATAGCAAATAAGTTGCGATACCCGAAGGGTAGGAGGTAAACTTAGTAAATGTTAAAAATTTTAAATTTCTCTACTCTAATTCTTCATTTAAGATGGTATTGTACCCTAAAATTTAACACAGATATGTAATGGAGATACTCTGTAGACATTTGATGTAATACCGTACTGAGTTTAAAAACACTCTGTAATTACTTGTCTCTAGCAAATACATTACAAGACTTACAACTTGAACACAACTAGTTTCTCAATATCTCCTAAACCTATACATGGCTGCTAGTTATCGCTTTATGGAAAAAAGAGTGTGTCAAAGAAGAAAGCCCTCTGTCCCTAATACCCGTTCCAATAACTAACTTTTTATTTTATGTCTGATAGTAAACGTTCTTATGGGTGACCCCAATCATTTTTCATGCTGCTTTTTGGTAAGTATGGTGGACATCTTTGTTTATTTTTATGGAACACCATGTATTCTATTACGATCTAAGGTACAAAAACACGATCAAAAAGTTTTATTTTGTATTTCTTTACTAAACATAACCAAACAAAAAGTTTAAGGGAAACATACAGAGGGAAAACATTTATAAAACACTCTTTTACTTAATATTCTAAGAAAATACAGGTTCTTCCATAGGAAAAACTAAGTTGTCCGCCATATTGTAAAATGGTGGGGATTTTAGAAAACTCAAATACATACCTAAAAGCAACATGAAAATAAATGTAAACAAAAATAAATTCCAAGTATCAAGTTATTGTAGATAAAATGACAAAGCTACTTTCGACCAAATAAATGACTCTTGAAGATACAATGAAATGACATAAAAATTCTGTAGGTTTTTTTGATAAAAACACCATGAATAACACATTTTTAATAACTTGTTCTATCTTTAATCATAATAAAATAAAGGGTGTTTTATAAAAGGAAAAGGTTCTACACTATATTGGAAAATTGACGGAATATTTTGAAAATTAAAATACTTATCTAAAAGTAACTTATAGTGTCCCTCTTATGCAGTTTACTGTCGGGCATAAAATATAAAACTAGCCATTGGAAACATTAAGCTGGACATTCGGTGTATAAAGTTAAAAACGCAATACAATAAACAAATAAATGCATATAATAAGTATATTAATGAAGTATATTAAAAAGATAAATATATCAGTTGTCAAAGATCTATCGCTCTATATAGTTAGTTCTCCATCATACCAGATTGCAAGTTGCCCAATTTAATCAAGATTCCTTTTAAAAGAGTTTTGATTGATACGTCAGTGAAAAAAAATTGGACTCATAAAAATTAGGACTCATTTACGGTATATATAGTAAATACTGTATATTCAATAGGTCAATGACGAAAGACTATTTAAAACTCTTTTATTACAAATAAAATTATTTTAGCAAGGGACTAAAATTATTGTGTATTTAAATATAACATAAAGGTTTTTGATGATTTGAACTAATATTATGCATAAAAAAAGCTTTTAAGAAACTATAAACAGATCTGTTAAATTACATAAACTAAAAGTGTATAATTGAAATTAAATTATTTGTCCTGTTCAGCTGCATAGAAAATACTTCATTTATATAAATAGTAAACAAGATTACGCCTTAAAGTAATCTTAAAAATTAATACTTCTAAGGTGAAATGCAATACTCATTCAAGGCAGAATTTGCTGATTCAACCGATTTAGAGAGATGTATTTTCCGCAATGAAAGGAAGACAGTCTTTGAAGCTCCCAAGTTGTATTAGGTTATTAATGCAAATGAGTTACGTTGGAAGACGAGCCTTGCACAATAGACCTAACTAAGTCAACCCTAAACTTAATTGTTAAGCAATGCTTCTCAGACTGCACATCAAGTTTAAGCGGCCCTTTGTACACAGAGCAAATTTACATTATAATTGCAGTGATTTGTTGTTTTATAGACTACAGTAATAAAAAATATTCTATAACCCTGAAATATTGAGAAGAGCTTACGAAGAAAGGAATAATGCTTGATCTTTTTTTATGTGGCGTAATTCTAATAAAATGGAAGAAAAAAGAAACAGAAAAAGCTGAAGGATAATAGTTTTGGCCTATGCTATTCTTAATTTTACAGAGATATACATTAAAAACATTGAAACTTAAATTTAACATCGATATTTTTTTCTATATTCAAATAGAATTATAGATTAGTAAAGAAACAATCATTCATTCAACATCAGTAAGAAATCTTAGAATTCTACTGATTATAAAAGCTATGTTAAGTTCGGAATGAAAATACAACACCAGGTAATAAAATTATGATTTATAATCTTATAAAATAAGAATATAATGCAATCGTGTTTAAAGTTTCAATACGTTCAATTTCATGGGTATGTAAAATTTCAGTTTAATATTAGAAGCCTATATCTTATGAAAATCATAAAAATAGTATTTATATAATTTAAAGTACCCTTAATCACTCTATAAATAAGTATTTCAAAATAAAGTATAGCAGTTTATAAACTCGCTGAGCAACGATACACTTAAGTAGCAAAGTATTCCATAAATATTTAGCTTATTATTTTAACCAAAATAATTTTATTTGATTATAAATATAGATATACTTCAAATAAATCAGTTTAAAGTTAAAAGAGACTAAATCTTATCTCTATGACAGTAATAAATCAGTTGTAATCCTTATTGTTTTACAAAAGCTGTCAAATTTGACTTAGTCTCACTACTTTGAATCTGTGTAGTAATTAAGAAAAGCACTTCTTACTAAAATTTCTATTTGTATCAAAATTATATCCAACAATATTACGACTGTTAACAAAACTAGTATAAAACTTTATTTTCTATTTTGAATTTTCTACATATAGGTTTAGAGTACTGAATGTGATGTTGGAAATATTCGTTTTTAAAAATAATAATGATAATTATAATATTAACAATAATGTACAGTATTCAACAGTACTACGAATATTCTATTTTTATGAATTTTTTGGGAGTAATTTTCAAGATAGGTTGAATTTAAGGATTCTCCGTTCAGAATAAACAAATAACTTTAACTGGATCAACTTGATATAAGAAAATAAAAAGACGAAGCTAACTTTTAATACTCCCCTGTTAGTTTTTCAATTTATTGAAAGTAACTTGAGAAATAGGGGTAAGAAAATATAGATATAGACAATATATAGATCTACTTTATTTTTTAATTTATTTGAAGAAAGGAAGCACTTTTTTACTTTGTGATTCAAATTTTAAAACAACGGATTGTTTCTATTTGAATGAGTAAATTGAAAATAAAATAAAATTACTCAAAAAGTGGTATATCTAAACCTTTTATGGTAGTTTCTACACTCTTCAGTGTTTCATTATTATTAAGTCTCAATATTTTACGACCATACAAATTTTTTGTAAAATTGTAGATATTGTGATTGTTTCATTTATATGAATGTAATATAGTTAAAGTATACTCTTACTTACTTAATTATTTACTGCAGTTTTCAAAACTTGAAGTGAAAATAGCTCATATACTTTATTTTCAAAATAAATCTTCAGATTGTAAATTCTTGTACGTAATTTGTTTGGACAGCCCTGACAGACGATATATTTCGTTTGTGAATATACAGATGCCAAACGAAGAAATTTACGCAAGTCGGGTCGTGTCCTTTGATACGGTTGTCGGTCTGGTTTTTGGAGGAGAGCAACGTCAACACAACGTGCTGCGTATAGAATTGAGCCCAGTGGGCAAAACATTCTAAACATAATATGTTTACTCAACCCCAATTATTTAGGTATATTATACCTAAATAATTGGGGTTGAGTAAAATTTACTAACGGATCAATCTAAATAATCTTGGATATATTAGTTTAAGTAGAAGGTAATGTAGTAAAAACTAAATTTGAGAGCTATAGAATTACCACTTAATTAAGAAGGTAATGTAATAGAAACCAAATTTGAGAGGTATAGCTACCACTCAATTAAGAATGCAGTGTAGTAGAAACCAAATTTGAGAGGTATAGCTACCACTCAATTAAGAATGCAGTGTAGTAGAAACCAAATTTGAGAGGTATAGCTACCACTCAATTAAGAATGCAGTGTAGTAGAAACCAAATTTGAGAGGTATAGCTACCACTCAATTAAGAATGCAGTGTAGTAGAAACCAAATTTGAGAGGTATAGCTACCACTCAATTAAGAATGCAGTGTAGTAGAAACCAAATTTGAGACATATAGAGTTACCACTTAATTAAGATCATAGTGAATCCGTTTACGATTGTTAAACGTAATTGTTTTTGAACATTATTGAATCCTTTCTATTGAATGATTATTTTAAAGCTAATATTACTGTGAAAATATGTGGATGTTTGGAGGAAAAGAGAAAATGTAAAGCCTATTGCAATCTTGTGAGGCGATTGGGTAAACGGCTGCCATCAATCGCTAGAGCCAAACGCGTCTTACGTCAAGGGAATCGAGCATTATTTTTTAAGCACTCCATCTTAAACAGTTAGGCACATTTCAAACAGGCCTTTTCACATTTTACATTTCATATATAATAATATCCTACTTTCTGTTTGTTTATCTTTTATGTATATGTAACTTCCGCAGCGTGACGAACCATTTCATATATAATAACATCCTATTCTCTGTTTGTTTATCTTTTATGTATATGTAACTTCCGCAGCGTGACGAACCATTTCATATATAATAATATCCTATTTTCTGTTTGTTTATCTTTTATGTATATGTAACTTCCGCAGCGTGACGAACCATTTCATATATAATAATATCCTAGTTTCTGTTTGTTTATCTCTTATGTATATGTAACTTCCGCAGCGTGACGAACCATTTCATATATAATAATATCCTATTTTCTGTTTGTTTATCTCTTATGTATATGTAACTTCCGCAGCGTGACGAACCATTTCATATATAATAATATCCTATTTTCTGTTTGTTTATCTCTTATGTATATGTAACTTCCGCAGCGTGACGAACCATTTCATATATAATAATATCCTATTTTCTGTTTGTTAAACTTTTATGTACATGTAACTTCCGCAGCGTGACGAACCATTTCATATTTAATAATATCCTATTTTCTGTTTGTTTATCTTTTATGTATATGTAACTTCCGCAGCGTGACGAACCATTTCATCAAGCAACACTGGTTTCTATAAAACTTTAATTACTGAATAACAATTTGATTTTGCTTGACACAAATAAACCATTCAACTCTTTCCTACTAACCTAACTATAAAAGTTAAGTTGGAATTGCATCGCGATGTTATCATATCGATACAAATATATACATTAATCCTAACATGCGTAGAAAAATGCTTACTGTTATTTTTTCCTGAGAAGTAGAAAACCATTTTCACTAACATAAAAGAGTCCGACGAAAGCTGACATATACTCTATCTAGTATAGTCTGTTTAGATTAAAATATGTTATGTATCTAAAACCATAAAAATTGTTTACTAAACAGTTGGTTTATTTTATATTTAGAATATCTCAATATTGGAATATTGTGTTCAACAATGACAAAACGAATGTCAAATGAACTTTAATATTACATAAAAATGAACTGTTTCTAAATAAACAGATTAGTATTTAAAGGGTGAAATAATGTATTATAAAAAACATATAAATAATAACATAAACTATTACTTTTCTTATTTACTACCTCAAACATTGACGAATCTTAAAAGTAAACTGAGCACATTTATTATTTGCAGCAGACTTTCAACGTTTTGGTGATGGTATTAGAGTAAAACTGGTTCATAAAACTTAGGATTTACATTTTAATTACATTTACATAAACATAATAGCGGCGAGATGGTCCATCGTTACACTACTGTTCCTACTCCTACAGTAAACATATTTTAAAAGAAGAGAAAAAAAATTTAGTTGACAAACATTTTATGTAACAAAATAATTAGTGTCACGAAGTGATAATTTCTATTTTGTATTTTGTAATTTTATAATTGACAGGTTTATTAAAATTTATAAAAAAGTAGTTTCCTAACATGCATTTCAGATTTCTTGTTTGTAGTTCACGTTAGCTATTTTAACCTGTTCTGCGTATTACTAAGTTTTATACACAAAACACTGTAAGGCCCCGATGGGACGATGGCCAGGAAGTGTGAAATGATCATGACAGCGATGGATCAAAAAATGGTTACATCGAGATGATGGCTAGCCAATGTGGCATTATCATGACAGCGATGGATCAAAACATGGTTACATCGAGATGATGGCTAGCGAATGTGGCCTTATCACGACAGCGATGGATCAAAACATGGTTACATCGAGATGATGGCTAGCCAATGTGGCATTATCATGACAGCGATGGATCAAAACATGGTTACATCGAGATGATGGCTAGCCAATGTGGCATTATCATGACAGCGATGGATCAAAACATGGTTACATCGAGATGATGGCTAGCCAATGTGGCATTATCATGACAGCGATGGATCAAAACATGGTTACATCGAGATGATGGCTAGCCAATGTGGCATTATCATGACAGCGATGGATCAAAACATGGTTACATCGAGATGATGGCTAGCCAATGTGGCATTATCATGACAGCGATGGATCAAAACATGGTTACATCGAGATGATGGCTAGCCAATGTGGCATTATCATGACAGCGATTGATCAAAACATGGTTACATCGAGATGATGGCTAGCCAATGTGGCATTATCATGACAGCGATTGATCAAAACATGGTTACATCGAGATGATTGCTAGCGAATGTGGCCTTATCACGACAGCGAGGGATCAAAACATACGCCTCATGGTTACATCGAGATGATGGCTAGCCAATGTGGCATTATCATGACAGAGATGGATCAAAACATGGTTGCATCGAGATGATGGCTAGCGAATGTGGCATTAACACGACAGCGAGGGATCAAAATATATGCCTCATGGTTACATCGAGTTGATGGCTAGCCAATGTGGCGTAATCATGACAGCGCTGGATCGATCCATGCACTACAATGCTTCAACTACATTTCTAGCCAGTGCGACATGATGACAGCGCTAGATCGGACTATGCGCTCTAATGTTTCAACGCGATGACGATAATGCTGAATCGAACCATGAAAATTCCATGGTTATTTTTATCGTATTCATGGTTTGTCTGAGTTTTATCACAAACTAAACCCAATTTTTATACAGTTTACCGAATACGTTTTACAAATAAAAACTAGTAGGTAGTGAAATGTGTATTTGTGTCCTTACATAAATATGCAATTTATTCATAATAATATTCAGTATAAAAATTCACAACTCTCAAAAAATATTTACAAAGTGCTATTACTGGAAACAGAACTGATCGGCTGCCAGATTTGGGTTATCTGACATGTGAAAGAGCATCTGTTTGGTGGTGAACCACGAACCTTTCACACAAAACCATTCTGCCCAATCGCTGGCTGGTGTTTTATTATTCGAGTTTGCACGCGAACTTTAATGCTCGGGTTAAGTTTTAATTTGATTACTTTTTTAGATTGCAGCGTTGCAGGGTTTAATTATAATCATTACTAAGCCAATCTGAAGCTGTCGACATGAAGTGTGCTATTATTCCCTATTGAATATCATACGAAGTAATTGTAACGTAAGGGATCTGTCCATATCTGATATACTCTACTTAAAAGGATTTTTCCTTTCAGTTAAAATCCTCTTTTGTACATTGTAAAATTGCAATTAGTTGATAACAAAATGTTCCGTGATCAGCCCAGTTAGGAAGCCGATGTGATCGTAATTATTTCCAGTCATGACTCTCTTATCGACTTACCTCAGTTTTACTGGTAATAAAGTACAAAAATATTTTTTTAAGTACTGTTTTTTTTTTCATTACCGAACGTTGGAATTACAAACAAATTATTTAATGGCTAGGAAAATGCCTATTGAAAAATTTTACGTATTACCTAAATTGCAAATAAATATAAATTACTGATTCTAAACAAGTGCCATAACCTTACAGAGTTTTGCTTATAAAATAGACCTAAAACAAAATTCAAACGAATGAAAACTCGTTGAAGTTAATTGAGCGAATAAGTTTTCAGTTTGAAAAGAGTAGAAAGAGAAGAGCAAAGTTCAGACTAAGTTGGTTGTGATCCAGGCTTAAGAAGTAAAACAGCCATTGTTAAAACTACAATGGCGTTCTTTTCGTTAAGACGTATGCTATCGTAAAATCGTTTAACTATATTTTGGGTTTTCCTTAATTTGTATTAATTTAATAAATGCATTGCATTTTGGAAAATTGCATTACTTACTTAAAAAGAGAGAAGGAGTATTGGTTTGAGATTGAGGGAAGGGGGATTTCGAGACATGTCTTCCTGAACAGATGTTGAGTTATATTGTGCATGGAGAGGAACAGACAGACAAATATATCCCTTCAACTCTAAACAACTCGGCCTCTCGGGGCTCAATATAATAACATGGCACGTTATATTCCGTCATTACATATTAAGAGATACATAAATGACAACATTAGTTATGGACCAAAGCCTTTACAGCGTTGATTTAATTGCTTTCTTACAAAAGTACTAAATGATCTGAAAGTATATATTGTGATTTTGGTTTTGGTGATTGGTTTTGTAATTTCAATAATCAGAGTTTACTTTACTTTTTTAGTTATCTTTATTATTTACTAGGAGTAATCCAAAGAAAGTTTTAAATTTAAACGTTTGTACTTTTATTACATAGATTGCAGAAAAAATACAATGTCCCTTATATAATGTATTTAAAAATTAATATCAAACTAAAACAAGATTTTAAGGAAGATATAGGGTGTAACATTCACAGATGGAGTCTGGCGGAAAAAAAACATAACAGATAGATTAGGTTCAAATTTGGTAGTAAGGATGGAGAGTAGACGATTAAAATGGATAGGACAAGTTCTCAGAACAGTTTATGGCTCAATTTTAACAACTCAGAAGGCAGAATATCACCAGGCCGAACAAAGTTGAGATGAGAATACAAGATCGGAAGTGACCGGGGCCCAATATCAAGCTAAGGATCGAGAAGAATGGAGGCAGAGTTTAAGTGAAGCAACGTACCAACTGGGGTGTAACTTAAGGCAACTGTAGTGAATCAGTAAGTACAAAAACGGAACGTAAAATATGTTTCACTGGTTCAGTTGCACGGTGGCAACGTCATCAGTGCAAATCTCGGCTCTGCCATTAAGTTTTGGCCTTACATTTCACTTAGCATTGTGTCTACGAAACTATATTTTTTATCTTATGATCAATATATAGAGCAAGTAAAGTATGAAAAAACTGTTGAGTATATTAATACCGTGACTTGATCTGTCACATTATCGGTGAGTAATGTCTCCTTTTAAGTAAGCAATTCAAACACGAAACAGAGGCATTAATAAGTGTAAAAACGATATAAACACGATGTAAGGGTTTGGGCCGCAGTAATTACGTCACTCACAGGCAGTCACGCTCCCTAGACAGAACACAGTGTTAATACAGTAACGTTGCGTTGGCTGCACAATGCAGATTCAAAGAGATTTTCACGTCTGTATTTACATACATTTTCAATAAAAAAAATGTGATAAGGTTGCTTTACTAATAGGAAAACTAATTTTGATTTAATATTCGCTCTTCAGAAACTATGTAAGTTTAAATGTTGTGCACTAAAACAAACAAAACAGGGTTTTTGAACGTGCACTTTATAAAGTGAGATGTTATACAGACTCAACCAAAATCTTACGTTTGTTATTAAAGGAAGAATATCCCGTTTATGACTTTTTTTACTAAAATTTTATCTTAGCATTACTGAATACTGTTGTTATAATTCAGTTTACAAATCCAATAGGATTTCCTTTATTAAGTAGTTAAAAATCATAGCATAATACATATATTAAGCCTTCCAACGCTAAAAATTACCATCCTTTAAGTACAATTAAAATGAAATATGTGTTAAGATACTGTTTATCAACTGATCTATTTATAAACAGTTTATAAACTGATTTAATTAGTTAAGCGAAACTCAAAGTTTACTAACACTGAAACATTGAGAAAAGTAACTTTTTAGATAAGTAATTTATACTTATTAAATAATTCTTGCTTTTAACTTATTAATCATCAGATTATAAAAACTGTATTTAAAAGACAAAAACAAAAAGTAACTTTTTAAACTTTTATTTAAAAAGGAAAACAAGAGAAGAAAAAAAGAAAGTCAGTCTAACAAACCCTACTTCATTTATGATTGTTCCACATAATTAAAAGTAATCCTGGTTTCTCACACTTTTCAACACAAAATAATATTTTGTATAGGAGTTTTTTACATATTTATAACATTTCATCTACCTCTATCTCATAATTTCATGTGACGTGTATTATTAGATATTGTTTACCAATAGTTATCAATTGTTTTGACGTTATAATCGTCTTTCGTTACTGGTGTAGATGTATGTTTTTACATCTACTCTTTTTCATTGTTAACTTGCTTGTATAGCAGATCTTAGCCTAATGTCTATGTTTAAGACGAAGGTATGCCACTGTCTTTTAGCTCCTAGCAAAAATATTATAAGATCAGTATTTAAAATTATTCAATAAATAAATTTGATGAATGAAATGACTAATATGAAGTAAATGAAAGAATACTTCTTTGTGAAATATATATTTTGGTTGACCTAGCTATCTCTAATGGAGCTGGAACCGCACACACAAATTGTAACAATGGTAACGAACCATTCAACTAGAACAATGGTTACACTGGCAGTAGTAAAGGAAGAAAAATGGCTTCACTGACCACACTACTACATGCATGGTTACACAAGCCACATTACCAGAAATGTAGCTAGTGCTACATTCACTCTGTCAGAAGATTGACTACCATAACTAACTAAACTACTACATGCATGATAATCTCTTCCAAACATCAGGTAGGCAAGGGTTATGCCAGTTGATCTCTTTGGTGACGTTCTGTATGCAAAACAGTTTGTTTAACTTATCAAGGATTGTACCACTATTCTTCCTTGATGCATTCATTCTCTCCTTAAAGGTTTGAACACATCGCTCTGTTAGACCGTTGCTTTTCAGATGATAAGGAGTGATCCAGAAATGTTTTATGTTTAAAACCTCTTGGTGTGGTGCTTGATAGAAACCTTACCTTTTCGAACCATATCACACACGCTTCTCAGCGAGCATTGGGTAGGATGAGGGGACTGCACATGTTTAAAAGCTTGCTCACAGAGTCTGCTAAGCTGCACCTCATGCAGTCACTAGTCCTATCGGTCTTCACTTACTGTTTTCCAGCCTATGGAAACAGCATTTCCGGAGAAGACATGAGCAGAATTCAAAAGCTCCAAAACTCTGCCATTCGTTTCATTTTCTGCTTGAAACGCTTTGACCATGTCTCTCCTTTTAGAGATGCTGCTGGGATGTTGGTGGTGGATGCCGTTTTCAGGATCATGACGTGTTGCATGGTGCATTAAGGTCTGCATCAACAAGAACCTCAGTACCTTTGTGAGTGGCTCTCCTTCCGGGAGGAGGTCTCACAACGTAGTACCCGCCATGGGGGGCTCCTACACTTCCCAAAAGTCAGACTTGAAATGGGAAGGGGAAGTTTCTCTTATTTCGGCCCGAAGTTGTACAATGACCTCCCCTCTGAACTTAAAGGTTATGGAGGCAAAACTTTCAGAAATAAGTTTATAGAATTATTGAGACCTGCATAACTGTTTTTTCCTTAGCTTTTACCATTCTCATTTGTTTTCCTCATTGTTGTTAGTATGTTTTTATCGTTGTGATTTTATTGTTATATATTTTGTTATAAGTTCTGTATTAAAATTAAATATGACGAGAGTAGTTCTGAAAAGCAATTGTAACTGAGAAATCCTCGATAATAAAAGGGAATTTTATTTATTTATTTATTATTAAGGCTGTTGTAGATTGATTGAATCTCGTGAGATGTGAACTGGGGACCATTGTCACTTACAATTATCTTTGGGTAACCATTCTTTGAAAATATCCTCGAAAATAACTCTTCAAGGATATTTATAGTGGATTTAATTGCCACTTTTCATTTTGTATGCCTTGGATGAACAGGTCTTTTAGGCGTTCGTTCAAACTATCGCCGAACTCGCAGTGTCCGGCCATAGATTCTTAGCGCTAGTTCAAATGACCGAATGACATTCTTGATTGTGGCGGCGAGTAAGGCTCACTCTGTGTGAGAGTCGTCCCCCCCATTGAATGTGCTGCACTTGAAACTATCACTTTTAGACTGCGTTATTGAAGAATACTAATCCTTTAACCTTGTTAACAAATTATATAACTATAATTTGTAATAATATGCAAAAACTAGTAATGTGTAATTCGAGGTTAAGTGTTGATATGAAAAACAAAAGTAAACCAACATATTGTTTTGATTAAAATATGGTACACTACAGTACAGGTTACAAGCGAGTCGCTAAAGAAGATCACAAGTCGGAGCAGTACAATAAGGTAATATAAGAACGGACTCGTCGCGTCGCAACGACTAGCAGTTGTAGGGCCTCGGTTCACATTACTCCTCCTCACGCTCTCCAGGCTTCCTTCCTTACCGGGATAAGACAACACTGGATACACTGTGAACACGTCTTGAGTAGCCGGGGCTTCCTGGCAATACTGTGTGAAAATATACGATCGTGTTGTGTCCACCATTTACCGCTTACTTAACTCCATGTACAGTAGTATATCTAGTGTGATAGTGCTGGCAACATGGATACGAAGACAAAGGGCCCCATTTGGAAGTATAAGTCACCCCGATCTAATGGCCTATATTTTTACGTACGCGTTAAAAAAACGATTTAAAATCACCGAAACAGCTTATATCGGTTTTTATGTACAACAGCAATATAATTAAAATCTAGTAATGTTCAATATAAACTTGGGCTATATTCTATGAAGCATTTATACTTTTCAATAATATGTGTTGGCCTAAAAATATTTGAACATATCAAAATACTCTGCTGTAAAGTGTGTAATTACGACAAGTTTATCACAATACAAATACACGATGATACAATGTTCAACAAATAAAACGACATTTTAAACAAGATTATGAATATTATTCAGTTGCAAATAAAACTTTATAAAATGTGATAGAAATATAAGTACACCATTATTATTTTTATCTACGATCATTGCAAAAAGTACCAATTAATATACTGTAAGTAACATCATTAAGAGGCTCATTATTAAACGGAAATTGAAAACCGTTGCATTATGAGTTCATAACGATACAGATTTTTCATAATGATACAGGTTCTAGACCAATCCAAGTTATTCATTTAACGAAATTTATGTTATTATGGATATAATGAAACGCAAAATCAGCTGATTTATCCATACAAATAGCGCTTTTGGTGGCTAACCTTAATAATGTGAGTACCATTCACAAAACGGGTGATTTAAGCGGTAAGGAGTTCAATTTAACTCCGGAAGAGATAAATGCAAAAGCTAATGTTGCAATTACCAACGTACTACCTGCGAAATCAAAAAATTCCTAGAAACGACCAACTACTGATAACGACTCGACGGCTCGACCTAGCAACAGCCAGTAGAGGAGCACGACGTGTAGTAGGTAAATAAAAACATACAACTCTTGTTTTTAAAAGTATGAATATTGTTGGTCGTAGATAAAATAGTGTATGCTTCGATTGTATTATGCCTTAAAGCCACTCGTGAGATATTTAAAACACTCGTTTCGCTCGTGTTCTAACTTACTTCATACACCTGGTTCTAAAGCATTCATAATAAAATCGTTGCAGCTATTAAGCACTATTAAGTGCAAAACTTAATGTTAAACCTTTTAATGATAATCCAAGTTCATTTATGAAAATAAATCGATTAGCATTTAGTGGAATATATTTACATAAATAATAATTCACAAAAAACGTTTTATAAATATAAATATGTAAGCACAGTAAACATATTATTACAAGGGAAACTTAAATAGATTATATGTGGAAATTTAAAAACAAATTATTATTTTTAATGAATATTTTTCTTTTTTTACCCATGTGATAATCTACAAGACTGTTTTAGCTGCTCAAGGAGTCATCTTATCTGAAGGAAAGAGCAAATATACACAACAACTATTTTATATATATAGGTAGTAAAATGTAATTACCTTTTTTCTAAATGTTGTTAATTTAGTTTGTTAGTTTGTTAATTATGTTGTTAGGGATGATATCAAAATTTGGATTCACAGGAAAAATAAGGTAAATAAATTTTACTCTACATATCAAGGTCAAAAAAACTGGATATACAAATTTATCAAATGCTATAAACAAACATTTGTATGTAAGACAGTAACTAATGATAACAATAAGACTCATTATTTCCAATTTTGAATTAATCCATACGTTGTATAATGAAGGGGTGATCCATAGACTAGTGCTCGGATTCTATTGGCTGTCCGTCACTACAGTAATGAACGTGTGGGTCGGCGAGGGAGAACATATTGACTTTGAAACTAGTGAAGTTACAAAGCTTTACAATTAATTAAACACCAACTCAGTCCCTAGTGAGTCCAAGTGTAAGAAACGACTCTCTTATCCTTCTAGTTATTTCTCTCATTGTGTGCTCTGTGCTTAACCTATCGAATAAAACGGTGCAGTTCGTAATTAATCGATAAGTAATATAAGTAATAACAATTGATAATAATCGATAAAATAATAATAATAATAATAATCGATAAGTAATATACTCTTTTAGATTATATCATGCATTAGGGGTTTACTTGAAACACTTTCAACAGCTTGGACCCGAGATTTTCTAGACCAATCAGAGTTCAGCATTTAATGTAAATATTCTGTACTGTGCAAAGTAATGTGAATTATTGCCTTAAAGCCATTCATTATATAATCGTTGCATAAACTTCTATTATATTCCATACCTGCTTTTTAATATTTTACGATTTACAAAACAAGTCAGCTCAATCGTGAACATGATGATGATGATGGTGAAGATTACATCATGGATGTAATGCAATGTTACGTAGACTAAAAAGTATCATTTTAATACTTGATTACATGTCGATCATGTATTGCTGACAGCTTCACAATATACATACATAATACAGTGCCCTCTGAGTTTCAATGTTTCCCTGGAGTCGAGGGTTTCAAACATTTGGTCTGCAGTATAAGAACGGATAAAAGTAGTTATTTTTACAATAGCGTGTTTACGAGTATATAGTTTAGTGACTTCCTTACATCGGCATTGCCTGTCCTTGGTAAATAACATTAGTCGAAGGTACATGCAGCGCTTGCATGCTGGATGTTGAGGTTCGACGATAAATCAACGAGGCGGAATCGTTTGCCGTGGTTTCACTGGTGGGCAAACATGTGCTGGTTCACATGTCACAAAATACGAAAATGGAGGAGATCAATCACGTGCAAACGACGAAACGATGAGCAGCTTCGGGAATACGGGGTTGAGTTGCGGACTGGTTTGGGCCTACTTTGCAACGTGTAGGCCCTAATAAACTGATATTTATGAACATGACTAATGTATATATATGCATTATTTTTATTTAAACTCTTCTCGAGTCAGACGAACCAAACATAATCTCTAAAATTTAACTAAAAATAGCTCTATGTTGGACACTGGGTTCATTTTTCTGACTTTGTTCTGCTACCATGTATTTTAATAGAAAAATAACATTTTAAAGTAACCTCTTTCAAGAAAAAAATTAGTATATAATACAATTAAAACATTTAACTAAATATATATAACCGTGTAATCTATACAAATAAAGTATCAATACATAAGTATTAAGTACTGGTGAATGCTTTTCGTATAGAATAAGACATTTATATAAAAATTAATTAGAAAATCAAAACACATTTACTCAATGAAACATTTATGTGGTACTTGCGTTTATAGTTCTTGAGTGCGATAGACAACGGCTACGACGTTATCAATGAGCGATGTCGTTTAACGTGTTTTACAAAGCCGATCTTACTGTTTTAATTGTTGTAATACGTTAGCAATACGTTTTTCCATCAAAACACGGAAAATTTGTTATTACAAATTGATTAGTAACCTGATAATTTTGCATTTATTTAATTCATAAAATAAATATTAATGCATAACCTCTATACCTGCATTTCATCAATAAGAACTGTCAAACGGTATAAACATTGTTTTTTTTGTTTTGTTTACATTTTATTGATAACGTAATGTTAAATTTTTAATTTAAACTTAATTACGTAAAACACGAATATTTCATTAGATATCTAGAACTTATTTTCTACTCGGATTAGTTATTTAAAATTTAAAGAAATTCCTCTGTGCCGTTTTCGAGATTTAAAAATATAATATATATATATATACAAACCTTGCTCGTATATAGTATTAATATCAATCAACTATTGTGGTACTTAACAGGACGAGTATGGAGACTGTGTTTATGAACAACCTGAAACAGAAAACATAATATTTTAAAGGTATTCACTGAAAAATACTTTAGTTCAAAAATTAAAATTATTTTCTACTGTAATCATCCATACAATATAAACACAGTATGGTTTTAAGCTGAAAATTAAGCAGGAAAAACCGAAGGTATGACTTAAGAAGACTTAAGAAGACTTATGACTTAATCAATATAGGAAAAATTGATCGTGTATTTTTTATAGTCAGCTATAAAATGAATAATGACTTGGTTCAAATTAAAGCCTGGAATTCCGTATAAAACACTACATTCCAATTGCCAAATAAAAGAGCTAAGTCTGGACTCTTAATGCTGGGAGCGTGGTTTCACCAAATTAATTACTGGCTGATTGCACAAAGGGTTGACCTGTAAACCCCCGCCCCCGCACATACATAGCTGTCCCTTGCGGTCATTCAACAGTATTGAGAGATTGACAACATGTGTTTGTGAGTTGGGAATACGATATGAACACATAATGACGGTAGTCAGCTGCAACAATGGGACAAGCCATCCTAGTTATTTTTGAGAATTATAAGTATTTCCTGCGTTTATAAAAATGTTGCAGCAGTAATTAAATCATACCATCTTGATGTAAAATAAAATTGTACATACGATATATTAAAACCTATGTACAGTAAAATGTAAATAAAATGTAAAATAAAATGTGTATGTAACAATAAAATTTAGGAATTTAGACCACAAACGCAAGATTAATTGTGTGCAGAGAAATCTAAAGTCATTTGCTGTTAGAATCATAATTTAAACGTAGTTACGAAAAAAATAAATAAATGTTGTCTAACCCAAAAAGTAATATAGCTCAACCAATAAAGAAGAAAATGCTGCACAATATGTGAATCAAATCCCAAATGCGGGATTAGAAACCGATATGAGGTGAAAACGAAGCGATATTGGATTATCTAGACAGCTCGCTTGTACGAGTAACCAAATCTCCCGGTCAGTTTATTACAACAGGAGATTTACCGACGGCGAACTGTCCGCACAAATTAAACCCCTCCCCCCACCATCCTCCTCTCCACTTCCAGATTTATTGACTAGAAAACCTGTTTCCTCTGGATTTGACGAGGGCTTTTTACGAGTGTAACTTTTAAAGTGACAGTTTGAGACGATATATATTATCGCGTAGAAAAAAAGTAAGGTTACTGTGTGTTTCTTAGATTTCAAACAAATTCCACAAAAAAATGAATTGGTGACTATAAGAAATATAACCACTATAATTTAGCATTTTGTTATTTCATCATTAATCCGTCTTTTCCATTTAGTGATTAAACAATGTTATAGCTCGTTCAGAGGACCCAAATTTTACTTGTGTTAGTATCGGCAGTAGAACAAGTAAAAGTTAAAGCAAGTGAAATTAATACACGCATGTGAACCTAACCGATCTCTAGCACAAAATTAGAGGACCTAGTCCATTACAATTCGCTTGTTCTTTAATTAGTAGATAGAACGGCCAACGAAGGTTGTCATTGGATGTTCTTCGTTAAACTGCTGGACTCAGTTACACCGTTTCTCCATGGCCTACCATTAAAAGTCAAATTCTGTTTAAACAACAGCCTACGTGCCTGTACCTAAAAGTAAATTTATGACTCAGTAATTGTTACAGTCAAATTCACTTGAATGTTTTAAGCCTGATGAAAGAAAAAGCAAATCAGGCAATAATTATGTACTCGTCTAAGCTTGTTATATGTTCTTACATATTCCTTGCGGTAAACCTAGAAAATGTCTTCGATAAAATAATAAGATGTTTGATACATTTTATTATTTTATCAAAATCGAAATTTAGCTTTGATAGTTAATTTTTAGTTTAACTCCTGAATGAATTATTGTTAAAACGTAACTGCATACAATCAGTAGATGACCGTTTCAGTTCAAACTGTTATCTAAACGAGACTTTTCGAAACTATTCGTGAGTGTTCCATTCCACTAGGCACAATGAACTTCGCCTTAACTAATCACAGTACAAGGTAGGTCTTAGAAGTCTAAAGGTCAGCTTAGCAGGGTAAACCTTTAATAATTTATCCAAGAAATCAGTGTCAGTTTCAAAAACCCTTTTGGAATGTGGAGGTACATTTAAAGAAGTGAGGAATTCTTGTGTATTTTTTTTATCTCTTAGCACAGCGCGTTAAGATAACATTATAATCTTAAAATTATAATATATATAATTATAATATATATATATATATATATATATTGTGAACAAATTAGAGGAAAAACAGCCAAGAAATAAGCATTCTACTAAAAAATGTACTAAAACGCTGTTAAAATGTAGTGGCATTAAAATTCATTTGATAATTAGATAAATAACGGGAACAATAAAACTAATTATATTACATAATATGATTAGAAAAAATATGCTCAGTAGAGATTAAGAAGACTAATATTTTGGGAAGAATGCTTATAAGTGAAACGGAGGTACGTCTAGTACATCTTTCTAATGATGAAAAGCTATAAAATAATCACTTTTGTGCGAAAATAACATACTATTTGAATCGTATAAGAATGCCCACTGAACTTTTAAAATATTAAAACACTAAGATGAGATTTCTACATGAAAAATTTTTTGAGGGTATATGCATGTACAAATCATAATATAAATATGGTTTTGAAATAACAAATTGCATGAAATAAATACTGTGTGAAATATTAGACTTAAATTATGAACCTTCATAAACTCACTAACTCATAAAAAGATAAATAGAGATAATTTGTTTTAGCTGGAAGATTAAGACAGCAGTTAGAATAAAACTCTTAAGATCTTGTCACAAAACGCACAGTCATCATTTTAAGGGAAGCTAAGATTTATATTTAATAAATTTCTTTGAGGAGTGTGTTTAATTTGCATTGAAACCTTGCGCGTCAATAAATCTGTTACTTAAAATAAAGTGACCGGTTCCTAATATCTCAATCGTGTTTAAAAGGAATCACAACCTATACTTGGAGTATAATTTTATTCAGTGATATGGGATATAAAAATAAAGGTTTGATTCTTGTGTACCTGTGGTCAAAAGACTGGTCAACTGAATTACGTACATAGAGCAATCTCGGATCATTTTTATACCAATAACCTTGAAATACTTTTCTCATAACTTCTTTCCTTTTTGAAGTTCATTCAAAAGAAAAAGTAGTATTCATTGTTTATTGTTATTTCAAGATTGGTTACAATTTATTATTTGTGATGACATTTTAAACATTTATATTATAATTTTATAGTGAACCTGCGTCCTTTCAGCTTTAGCAAACACATAATTATCAACAGAAGTTGAGCAAAGTAAATTCACACAAGCAATATTGACTCTAGGCTGTGTTGGAAGTTTTGACATTAAGTATGAACAAGGCTCGGCAGCGCCCAGTATCACTGGGGTTTACCTCATCCTTTACATTATACTGTTCGTTTGAATATTCAATAATGAAACGTCAAGCATCATATTGTTATTGTTTTTAAATTGTTTGATATAGTTTCTAAAGTTTTGTAAGGTAGGCTCACAACTCTACACAAGCTCTTTAATTTTTAAGGTTCTACTCACTCACAACTTATGAAACTATAATAAGCTTATATATATATATATATACATATACACATAATAAATAATAAAATAAACAATCGAAGTAAAACACAATGCATATGTAATCAAAGTGCCGTTATCAAACTATTGCAATAATAATATAAACAACAATGGGTTTTTTCTTTATAATAGTTGATTATTACTCACTAACTCATAAAAAGATAAATAGAGATAATTTGTTTTAGCTGGAAGATTAAGACAGCAGTTAGAATAAAACTCTTAAGATCTTGTCACAAAACGCACAGTCATCATTTTAAGGGAAGCTAAGATTTATATTTAATAAATTTCTTTGAGGAGTGTGTTTAATTTGCATTGAAACCTTGCGCGTCAATAAATCTGTTACTTAAAATAAAGTGACCGGTTCCTAATATCTCAATCGTGTTTAAAAGGAATCACAACCTATACTTGGAGTATAATTTTATTCAGTGATATGGGATATAAAAATAAAGGTTTGATTCTTGTGTACCTGTGGTCAAAAGACTGGTCAACTGAATTACGTACATAGAGCAATCTCGGATCATTTTTATACCAATAACCTTGAAATACTTTTCTCATAACTTCTTTCCTTTTTGAAGTTCATTCAAAAGAAAAAGTAGTATTCATTGTTTATTGTTATTTCAAGATTGGTTACAATTTATTATTTGTGATGACATTTTAAACATTTATATTATAATTTTATAGTGAACCTGCGTCCTTTCAGCTTTAGCAAACACATAATTATCAACAGAAGTTGAGCAAAGTAAATTCACACAAGCAATATTGACTCTAGGCTGTGTTGGAAGTTTTGACATTAAGTATGAACAAGGCTCGGCAGCGCCCAGTATCACTGGGGTTTACCTCATCCTTTACATTATACTGTTCGTTTGAATATTCAATAATGAAACGTCAAGCATCATATTGTTATTGTTTTTAAATTGTTTGATATAGTTTCTAAAGTTTTGTAAGGTAGGCTCACAACTCTACACAAGCTCTTTAATTTTTAAGGTTCTACTCACTCACAACTTATGAAACTATAATAAGCTTATATATATATATATATATATATATATATATATATATACATATACACATAATAAATAATAAAATAAACAATCGAAGTAAAACACAATGCATATGTAATCAAAGTGCCGTTATCAAACTATTGCAATAATAATATAAACAACAATGGGTTTTTTCTTTATAATAGTTGATTATTAGGGTTAAAGGTAGGACCTACCTACACGCTACACAAGCTTGACCACTTTATATTCACAACAATGAAGCGACCGCTCCAGGCACTTCACAAAGAGCAGTCCGATACCGATTGTAGTTGTCTGATTCTTGCTTATAGAATACCAAGCGCTTCCTTTACATGCAGCAAGCCACATTTGCATTTGATCGTTACTTCCAGTATAACAGTATAATTTAATGCGAAGAAGATCAATATTGCTGCGTTGGCGTGGTAGCAGAGGGACTCAGGTAAATCATTACATTACGGTAGTGTATGTTGTATCTACAGTATTTACCAGATATCTGTCATCATACAAGTAATGAATGAACATTTGTTATAACTAAACTATCAACTTGTACTATAAAATCTGCATTCAGTGAAGTCCTGTATTAGTGTCAAATATACTTAGAAAACTGAAATAATTTGATCATTAATACCAAACTGAGAGAAACGCTGAGCTGTAATAAAACTCTATTAACTATAAAATAAAAAATTATTCTACTGTTAAAGTTCTTCTTTTGATTAAAGGACAGAATCATACAAAGTTTATACTATATAGTTTAAGTTTAACTATATAGTTTATACTATAAAGTATATACTATTATTATAAATAAATTAAAGAAATACAAATTCATAATTTCAATCTAAACCTCATATTTGGTTATCCTTAGTAGGTTCTTTTACTGGAATTCCCTTGTTTGGTGATAACAATCAAACACATCAAAAACATAACATTACTAATATATTCCTTCGCCGTCCAGTGTTACAGGCTTCTGTATTACAGTATCATCTTATTATCTCTCCAGTGCTGACACAAACCTATGTAGGTGAGACGTCTTGGTAAAATTGTACATGATACAAAGCTTTTGCATAGTAATACTATATCAGTCACGTAGCCAAAAATGTCACTGTTCTAGAGGAACATCCACAGGGTCTTCGATATTTGACAGACTTTCCATTGAAACCCAACCCCCCCCCTTTGATCTTTTACATCGAATTTGAAGTTTAACTAATCAATATGATGATTATTTTATTAGAACCTAATGTGCTTTTAAATAAATGACTGTAATATGACAAAGTCAAAAATAATCAGACGATGGTTATAGTAAAAACTTTGAATATGGTACAGATAATTAAGATTTTGCTTTTTGATAGTTCATTGGACATGTGAACTTCCAAGGAAACAATTTTCTTATGTTTTTTTTCTGATACTGATATAGTATTAGTTTTTTGTTGGCTTATAATACTGTTAAAGCATATTATTATATTCATTACCACATAATATTATAAGTTTATATTCATGAAATATTTATAAAGAAGAAAATGTAATTAAACTAGATCTTTAACAAGAGTAAATTATAAGTAAAACATGAGTCAATATTACTTATTTGGTACGGTCATTACAGTCTACCTACTTTCCTTAAAGATTATAATGGTAATAAACCACCCAATCTTTATGAAAAGTAACTGCGTAATAACTACAAGGCTTATAAAGATTACAGAAAACTATTGTACAACTTTTATTACTTAAATATAAATTTTATAACTGAAATTAAATTGCCTATAACACTGCAAAACTACTTTCACAAGACAAAACCATAATTTAGATAAAATTATAGAAACGGATAATTTTATTTAATCCCTAGAAGGTAAATTAAATGTAATGCATTTGAAAAAAATAAATCTATGTTGAAATGAGTTTTATATCTGATTACATTATAAGAGTCTTGATACATTCAGTTTATATTTTTATATTCCGCAAATTTATAACTAATGTAATCTACACCTGGCTTGAGAGATATTCCACATTTTTGTTTGTGTCGTTTGTTAATTTCTCCCCCTATACGATAGAAGAAGGATAACAAATTGTTTTCGACAGAATTTTTGAGTTTGAAATTCTGTTGAATATGTCTATTTTGGTGCCCCCTGAATCAATAAAAGTAATTTTAAGAGTGATGTCAGACTGTTCCGTGTGTTTGTGTGCGTGGAAGGGGGGTGCTTAAACCTAGAGACAAGACCGTTGGTTCGATTTTCATGAAATTTGGTACGTTGGTAACAAAGCATGGCATATCGGATAGTTTTTTTTAATTTTTTATTTTTAAAGGGATTTTACTCCAACCCCCCCCAACCAAACACGTAAAACGAAGATTTCTCATAAATGGCTCGAACGATTTTGATATACATTACATGATTACTTTATAATATACTAACAAATTATGTAGATAAAAAAATGACGCCATCCGCATTTCTCAAAACATCGGAATGTAAATGATATGGGCTTTTTAAAAGTATATAACTTACTACTACCATTGGGACCAGCTTAAAAAACTAAACAAATTAGTATATTTAGTTATGAATCTACGACTAACGGTTCTAGAGAAAAGTTAAATTTACTGTCCATTATTAACACAGTACCTTGTCTGTGAAAAGATTTTTTTTGTTGGTAGAATGTCATAACAAATAATGAGATAGGCTAGATTGATTTGATACAATCACCATTGGTTAGAACATGCTTAAACTAGCGTGACGTGACGTCATAATTGGTGGTTGCTGGGTGATGTGCGAATCATGCCTGGTGATGTGCTATTCAAGCCGAGTGATGTGTGAATCACGCCTGGTGATGTGCAAATCACACCTGGTGGTGTGCAAATCACGCCGAGTGATGTGCGAATCACGCCGAGTGATGTGCGAATCACGCCGAGTGATGTGCGAATCACGCCGGTGGTGTGCAAATCTTACCGAGTGATGTGTGAATCACCCCGGTGGTGTGTAAATCACGTCGGTGATGTGTCAATCACGCCGAGTGATGCGCGAATCACGCCGGTGGTGTGCACATCACGCCGGGTGATATGCAATTCACGCCCGGTGATGTACAAACCCACTCAATGTTCGCCACACACCATCAAGGCGAACATATATAATTTCCTGACTGTTGAAATGTGAACCAAGTCCTGATTGTTCAAAGCCGTAGAGAGTTGATTGGAATACTACTATTCAGCGAGTTATTTGTTTCAACATCTATTCTCAACTGACTATTGTAATATGTTTAGGCCCCAACATATCCTGTTACGTTATCAGTTTGTACTCTCCAATATTAATTAAATACAAAATACTTTTTATTGCATAAATTACATATTTGCATGTGACGTTTGAATACTAATGATACTATGCAAATATTTATTACTATATGTAAACACTATGCAAAAGTTTAGGGAATTGAATAATAATAGTCGTCAATTAACAGAGCCAAAAGTGGGTCGTTGTTTATTTTCCTCAAAACTATTTTTCCCAACGTACTTCAAAACGTATACGTTTTCCGTATAAAATAAAAAGAAATAAACAAAAATGTACAAGGATACAGATTTAGTGAGTTCAGTGACGAGTACAAGGATGACGTAACATGCTAAAAAATCCAAGATTTTTTCACAATCCATTTATGTTGTATCTCAATTGGTTCTTTTCCAATTATTGGTTATTTATTTGTTTAGGAATTTGTATCGGTAATTCACGTACCTTGGATTAGAAAATTAGTCTATATACTGAAGCGCATTACAAAAAAACTTATGGAGTATATGCCTTAGAATTTAACAAAAAACGTTTACTTTCCTGGGGGAAATAGGTTAGATCATGTACGAGATGTCTGAAGGGAATGTTTTCAGATCCTCTAAACAGCTGTTCTCATAACCATATGACGTAACTTCTGACACTTGTCTCCCGCAATAACACACCCCCGTAGACCTCAGAAATATTCATATCTATAATTAGAATACATATAAACAGGCTGTAAGTATTATTATTCTCAATATACAATGAGATTTAATTTTTGCAATAAAAATCTGTATGGGGGTTAGATACGGAATTCGTATTTCAATAAATTTAATTTTATAAAGAGGAAGGGTAGACTTCCAAACATAGTTGTTGAAGCGGGGATTTCACAGAGAAAGGCGCGGTTGATTACTCAAAGGCAGTAAAGTTCCGGGCTCAACACCTGGCCATTGTCAGTGAAGGACCCTTCAGGGGGTTGCTTTCAAGGGAAACTGGATGAAAATCCTAGGGCAACTGATACCTCTACATTTTAATTATATATAAAAAAACTCTCGTTGTTATGAGGGAAATATTTTATACTAGTACAACATGTTCGCAAAAATCAGTTAAACGGTACCTATCTACAAGGATGCAGTATTAGCTGTATTTTATAAATAATTACGATTGTTTACGATACGTAATTTACAAATCCATTCGTGTTCATAACTTTGTTTTAAAAAAATATTATGTTATCATTTGGAGTGCAGTTCGTGATTTACATAAAAATTGAATTATATACAAATTAATTAGCAATTTTCTGTAAAAATATGTGTGTGGTGAAAATCTGTGTACTATTGACTTAAGTAAAGACATTATTTATCTGGAAAGTCCTGATAAAGTATAAACAATCTTGTATCTAAATGTACGTTCAAGTAAAACTATACTAACTAATAATTTGTATATATTATGTTAGTAATACCTATTTTTAAAATATTTCAATATGGAAGTATTGATCAAATGCCTCTTATAGCCATTGTAATATAGTAAAACACATTAAAGACAAAAGTTCAAATAGGGTGGATTTTCTGTAATAATAATTAATGACGAACCTGAAGCCACGAACGCTGTGCCAGTCCACCTAAGCCACAGAATACGTAGTAGTGTTTTAAGTTTGTCTTCCCAACTCTGCCGAGAGTCAATATTGCTCTTACGAATTTCCTCGACTGAAGTTGGGTGGATAATTAATTGAGTGAAAGCTCAAAGTACCGTTCAAGCTTTCATGAACTCAAATAGGTATTGTGATATTCGCCTTAGCGAACTTCAACATTCCTCATCCTAACTTGAAATGAAGTCGGATTGATTAACGATCAATATACGACAAAGCTAGATCAATATACGCTCAGTAATGATCACTAATTTACGGATGGTTCAGTTTATTTAATTTAAAATTATAATTTTAAATAGATCTGTAACTATAATTAAGAATGCATAGAAGACAAATTCAAACACATTTTACCTGTATACATATTAAATGTCTCTATTTTGCAAATTTTGATTCTGTAATTAGGCTCATGAAATAGAAGTTGTTTCGTGAACTTTAAGCCTTATGTTGTCCAGTAAGACGGGCTTATCTATTACGTACAAGGAACCCTCCTTGCCGGCTGCAATACCCAGGCGGACATATATATCTTGCCAAACAAATTCCGATATGCTACATGAGTAATGTAATTTCGCATTCCAACAATGTTTTCCAACTAAAGTAGGACATAAGTTACTATAATAATTTATAATCAATAATTAATAATTTATACAGTGGTAAACACAGTATGATGAGTGATGTTATCCTTATGAGAAACATATAAATTAGCTTCTTATGTTAAAAAAAAATATTTTCCGTTAAACTATATGAAAATTAGGGACATTGAATAAATCACAATCAAAAAGAGGTTTTTTACCTCGGCGGAGGGATTAGAAAGACCTTCAACTTCTAGTAAGAGGTTTTGTGAAATAAATATGTTGAGTATGTTTTAATCAACAGCTTTGTATATCAAAAAGTATTTTAAAAAGTACTCAAAATGTCATAAATTTAATAAAACTAAAGCATTGAGTTTTATTACATTTATGAAACTTTGAGTGTACTTTTAACGGGAGACTTTATCGAACGTTTTACACCACTGATGGATGCAGTTTATCTATTTATTTTGAAATGTTGGTCACTGATTTAATTCTTAATACTACTTATTTCTGTTCATGATAATACATACTTATTACTAAAAAATTTCAATAACCTAACAACCAATAGAGAAAACATTATTTTGACATTGGGAAACATTAATATATTTTATATAACTTTATATATTGATACCCATATTTTTTTGTTTTAATTCGGGAATATGTAATATAGCTTTGCCGTATAATTTTTTGAAAATATTCTTTGATAAAGAAATCGTGATAAGGTAGTTAGTATTATTTCAGACCATAATTAATTTTCAAACAATGATTTATCATTTTGTTAAGTGTGCTAAATAAAATTATTAATATGATTTATTTTATTCAATGTAAATTTAAATAATTTTATGGAAGTTTGAAAGAGCCACCGATCTTCTTCGTAGATTAAAAACGTTTAATTTAGTTTTCAAGAAAATAGGTAATAACTACACATAAAAACTGCATGAATTTTTTTTTATTTATATGCATAGTATAGTTTTATGTTTTATAAAACCTGTATGGGAACATGTGACAGTCATTGTCCGACCGCGTCCTGTACATGTTCACCTAGAGACCATAGACCCACGTCACATTGTCTTCATGCAAGCACGATCCCTTGTTCTTGCATACTAACATGACATTGGCTCTGCAAATAACATAGGCAGAGTACTCATGCAGCTTGTCATCTTCTAAGCTGTATCTCTTGAACTACATTTTAGGTTAGCTAACCTATGAATATGAATATGAAATAGAAAATTGTATGGCATTTTTTGGATGGGCTAGTTTTGTATAAAGCTAACCGTATAAAACATAATTTCTTTTTTAATCAGGAATTTTATTAATTGTTGACCGATATATATAAACTATTCCGAGAAGCTGTGGAGCTTTGTAGTATTTTATTTTATTTTATTTTATTTACCATTCGATAGCTTTTGCAAATTTATGATGTTTCACTTGACATGTCTCACAACATTCAACTTAGTAATATTTTTAAATATAAATTTTTGATTCGGAATGCAGTGAGTCAAGAAGAACTCACTAACGCAGCCTCTCTACTACAGTGCCTGTTCCTAGAGTCGTTTGATGCGCTAATAAGTGAGTAAGAAACTACCAGGCCTGACAGATCTGACAAAATCACAATTAATTTTCATTGAAAATAAAGAAACATGGCCGTTTCTTTGTAACAATGAGTAGGTAGAATATATTCGTTTAAAAAAGGTCAATAAAATAAAATATATAAATTAAACAAATATAAAATATTAAAAAGAGTATTACACATTCAGAAGAGCTAAAAGGCCTTTCGTAGGAAGCAATTAAACAAGGCAATACTACTGTAGGATGCTCGTGCAAGGTTTTTAATGACGTAGTAAACGTCCTACTGGACTCATAATACCTTCAATAACAAGTTTTAATAGTATTTGATATTTGCTTATTTCATATCTAGTCAATCACGTAGAAAAGGGATCAATTTGTGACAAAATTAAAGATTTTCTGTTTATACATACCATATACATACATACCATTTAATACATGGTAATACATGGTTAATACATACCATTTACTGTTTATTTCATCAAATAGGGCTACTAATATTATTATGTTGAAATAATTGAACGTTCATTTAAAATGTATAGTAACTGCATAATACTTTACTTTACTTTACTTTATACTTTTAACTGAAATGGTGACCTACCCAGGTAAGTATTTTAAGCCAAGTATGAATGAGGAATGAATGTAGGATGATTGTGGCGCGATCTTGTAGTCTTGTTACTGACTAAGGCTGACATATTCCTTAGACAGGACTGTTAATTAATAGCCCAACAGCCGATGGCAAATAATGGACCTACAGTTTAACGTGGAATCCGAACCACGGCCTCTGAATTACGAATTGGTCTAATTATGAGGATGGTCTTTATGGATTAACGTGGTATTCAATAGTGCGGACGTTAATCCACACAAGAGAACACCACATCCACCGACCATCTATCACAACTATCCACAATTCGTGACCTCCAAGTAGCTGGATTATAGGACGTCGCCACCGTCCCAGTCAATACAATGAGGCTAACGATGCGTTTATAAACTACATAGCTTTGAGTGTAGAGAACTTAACAGACTCATAAATATCACAAAAGTACATACTTTAAGTTTTCAATGATAATTGGCATTAATCAAACAATAAGCTCTTTTCCAAATTTGTATTTTAGCGATTTAACCATAGGGAATAACTAATATTGAATGTGGCAGGATGACACTTCAAAGTAAAAAATATGCTATTTTTTTGATAAGCACACGAAGCGCTCTAAGAGCTGACTCACATCATAACCGTTGTAAATATGTTCCAATCGATACAAAATTTAGCTGATACGTATACATTTATGCAGATAAGTTTGAAAACTAGGAAAACTCTCTAACCGAAGGAGGGTTTTGAGGGTTTGGGGAGCTTTAGATTTTGTTGTTTTTTTGTAGCCCAAAACATAAGTGATACACGTATGGTTCGTAGATTCAACATGTAGCAACATAACAAATGACTCGGAAATAGCAGCTTTATTACACATGATAATACATACCACGCCATTTATTATTCATACCATTGACATCAGCTTAAAAAACTATTTATAAATTTGAACTTTCACTCTATGTCAAGTTGTAACTGAAATATAGATATTGGTAACATAAAAGTAAACACATTACGCTGTCCTTTGGGAAACCTATGTACATGGTATAAGGGAAAAATTTGAAATTGAAATATCACTCATTATCTTAAGTGTTGCAATAAAACTTCGTGATACAGATTCATACAGTTAAGATATCATTATTTTATGTTAGATAATCAATTTTTTTGTTTCTTGTGGCAAAAACTCTACATACTCATTACTCACGCTATTCTTTTGGGGAGTAATCAAATTAACATACATTCCTTTTTTTCTGAAATGTTGTGATACAACTTGGTAAGTTGATCGAAATAATTTTTTACCTTGTCGCATCAAACTTAATTATTCTTTTGACGTGTTATTCTAATGCGGAATACGTAAATTTACATAGGCTCATTTAACCTAAGATTAACGTTTGTTTCAATCGACAAAATTAATTCTGAAATCAATGGATATTGATCGAGTATGCAGGTTCGCTGTTACGGAGGTGTTTTATGTGTAGAGAGGAAACTTCAGAGCCCATGTTTATTATTTTCCACATTAGTGTTATTATAGCATATTCATTTTTTTCTTTTTAAGTCAAAGGTGGGAGTATTTTTTATTGATGATCAGATTTTGTAACATTTTGCATGAAATTTAGAGTTCCAAGAGCCAAAAGCGGCAAGGTAAGGTGACCGACTATATACCAAAAACAATAAATCTTAAAGTTTAAAGAGTTTGAAAACTTATTTGGATGATTTATAGAGACTTCAGGAATTAATGTTAAACCCGTGCGAAAAGTGCCTTAACTGCACTTGGAAAACTATTCTCAACAGTATCACTTGTCTTTTGTTAAATTAAAACCATCACCTTATAGTTTTACTCGTTTATATTAAACGATAATTCTTTTGCTGTAATTATGGTTTTAGCGAATTTCCCATAGGGAAGAAGCTATTACCGTAGGTCTCATGGTGAGACTTAAGCCCGGGACCATGTTATTTTTTCTTCTTTAGGTGCCCAGAGTCCAAAAACAATAGTCGTTAAAATTTATATATATATGTCTGTGAACACTATAACTCTCGTAAAAATGGTCCGATCAAGACCAAATTTAGTAGAGACCTGTATTCCTACGAGTGCTCGGACGAGTTCGTAAACCAGACATTATGGCGGATAGGGAAAATTAATATTTCCCATATAATGAATATTTTTGGATAAAACTTAATATTTAGCTTCATCTGGTTGAGATCTGTCCATTTATGCTTCAAAATCATAGTTTATGTTTTTATCATGGCAGCAAACCTGCATACTCTTTTCCAATAATAATCATATAGGGAATAGGCAAACTCCTTTATTTATGGACAGATTTTTATAAAACTTGTCATATATTATTATTATTATTATTTATAATTGATTTGGAAATTCGCTGAGTACGCAGGTCTGCTGCGACTGGGGTATTTGATTATGTAAGGAAACATGTCTTTTCGATTTATGAATTACTATTCCATAAATCGAAAAAAAACTATAGAGAATATTTGCGAATGACGATAATGGATAAGTTATTAATATAATTACATGTTTTAGACTGAAAACAATCAATGGAGCATATGACCCGTAAAACACGTTATGATGGCATTAAAACTCAGACGTGGTTTTTAATGACTATTCAAAGGCTTATATCAGAAACCAGGCTGATGGCTTTTCTTTTTGTTCCAATAAAATGTTAAAATATATTACTTTAAGTTGTTTACAGTCATGTTTTGAAACATTCTTTAATAAGCAGTTTTCATACTCAATTCAATGTTAATGAACACTGTTTGATAGTAAAACTTACTCTATAGTATTTTATTTCATTTCAAACTAAGATACCTTAGTAATAAAAAATGATTTCTTTACTGTCATTGCATTTTAATTTTAATGAATTTCAGTACTATTATCAGCTAATACCTATCGTTGGAGTTTAAAATTGATGAGGAATTAAGTCTTCAAGAAAAGTATATAAATGCAGTATAAAGGTTTAATATAACATAAAAACATGACAACCGGAAGTGTTTTTATTCTATCTATTAAGATACTCAGTAAATAGACTAGATAAATAAATACTGCTTAAAATAATAATCAAATACCCCCGTCGCAGCAGACCTGCGTACTCAGTGAATTTCCAAATCAATTATAAATAATAATAATAATAATAGGTATATGACAAGTTTTATAAAAATCTGTCCATAAACATGATAATTATTTGCCTATTCTCCATAAGATTAACATGGGAAAGAGTGTGCAGGTTTGCCGCTGTGAGGAACACTGAAATTAGGCATTTCTATCATAAATAATTTTTATCTTAACATTTATACCAACTTTCATCAACATCTTTCCATAAATAAAGGAGTTTGCCTATTCCCTATATGATTAACATCGGAAAAGAGTATGCAGGTTTGCTGCCATGATAAACACATAAACTATGATTTTTAAGCATAAATGGATAGATCTCAACCACATGAAGCTAAATATCAAGTTTTATCCAAAAATATTGATTAATATGGGAAATATTAATTTCTCCTTATCCTCCATAAGATTAACATTGGAGCCCCACAATACAACGTAGTGTGTTTATATTTCTTAATATCTCGGTAACCAATGGAGATAGAGAAAAACTTTAAGGCACTTAATTGTGTAGTTTTTTAGGTTGATTCCAATGGTGAAATATAAAATTATAAATTTTTAAAAATTACATGTGAAAAACGCAAAAAACCCCGTTTTGGGGTACAAAACCCCCCCAAACTACCCGTTACCATTGACCGATATGTCTGGTTTACGAACTCGTCCGAGCATTTGTAGGAATACACGTCTCTACCAAGTTTGGTCTTGATCGGACCATTTTTACGAGAGTTATCCTGTTCACAGACACACACACACACACACACACACACACACACACATATATATATATATATATATATATATATATATATATATATATATATAAATTTTAACGACTATTGTTTTTGGACTCTGGGCACCTAAAGAAGAAAAAATAACATGGTCCGGGACTTAAGTCTCACCATGAGACCTACGGTAATAGCTTCTTCCCTATGGGAAATTCGCTAAAATGTACTTCATTTAATTTAACTATACGAGTAAATGATGTATTGTGTGAATTTACACAGAACCCTTACCAATACAATTATAAATCTCATCCAATTTATCTTGCGCTTTTGAATGATTTTCACATACTCATGATGCAGCAAAAATGAGAATGTGTTTCGTAAAAGTGAAAAGTTATTTGATTCATAAAAAATAGTTGTATTTTAGTTGAGTTAAGCTAAAGAAAATATAAGTAGTAGAATTTCGACGCATTTATGGTATTCTTGGTTTACATCCAGAAACAATCTGGATAGAATTTGGAGGATATAACCTTGTATAAAAATTATAAAAGGTAAAAACAATTTATCTTTTATCATAAGAATGTGTTTATCATGGCAGCATAGCCAGCATACTTTTCCCCATGTTAATCGTATAGAGAATAGGCAAACTCCATTATTTATGGACAGATTTTGATAAAACTTTGTATATGGTGAAAATAAAAATTGTTATGCTAAGAATACCTACTTTCAGTGTTTCACACAGCAGGAAACCTGTATACTGTTTGCCATGTTATTTCTGCGGGGATTAGGGAAACTCTCTTATTTATGGACAGATAATGATAAAACTGGTCATATATCGCCAACTTATTAAAGTCAAATTATTTTTTTATAAAAATTAACACATCTGAGTACCCCATGACACCAAACAAGCCTACTCCTATCCTATACAATTCCCTAAGGGGAAATTTCTCCCGAAGGCTTGACGTAAAGCTATGAGAGAGGGTTACATTTAACGGTCTTAACTCCGTGCACGGAGGAAAATACCTTAATTATCTCTCAAAGTCAACAGGAAATCAAATATAACGTAATGATTCTGGCATTACAACATTTTACAGGACAAATTGAAGAATCGTACTTTAATGGTATAAATACAGCGAGATACTTGTAAACACATTATTATACATATACTCGTAATATTTTTTATTTTTAAAATGTAACGGTATTAAATTGAAAATTTACTGAGTACACAGGTCTACTATGAAGGGAGTATTTTTATGTATATTGTTTCCATAACATACAGATCTTGCATAGTTGAATAAACCCAAAGAATTGTGAAAGAAGTTTAAATCAATGAAAATGGGAAAACAGAGTAAACAATGGCTATTAAATTTCCGTTCGGGTAACGGAAGTAAATTTATAAAGGTGCTTCAACAAAACTAGATTTATGAAGTTGTTAAGTGAGCCATGTGAATTCGATTTGCCGACTTACGTATTCACCCTAGTTCAATCCTGCAAGTGCATGGATTAAATGATTTTGTAAATAAATTAAGGATTAAAAAAATGTTTTTCGTGGAATGTAAAACTTGTTAAATAAAAACCTATCTCCTTTGCCACATGATTAAAGTTTTCATAAATATATAATAACAAATTACTCTTCAAATACTTTGAAATAGGTCCAACATGTGTCTAGCTTCTTGGCTTTTTTTGTTTTTAGACTTAACAAATGGAATTGTTATTACCTTTATTGATAATAGCGGGAAGTAAATTCAACAAAAACTTATTCATTTCAAATTCAATTACAGCATCTTGATCTTCAATGAAAACAATAATTGCAATGCGGTTTTCTTATTTAGATATTTTTAAATCGTAATATATAAAATTCATATATTACTTTACATTAATTAATCTTAAGATTTACATGTTATTTAATAAAACGTGAATTTATTTTTATTAATTTAATCTATATTCTTTATTATAAACTTAATTTATTTGTTATTCCTAATTAATGTAACTAATTTAATCAATAACTTAGAACTAGGTTTACATTACCCATATATTATTCCATCTCTCGTGTATTCACATGCTTAGATATTATCCATTGTTCGCAAAGCAAATATGATCCCCTTAGTATGCGAGCGCACGATGTATACACAAACAGCAGGGTGTGGATGTTGGCTGCCATATGTTTTTGTGGTGCGTTATGAGTACATAATGCAGCCTAACTTCGTGCCTTAGTGCCTTACCCGATGAGCATTCTCATAAAAAGTACACTTCTACAAAACGATATAGCACTTTATCATCGAATATCATTTTAGAGTTTAAATGTGGTGTTAATTGAGTTCAAGTTTAATATTATTGCATGATAATTTAAAAATATTGTACCCCATTAGTATTAAATAGTCTATAGCTACAAAAAGATTGCGAAAACATTTATTAAGTAATCCCAAATATGGCAAAGTGATATATTAAAAGAAAATTTGTAAAGGATACCCTTATAAAGCTGTAATTTAAATCGTTTATCTTCTTTAGAGTTCAAGGAATCGCATACCTTATATCACCTTACGTAGAACTATGTTCTCAAAAGTATTCTTCACTTACACAACTTTGGTAAATTTTTCTCATGAAACGGATGTTTGGTGTTCAGAATGAAGCAATATCGTATTTCCATGATTTTACGGTGTCGCAATCAATATATTAATAGATAAGCTGTTTTTAGAGTATCTTATTTGTATTACTATATCAACTGTAAAGGATGTTATGATACTCCATTACACGATCACAGAGAAATACTAGAAATACAGCTGGAAAAATACTAGCAAATATAATATAGCTTTTCACTTTTTAAGTATTTCCACCACTTATTTTAGGTATTTATTGCTGGGCTTATTTTATTAGAGCTGTACACTGTCACGTGAATGCCACTAACACTTATTAAGATTATATTTATGTAGTCCAAAATAACTTATTTTCTTGGATACTGTTATGCTTATCGTTCCCGATTCCCACCAGTTTCTAATGTTAATTTTTTCAATATCTCAATTTAGTGTTTTTATAACTTGTTTTAAAAGCTCTGTATTTTAATTGTATGTTCTATAATTTTGAGACTATGTACCTTCAAAGCAACAAAATCACGTGTGCAAAGCGAATGTAGATGAGTTTACCTTCGGTGTAGATTGTACAATGCAGACGCAAATAACATATATTTGTAAGCTAAATTTACAGCCAATAAATATCGTGGTATTACTATTTATTTAATTGACGTATGATTTATTAAAATTTATTTTCATTTTATGTATCCACAACGCAGGATTAATATAAAGTGTAAGACCGTTTGGTCTTAATAAATAGAGAGATGTATATAGAGAAATAGACATATTTTATTGATTGATACGAATGATAGATTTAGACTATTCTATGAGAAATAAAATGTTCGAGTATGATTTTCTTACTAGTCATATTAAGTCATATACAGTAAGTGTATCAGGTTAAATTTGAATGATAGCTATTAAGACGCACTCAGTGACTGTTAACAGTTTTCTCGGATGAAGTCAAGAGTTTAATGCCATCTATCTGTCCCAATGCATAAATGCATTAGTAATATCAAACTGCAAGGAAGATATTCCCTAGTCAGTGAAATAGTGGAGGCTGGCTTAAAAGTGAGAGGCCTCAAAGTGAAGATTTACGACTGGTTTTAGAGAAATACGTTCGGCCCTACTCCAGGTAATTAACTTGTTATGTCGTAAATTACTAAGACAAGAGGGTGGGGCTAAAAGCAAGACAAAAGAAAAAAGGATTAATTCTTAACCAAGTCAATATCCTTCGTGGTGGAATGATTCACTTCTAGTTGGACCACATTTTTCTAAAGATATAAATTGCACGAAACTTTGACTTTTATATTGAGTTATTACTGAAAGGTAATTCTCAATTGGGTTTAAGGGAACGATAAAAATATAATAAGTTTTATAATACTCTTTTATAGAAACCTATTAAAAAAGACAGGCTTAAAGTTAAATTGTTTACAAAGAACAATATTTTAACTTATGCTACAACTGTGAAAAATAACTTTATGATTCGCATTACAACATTAGTTAGACCAATAGTCATACAGATTGAAAGATAGGTGATAAGGTGATATTCCTATAAAAAATAAGAAAAATCTATTCGTATTTCAGACAATAATTGATGCGACAATTTTCCTATTAATATCATAAGAATTAATTAGATACATTATAATTAAATATTTTTATTTACATATTTAATGAGTATTATTCAAATTACACATCAATAAAATATTATATAACGTAAAACGAATTTGCAATATAAATGAGCAACTTATAATAACCATATTAAAAAATTAAATATCTCCATTGCTAAAACTGAAATTAATATCAAGCTGGCTTGCATATCCTTAACTTGGTAGATTTATGCATTATGCAAAGGATAGTTTAAAAATTAGAATTGGATTTATGCATATATATGATATGCAGCAGTTTTATTTATTTACCTTTGTAGCTTTTAAAATATGAAATAACTAATGTTGGCACATTGTAGCATACACGTACAGACTTTTAAACGACTGATCGTTCCACATCGAAGAAGGTGTCGGGTTATTTTTACTAATTTATCAATCTAAATATATAAAACAAAGTCGTGTTAGTTACACGCATTATAACTCGAGAACGGCTGGACCGATTTTAATGATCTTTGATTTTTCGGATTCGTCTCTGCTCCGGTCATGCTTTAGGCATATTCAGTTTCCATAAATCCAATTAGTTTTCATTTTATAGCGTCTTAATTCTCTAATGTTAACCTTACGGTGAATAAGTTTGTTTACTAATTATCTACAATCAAAACATTTGATTTATTAAACCAGCTATTTGTTTACTGTTCGTTAGCAATATGCTTTACTATCCAATGCTATCTGAATCATTCATTAATGTAAAACTATGAAGTAAATATATGCTGTACAAAATGAACAGCATTATTATGAACAGCTATTATAGTTAATAGTTTACTGTTTTTGGGAATTATGTACCTACTGTATTTATATTTCTTTATTTTCTGTATGATTAAAAGTCACGTGTTTATATGTTTGCCAAATAAAAAATAATTCCAATGTTTATACATATTGAGTTTATTATAATAATCAGCTGTTGTATATTTAAAGCTTTCACAACGAAGCCACAATGCTAATTGACTTCAGGACATGGCCAATCTTAAAGTTAACATGTATTTACTGTTAGGTGTTACGAAGTTCACCGGTCAGCTAATTGACAATAATTCATTTATTAACTTTCCATGTCATAAGTTTGTCCAAGACCATTTCAATTAGAGTAGTGGTGATTAAAATGGAATAGAACTATTACAGCTAATAAGTAGCTCAGTTAAGATTTGTAGTGTTCACCACAGTTAAAATAAGGGTCACATGTAAAACAAATGGTTTTGTACGAGTTAAATTTTAACGGTGAGGTAGGAAAATCAGCAAAACTCCTGTTTCGCATGCAAATACGAATGTGTCATTGCCATTCTCGACTTGTAGGCTTATCCATACTAATGGAAGTTTTACATATTCTTGGGTCCAATATTTTTTAAGTACACTTTACTACTTAACACCATCCTTTAATCTGACACGTAATTTTTCAGACTTGAGGACTCGGCGTGCTTGGTGTTGTTTGCTGACATCGCATACTTGTTGTAAAGCTACTGATACATATTTCCCAATTTACAGTCATATGTTTATTTCCTTATTTACAATCATATGTTTATTATTATTGTTGTTCAGTTTCATGTTATTGTTTACACACAGTTCTTTCATAACAAAATGGTTTTGTAGTTAAAAAATATTTTTGTGTTATTTCTTAAAGATTTAGCAGCTACAAATAACAATAATAAATAATATAACAGAACGTTGCATTAATCAACTATTAAGTTAATTAATGCAACGTTCTGTTATATTATTGGCTTGTTCAGCGTTAACTAAAACTTTAGCTATCCTTTTCATAAAAATATGTTATTGAAAAACATCTCAAAATTAGTACAATTAAAATTAAAAATGGATCTTTCGTTTACAATTTGTTTTATTTCATGCTATTCATACGTAATAATAGGTTTTTGCTTTAATTCTTCTATACGCCTTATTACTGCGTAAAAATTTGCAATCCTTTTTATAAAATCCATATATAAAAATCAATGTATGTATGTATGTCCTTTATGCGTTGCCAAACTACTCATCTGATTGCCATGAAATTATAGGAAGTTGCTCTATATATGTTCGGGAAGGTTTTAGCGAAAACGAATTCCGAAAACTCCATAAGTTTCCATTTTATGGCGTTTTAAATGTTTAATGTTAACCTTATAGGGAGTACGTTTGTTTACAAATTCTCTACAATCAAAACATTTGATTTCTTAAGCTACAGCTGTTTGGTTTACTTTCTACTAGCAAAATGTTTTACTTTCCAATACCATCTGAATAATTCATTAATTTAAAACAATTAAGTAAATATATGCTGTACAAAATGAACACCTTTATTCACCGCGTAAATAGTTTACGTTTTTGGGAATTATGTATTTTTGTCGCGTGTTTATTTGTTGGTCGAATAAAAAATAATAACAATGTTTATACATATTACGTTCATCATAATAATCAGATGTATTATAATAAAAGCCGTATTACAGTTACGTTTTGCTTGGATTTAGGTTGGATTAGACAATTGTGGATCAATCCAAAGATTTATTTGTTCGTGAAAATGTTAAAATATATGTATTATCGTTTCAGTACTGTTATTAACTAGCCCGCGACCCAAAATATATAATCTTTCACAACGAAGCCTTAATGCTATTCCATTTCAGAACATGGCAAATTTAAAAGTTAACATGTATTTACTTTAGGGCGTTGCGAAGTTCACTCGGTCAAATAGTAATTAATAAAATATCAATTCATTCAGATAAATCATGTGTTAAAAAATAAAACAAGGATGAAGTTAAAACTGAGTAGCACCTTTTGAATGACATTAAAAATTCAACTACTAAAAAGCATTTCCACGATGTCACTTCAGAACTGGATCCATTCTAGAGCCATAGTCGACCATGTGATTCCCAAAGGTCCTTCTGGTTGATGAAGAGCTTCTTCAGGAGAAGGAGAAGTGATCAAGACGCCAACAATAATCGAAGCGCTATTGTCTCGATGGAGCTTCATGCAGCGCATTGTCTATGTCTATGTTGGCTCGCAGTCAGTACAAAGGCGAGACGGCTCAGAGGTGGTCCGGGATTAAGACGTAATTGCTTGCCCTGAACCGCCCACGACTGTGATTTACCTGACCACCAACCTCGCTCCCCTCCCCCCCCCCCCCGGGAGAAGGAAATTCAAAACAGACGAAAGTCGCGAGAGGCTCCGGGCTATTTACTGAGTGGTCGAAGTGTACCCAGCTTAGAAGTGGTTCAAACGTAGGGATTTTAATCCGTTATGAGATGATGGAACAGATAGAGATGGTTGGATAGAACAGTGGAATGGGACCGAATGACTGGAGAACAATACGATTTTGGATTCAGACATGTTTCAACATCAAAAGATTGACTTTTAATTTCGTAAAAATGTTTTGTAAAAAAGGCTTATACTAAAGTATATTCCGGTTTTTCATAAATTTATTTTAGTTCTTTATTACAACTAAATCAAAGAAACCGAAATCTATTGCTTATTGGAAGTAGTAGTCCCAAATTACTCCCAGCATATTATTAATATAACATGGAATGTACTGATTTACTGTGTTGAAAACTGAAATTATTACTGAAAAGTATCGGCCAATAAATTTGGTGGGTGCGTAATTTTATGATGTAACATATTTTAGGGACAGTAAAAATGTGTTTTATATGCCCAGAGCTATTGAAAAGTGGTAAGCGTACTTTTGACAGATAATAATAATGAATAAAATTTACGTTTTAAACCCTACTTTAAATGGACCCACCCACCTCATATCTTGGCCACTAATTCAGGTTTATTTTCCTTATAATTTGTCACTTCACTTTACCTGTATAGTCTTTTTAATTTTCACATGTTAATCATCATCATAATTTTCACCTGCTATTCTGGTCTCCCGGGAGAACATCTTACATACTAATCTACCTAGGTAGAATAAATTCTCTTCAATCAGATTTAGTTGTTGCGCTTATCTTTTTTTATTATATCCAGCTATTTTTAGTAGCCTTCAATGTTTCGACTATGTCTGCTTTGTAAAATTTGATTTTATGACTTATATCGGGTAGTTTCAATTTGTAAGACATATTTTTGTAAGAAAAATAGGGGCAAAAAGTGATTTTTATTTTTAGGTTGTGGTTTTATAATTTGAGGGTTGCTAGATTAGTGCGTATTTTCTAAATATCATAAATCCTTTTTTACTTTTCTTAGCTTTAATTTGATTTTTTTGCATTTGCTAAACATTCATGTAGACCCTACAATATTTTGTGTAGAATCACAAATCACTGTTGTTGCCACTAAGGCTTTAAATTGTGCTTTCACTTTTGTTTTGATTCAGCTCAAAGTATCCTCCAAGACTTGAATAAATACAAAACTAAAAAAAAACTAAATTAACCTTTAGATCATATAAAAAAATTGGATGGATAATATTGTACACAGTTAAAATTATTATTAATACGAGGAAGTATGAAAGATTTTTACAAGGCCTATAAGAGCATATCAATGGGTTAAAACTCCAGACACTGGGTGATTTTAAGAAATATATAAGTTGTGAAAGTAATACAATAAAAATAACTAGTAGCACTGAGGCAGCGTTAATTATTCCAGTTTTAAAGCTTTAAGGAGATAAATCGTAATGATTAATATGTTTAATGATCTCAGTAAATTAAGTAACAAACAACTAAAATAAATAATTAGCTATTATTTTTCGTTGGGTTCCGTCTTCGGTATCAACAATAAAAATTAACGTCCAAATTTAAATAAAGAGCTCTCACCTGTTTATATTTTAAATTTTTATCGATTCGTCTAAATGATTAATATTACGACGGTTTTACCTATTTCAGCTATAAATGTACAAAATCACACACATAAACATTTTAACATTATGTTTGCAGTCTTCACATGAGGAAAGGTAAAACAAACTGCAAATTCAAAAGAAAATACTGAGTTTTTGTTTCAAAGGAACTGCAAACAAAAGACATGTAAACGACCCACAAACGTTCGTGAGTATTAAGAGAAACGCAGAGCAAATAAAATGCCTGTGAAGCGTTGTTAATTTGTGGCGAGTGGAGCTCTCGTGGAGTAAATACTTCAAAACAAAACGAAAAACAAAGAACAAAGGGCCAAGTTGGTCTAACTGAAGGACACCATTAATTTAACCCCGCAACTGGTTGACAAAGTACCGAGAAACGTTGAATTTCCACCTTTGAATCTATTGTTGTCTGTCTGTCAGTTACAAGCCTATCAAGACGTTTATATATTTAGCACATAAAAAATCAATGCACCTCTTACTAAACTTATTATCCATCAGATAACTTTACAGCATATTTAAAGTCATAAAATTTAGTATGATTAGACCATTAATATTTTGTAGGTTTTTAATAATTTTATGTGTAGAGATGAAAAAAGCCAAACAATTATATTTAGCAGAACATATAAAACCCTAAGCGTATATTAGGAAACATAATGTAATAGAACATAAATTTAATAAATAATTCAGACATCGTACATTCAATTGAAGCACTTTAATTCCCTACTATTTTAAGAAGCAATACCAAATGAATCAAAATATATAACAATAACTATTAATATAACCATCAAAAACAAACAATTTTTAAATTACCATTCCTGACGTTCTAACATGCATTAATTGGTATATGGGTTATACTTTACTTTACATGATTTACAAAGAAGTAAAGTACATTTCACTGAATATTCGTCTTCGTCATATAAACTACAGTTATGTTCATAAGTTAACTATCATAAAGAGTAAAGGTATTTACAATTAAGGTATGTAGAAAATCATTTGTCAATGATTTGAATAAAAATATTATATTATGATAATAATTAAATATTATATAAGTGGTGGTAATTAAAACACTAAAGTAAAAAGTTGCAAAATAAACTTCATATTTTCAGTATAAAGTTTGATAACAGTTATGATTTTGTTTTTAAATTAATTGAATAATAAATATAGGGCCATGAAAATGAATAATATGTAAATCTGCAGGCTGTGCTATTGGAATTATCAGAAAATGGTCCTATGGCTCCGACAATGGACTAGGACTGCCTTGGTAAATTAGTAAATGGCTTAATGGAGAACGCTTAGCTGAATTATAGGGTCCGGCCAGGACTCGTGGACCTACCTATCATAGCTGGATTTGAATACAATGTCAGCCATTAACCGGAGCAGCTGGTCTCCTGCTGTCTTGCTCTAGCTGCAATATCGCGTTCTCTTATTCCTTCACAAAGAAAAGGAAAATCAAACTATCTAAGTCCTATCCCTACTTAAATTGGTAACAAAATATGTACTAGAAGAATGCTTTGATCAACAACTTTAGTAAAGTAGTAGGTCAGTAACCTTATTAGTTGCCAAAAGATTTACATCGCAACAGCGACGACTAAATTTATTAGCTGGCAACTGCAACACACACTAATAGTGTCGGAATGGTGTGAGGGAAGGGTTGTGGAATGCGGAGAGATGACATGAGTAACTTGGTTGCCGACACAGGCCAAGCTTTATTAGTTGACCCAATGTTATCTTAACATAGAATATCAGTACTATGTAATATTAAAGATGTAAATAGAAATCGGGGTAACGTTATGATAAGAGATTTCAGGCACGTAAATATTTTATCAGAAGAAACCAATTTTGGCACGTTTACATTTGAAATATAACTCAGTCTGTTTGGGTCATACTTTATTACACAGAAGCAACTAATTAAAAGCTTTGTGCGGTATCGTGTGCCGTCTTCCGCTCACCTAACATATCATTTCGAGGATGTGTGTGACCATAGTCCTAAAACTGTATATATATATATATATATATACATATTATATATACATCATATATATATATATATAATGTGTGTGTGTTTCGTGTATATGTTCGTGTGTTTATATATGTTAACACCCACAATCGTGGGCGAAGTTGAGACCTGTACGCGACTGATGATGCATCGTAAATAATGTGTCACGCGTCCCGCAGGAGAAAATTATGATTGACACCTTAAGCCACCAAAGAGGTAAAAAATATTTTCAATTAGTTAAATAGGTGTCGTGGCTAATATCTACTAATTAAAAACAGTGTTAAAACACAAAGACGAAGTCGAGTTGCGGAGCGCTACCGATCAGTTGTTGGGCGATAAACGTTTCGGTCTGCAGTGTTTTCCTTTCTCTCAAGAGAGTAAATTGGATCTTCGCTTTCGCCTGACAAAGGAGGCTGTTGTAAAAAGCTATCAATGGGCGGCCTCGAATGGGCCCATCTCGGTCCCGGGAGGGGGACAATGCCTTTTCACCTTCGATAGCAACGCTCTCTGGCCGGGTGTGGGGTATACCAAATACACATCAACCGTAATATCCTACGAGTTGTTGCGTTGCAGGCTACAACATTATTAAAACATCTTTAAAATAATAATCATAAGTTATTTTTAATCCAAAATCTTAGGTTTAGGGATTCAGGTTAATTGTAAATAACAGAATTAATTAAAAACATATTTTCCTTCATACCTGTTGGTATAATGAAAAATAAATAAATATATGTAGTTAAATGATGGTAAAATAATAGTTGTTTATTGGCGCAAACAACATTAAATTGTATTGGCCTGCCAAAAGACAGAACAGATATATTAATATATAACAATAAATTAAATTTACAATATTTATTTCAATTTAAAAATTCATCTATTGATGAATTTTTAAATTTTTAAGACGATTATTTTCGTTGTAATATCACTAATTTTCTTGTTGTTATTTTTTATTAATTTTTTTTACAGTATTCTTTACGTCTTCTATTCAGTAAAATTGTATATTTATTTTTTTTCTAATTATATTTTGGTGAGTTTTAAAATTTTCGTATTTATCTATTGTTTGTAATCATGTTGCGTTTTATTATTTGAAATCTACTATTCTCTGTCACATAAAAATAATTTAAAAACTCCTAAATTTAGATTCCAAAAACAACGATTTGGTTATTTTTCCAAACTTTTTGTGGTTGGGTGTATCATGTTATTAATGAGTGATATTATTATACCACGTTTTTCTGTTATGAATTTATTTTATTTATTGATGTGCTAAACCAACTTGGTCGTAAATAATAGAGCATTATGCACATAAAAATTTTAATGGTATAGTATATTTTAAAACTCTCTTAGTTTGAAACAATTCGCTATAACAGTTGTAAAGTTTTTATTTGTTGCTTCTGAAATCTCTTCCTAATATCATTTAACATTTAAATCCTCTCTATTATTTTATTTAATTATAAATAAAATCATGGGTTTTAGTACAATCTCCACCGTACTAATAATTTTACTCGCTTAACTTTGAAATCAATGATTCGTACAATTTTATTAGAAAATTTCAACGACTATTACTGATTTATTGCTGGAAATATAGTTGCATATGCTTTGTTTTTAAGTTTGAGGTTATATCCGTCAAATAATAAATGAAAAACATTTCTCCGATATAAACCCGTATTGCTTAAAAAGGTCCATTACTGTATTTTATTTTAAAAATTATATATGTTCACAACTTTAACTAGTAAATACTTTAAACTAGTTATATTCCCAGCTTGAAAAACCACGCATTCGGCTTGGTGCTAGTCTTGATTTAAAAATGTTTTTTGTATAGTGTCTTAAGCTTTGCATCATAGAATATTATTGTTGCTAATATTTCTGTTGGTAGAAGATTGAACGATTTTTATAATAATACATTTCATTGTCTAGGTATCTTTGAAAAGGAGTAAACGTCAACAATATATGAAATCTACCAAAAATGTGAGAGATGATTCCTGAAAAGTATTTGAATCAAAATGATTATACATATGATTTAAATGGTGATTTTTGTGGAACATGTTTTTGACTCTTTCATATGTATAAAGAGGATATTAACAAATGAGCTGCAACCTTTAAGACAAATACGAAAAAACACAAATTATAGCCAAAAAGAAATTAAAAATCCAGATAATACAAGAGGTATTAACTATATTTTTTCTTTGAAAATACTCGACTAAGAAGCTGAAAACTTTATTCGTATTAGAAAAATTACGTGGTGAAGAACCCACACGTAGTCGTTCACCCACAAACGCGAGCTCTCACTCATGCACGGACACAAAAACCCATCCGTAGTCGTTCACCCACACACATGCACACACACACACCGTTACACATACACACCGTGTCACTTCAATAGGTCACTATTCACAACAGCTGTCGACTTTCACAAGCCCGAACTGGTAAATATTTTGTTTGTTCTCCAATGCAAGTGCTCAACTTTGTTTACAATTTAAAATTAGAATACATTTGCATGATTGCTCCGCCTGCCATGAGAACAATGTCAGCTGTTGAAAGGGAGACTTTTAGGGTGATTTGTATATGTAGTTTTCGTGCCTTGTTCAAATTGCAAAACAAAATACTGAATTAATCAGTTATTTTACAAATTATCTTAGTTAATTTGCATAAGTTATTTTTTTATATGATATGAAAAGTTTATGTTATAAATATACTTACGGCTTACGTAATGATATATTTATCAATTCTAAGATACATTGTCATTTATCCTGCTAATGCTTCTGATTTGGATTGGTGATATACAGGTTTAAATAGATGTATTAAATTAAAATATTAAAGATTCAGATTCTTGGTGAATTCAGAATTGAAATTATCACATGCAGTTTGAGATTTAGTAGATAGGCGTTGTGTGTATTCAAATTTCAAAAGTGTATTTTTTAGCTTAAGATTTTTACAATTTTAAACATGTTTTTAAACATGTAGAAAGAGTAAGGTTCTTTTAATACAAGGTTAAAAATTAAAGGAAAAGTTGTATTCATATAAAAGTAACTTTAAATGTTAGATTAAAATACAAACTGTTCGTTCTGACGTGGCAGGCAAGTAGTCTCTTAACAGTTGCAGAGAGCGACGAACATGCCGTGAAACCTCGCTCATTTGTGTCGAGAAGAACTTGCGAAATAAATACAACAAACAAAAAAACAAAGGATAAAGGGTCAAGTTGCTCTCTACAGAGTACACCATTAATTCAACCCCACAAAAGCTCGACAAAGGGGCTACAAAGCGCTGAAGAACGCTGCATTTTTGCCTTTGTTAAGTGAATAATTGCGAAAGTTGTCCGTCCCACAGACCAACACGGAACTGTTGCCGTGCATTAAGGTTTCAAACGGTTCCGGCCGTGATTCACTGTTAAAAGAATATTTTAGGGCTATCTATCCACTAATTGAACTTTTTATCTGTGTGATCATCATATGGGTGTTTAGTGTAAAATAAGTTTCCTCTGATATGAATTACGATCTAACAAGCTTATGTGCTTATATATTTATTTTGTTAAATTTTGGACACTGATTTTTATTTAATACAAGATTAAATTCTAAGTTAGAGTAACAATAAAAATAATATACATAAACAGTCATGATGATTCATGAATACGACTGCATTGTGTCAACGATTAAGTCATTGCTCAATTGAGTCAGTTAATTTTGAAAACTATTTTTTATAGTACCCAATTTTTTACTCGTATTTACTTTGGGTTCAGCTACGTGGTACAGTAATATTATAGATAATTAAATATCAGTATCATGTGAAAATATATGATCTGTAATAACCGTATCCATAGTTAAACACGGTGCTAAATCAAGTATTAAAATATTCATTCTATTTCACAAAAAATATAGTTTGATATAGTATATGTTGTATAACAGATCTCATTTTTTATGTAATTAATAATAGGAGGATGTTCGTTTATACTTAAATTAACTAAGAGGACTATTAAATTGTAGTTAAATCAAAATATTGAAAAAGTCTGTATACTGTAAAATAAAATTATATCCAGCTTTACCCATTATTAATTTAATAATTTCAATTCTGTTTAGGGTTTTTATAGATTTCATTTTCAACAATTAAAAAAAAATAGTTATGTTATTCCTTTCAATACCATGATTAGTCAATATAATATTGACTCCTCTTTCTCTCTTTATCCTCTACGTTTCCCAATGTAATGCAACACCTGACGTTACGTCTTCCCCTGTAGTTGTAACGAAACTCTCTGTTAACATCGAGTTTAATCTAGTTAATAGTCACCATCTTGATATTTACTTCTCAAACAAAATTTCTACATTCCAACGTATTACATAGTCATGTATCAATTAACAGGTAGCCTAACATTTTAACAAACATATTCATGTAATACATTTTGTAAAATATGTATAATCAAGTATTTTAGTGTTATTTTATGTTTACAGTAATAGCCTAGTTATGGTTAGTGACTACAAACGTAGCGAGAGGTCGATTGGGTCCTTTCTTTGTCGGGAATATTCCTCTTGGTTTCCAGTAAGTTGACAATGGCTCTTGCATCCAATTATATAATGTTGTCAGCCAAGGTTGTTCCGCTTATTTTCCTTTGGAGTCTTCGGTCTCCTCAATTTTATATTTGATGGAAAGTCACGACAAATTAAAACTCTTTCTATCCATAGCAAAGCAATAATCTTAAATACTCTTATCATAAATTATTTTACATTACATAACAGTAAGCCATACTATTTGCTTTCATTAATTAAATTAAAGCTTCCAGTATACAAGATAAATAATAGATCTAGTAAAAACAAATTTAAAAGATTAATTTACGTCAATTTAGTTATGTAGCACAAATTGTAAAATTTCTCAGATACTTGATTCTTCTAAATTCCCACCCATTGTCCGTATTCAAACTGTCAGAGGAATAATTAATAAGGAATTTTATCCGAAACATTTGAAAATTTTTTTAGTATTTTTTATGTTTTTAACATCATAGTTCCGAATTTAATTAGCATTGCTTGATTTCTGAAGAACAAAATTAGATCACGTACGAGTATATTAGGGACATTCTAATTATATTTTAAACAGGGTCGTAGATTTGCAATAGGATAGGAAGTGTATTTCCTTTATAAGGAGATTCGTGAGGTAACTAGGTTCGAGCCTTCTTTGTTTGTCCGAAGCTGGTAAACTAGATTAAGTGGTAAATAGCTTCTTCTTTAAAGAGGGCGAACGCCTTCTCCCCTGAGTACCTTTTACCGATAATGGATTGTCGTAATTAATTCAATATTGAATAGAGTATAGCATTACGAAGTTATAAAACTTAAATAGTTTAACGAGAAACTTATTAAAGGTGTTTGGACTTCATAAAAGGGATCAGATACATAGAGATAGTAAATCATAGATAAATAAATAAATTTTTTTTCGATTTAAAAGATAGAATCATTTATTTTTACCTTCAACAATTTTTAAAGTACAATGTAGTTCTAACACGTATTTTTTTAAATTATATTTGTATCGCTATTTTTTTAATATAATTTACTTCTAAAATTATTAATGTTGTGTACGGTTTGGCTATTTTTATCCTCCTTGGTCCTAACGATGTAAGTTTTGTAGTGGTTTTGAAAGCAATTACAATAATAGTAATATTTTACTTGAATGATGTAAATAAGCATGAGCGTCAGTTCTTTACTTACTATTTTACATTCAATAAGTCCATTTTTACATGGTTTCTTTAGCTAAAGGTTTGTCCTGACCTAGCTATTATTGGTGATGGTTTTGGTTTGGAATTTCTCGGAGATACAGTATTGTGGGAAAAGATGTTCCTGATGTGAAGATCGAACTGTACTGACTTTCATTAAAATATCCAGAAGCTAAATGTTATTAAAACTAAAATAAATAGTTAATAATACTTGGTAACTAATTACCAATAATTTAAAACCCCTTGGAAATGAATTATTACAAACAATAACCGTCCATACCTAATACCTAAATAGTATTGGGCAACAATTGCAATAATGAAACTGCCTCTTTGCCTCTCATCAATAACGTATTGCTAGATTATTAAAGTAGTCTATTTTTCTCGTGTAGAATCCACTTTTACGGGGTTTCACGGTTATGCACTTTGAGAATTTCGTATTTCTATTTTTATTTAAATAAGGATTTTGTTCTAAAAATATGGCAATGGGTGAAAAATAATCACCATAATTTAGTAGTTATTTCAACATTATTAATTTTGCTGGTCTCATTGGCTATGAATTCTGGGTCTTTTCCTGGCATAATTTGGTATAAAAGACACTTTAAAAGGAACCTAAAAAGATTAAGGAGCTCTTGCTACCTATGGTTAGGAACCCAATTAAAATTTTGAAAAAAAACATACTAAACTTCCCTCAAACTCGTAATAAATTGATTTTTAAATTTAGTCATATAAACAACAGACATTTTTTGATAAAACCTAGTTCTAAGTCGTTAAATGTCGTTAATGTCGGTGTGCCTCGTGATCTAAATACAGTCCCAAGTATTACTAATTCTTTCAACTATAGGCTTATACTTATAATATAAGTGATATGGGTACACTTTCACGAATAGACTATATTCTCCCATTTTGGATAACCAAGATTGTTTTCTATCTATTAATTGGATAGTCCAGGACCAGATTAGATGTCTTTATGCAACAGAAGTAGCCATATTAAAGATAGGTGAGGAACCAATATGAAATTGAAGCTTACTACACTCGGTAGACAAACCACCTTCTACAGTATTCACATTAACACCTTCCTTACATTGAATTACCAGTTGCTACGTCCGGTTAAAGCTCATTTCTGTGAGTGAGCTTTTGGTGGGTTAAATAAAAATGTGACATAATACGTCACTAATTAATTTGAAAGCAATAGCAAGTCACTTAATGCGACACAGCGGTATTCTCATTAACGAACACACGCATTGACTGCGAGCAGCTAGTGGACATTTAGCGCCGGACAAAGCCACCTACACGTTTCATAAATGTTTTCACACCAACGAGAAAATCCTACGCGCTCTGATGTCAGTAATTTGTAGCGAGTATTTGATTTAAACACGCGGTTAAACACTTCAACACAAAGGGAAAGGAACAAGTTTTATAACACTGTGGGGTGGGATTGAAAAAGAAACTACAGATCCCAGTGTTTATAAATTCCAGGTTTTCTCAATAGGAGGTTTTTCTGGCTTAAACTCCAATAAAAACCTGTTTAGCTTTGTTGTGCTGGCTTGTTTGGTATCAAACCTAGATGTTTTGTAGATTAATGACTCATTCAAAGTTATTTGCATAGTGACAACGTTTTTAAACAACAGCAATACTGAAAGTTACAAAAAAACTTTGTAGAATACAGTTCTGAGACTTCATTTAAACATTTATTACTGTAACTCCTTTTGTATACATATAAAAACATTCATATTGAAAATGTTATATCCACAAATTAAAAAATGACTTTTATTGACTAAACCCGTTCATTATCTTGTAAAACGGTTGATAAGAAATTAATATTTTATAATAGTTTTGAAATAATCAATGATTTGGTTTTTCCCATATGACTAAACTAGATTTTAGACGTATCTGGAACTCAAAAGTCGTATAAAGTTCGATAATGTTAGAAGTCGTTTGCTCTTCCTCGGCTTTACGAGCCAACGTATCTTCGTTGTGACCCCCAGCCTTGTGTGTATGCAGCCTGAATTTTCAATTTATAACAAAGATCTTAAACATAAGCTACTATAGTTCCAGTTGCCAAGCTCTAACATCGTTGGACTCAGCAATAAATTAATAAAAAATGTGAAAATATTTCATGAAAAACCAAAATCCATCAACACGTAGGATTTTCTTTTGTCTGTAAACAAACATTCTCTTACCGCGAGATTTACCTATTTCACGTTTTCTTTTTATATAAAAAAAAACTAAGATAAAATTACAAAATTATTGAAATAATTTCTTTGCAGAACAGAGTTTTTGTGCTGCTTAAATTAATAGATTCGTATTTGACGTACTGATATCAAATATAAATGATTGGTTATCTATTACCTCACAAATACAATTCACTATTAAATGTAATCTTTGATATGATATTAGAGAAGTATATAAAGTATAAACTAAACTACCATTAAAGGCTTTTAAAACTTATTATTTACTAGTTTACCCGTCGCGAGTTGCTGCGATGTAAAAAACTAAATAATCAAGGTTTAGGTTCGTTGGCAAATATAAAACACAATATAACTACAATTACCCATCTAAAATTCTATCTAGGTATTTTAAGTCAGATCATGTATGAAAAATTAGTGTTTTCATGAGAACTTGAGTCATTAATGTTTATATAAATAAATAAATAAATAAATAAATATATATATATATATATATATGTGTGTGTGTGTGTGTGTGTGTGTGTGTGTGTGTGTGTGTGTGTGTGTGTGTGTGTGTGTGTGTGTGTGTATTTTTTCAATCATTGCGCAATCTATTTTGCATTGGATCTGATCATTAATACTTCTATACTTCTCTTTTAAAGTTTGTCACATGAATTATTCATTGATTTATCTACATAGATTTATGCACTGTGTGACGCATTGTTTATGTCACATTACAGTTACATAAGTTTTACCTTTATTTATCCTTTAAACTGATTATAAAATAAATAAAGTTCAAACATACTTATAACAAACAAAACACAAAATATGGGAACAAATTATTTATAGTAATACCACACTTAATTAATATTGCCAATAAATGATACTTACGACTGGGTGATGAGAAAAAATATTACCAATAGCTCCAAAACTTACCTGAAACAAAGTACAAATCATGGTTTGTGTACACACCTTTTTGGATGAATGTAATTAAAATGCAAGAAAACAAGTAAAGCAAAATATCTTTAACTCTTTATACAAATCGCTATAGACCTTTACTTACTTCAATTTATTTATTCACCTTCACTTATACTTACTTTTTCAAATTACAATGTAGTTTTAGCGAATGTCCCATAGGGAATGTGCTATTACTGTAGATTGTACTAAAAAATGGTGTTTTTGAGTTTTTCATATGTAGTTAAAACATTTTAAAATGTTATCTTTTATCATTAGAATCAGTTTAAAGAGCTACACAATTTAGGACTTTGAAATTCTTCTCTATCTCCAACAATTATTGAGATATTAAAAATTTAAACACAGTACATTGTATTTTAGAGCTTCAATGTTCATCTTATGGAGAATAAGAAGAAATAATATTTCACTTGTCAATATATATACTTTTGGATGAAATTTGGTATTTAGCTTCATGTGGTTAAGAGATCCATCCATATAAGAGTGAAATCATAGTTCATCTGAACATTATGACTAGCTGTCATAATGTTCCTACATACTCTTTTCCCGTGATAATTATATAGAGAAAAGGAAAACTCCTTTATTTATGGACAAACGTTTATAAAACTTGGTATAAATGGTCAAAATAAAACTGTTTATGATATAAATGTCTACTTTAAGTGTTCCTCACAGCATCAAGCCTGCATACTCTTTCCCATGTTGACCTTATGGAGAATAGGCAAATAAGTATTATATTTATGGACAGATGTTGATAATAATCGTCATATATTATTATTATTATTATATTATTGATTTGAAAATTCGAGTACGCAGGTCTGTTGTGACGGGGGTATTTTATTTTAACCTTTTATCAGGTTGAAAAAGTCAAATAAAAGAAAATACGTTGGTTTTGGCATTTATATTGAATAGTCACATAAATCCTGTACACGCCAAATAAACGGGATATAATCCTCTACCAAGGACACAACACCAGTCGCGTTCTCATGATAAGCTTCTTATCAACAAAAGCCTGATCCTGAGGTGCGAGTTGAAACTTTACCTTTTCCAACCACCTGTTTACCACTAACTTTTTTATTTATGAATAAACTTAACACATTTACCACCTGTTTCCTTTTTATTATTGTGTTTACCTGACTTTATTAAACTATTTTTCAAATTAATTTAAATCTTTGACCTACAACTATTTTTGTATTTGATTTAAAAGAATTCGCAACCCAAAATGGCCATATTAAAGTAAAATCTGGAATGTTTTACCTTAGATCTTAGAGATATGCAAGAGAAATTTTAAAGAAATTACTTTTTTCAAACTCGTACGTTTTTAGGTCTAAAATAGATTTTTAACTAATTTATATATTTTAACTGTGTAAAAAAATTAAAAATACTGTAAAATAAACAGAACAAATATATTCAAATGTAAACAAAATTAAAATTTTGTTATAGCTTTTTTTAATGAAAAAACCAATGTTTGCACCAGTTTGTTCATTTATAAAGAGCCTCAGGTCAGTTACTGATTGTCAGAGGACTTTCCCTGACTTGTCGCGACTTTAGCGTGTTTGACACAGGACAAAGAGTGCTTCAGTGTGTTAGCATGATCAACCAAACTCTCTCTTTCTTTAGCAGTGAAAGTCGATTACAGTTTATCGAAAGAAACATTTTTTAGTAAGTCATCGTGTTCGAAAACTGTTCACCGTACCGGATAAGAAAGCTACCATGAGCTAATCTTGTTTAGAAACAGTAATACCATTTACGAGTACGTAACAACAAATCATTAAGGATTAATAACAAATTTGTATCAAAACTTTTACTTAACGTGATTATTTAGGTTATTATTAATAAACTCCTATATATTAACAAATGATACACATTGTAGATCGTGACACTTAATGTATTACGTATCTTACGTGACTCTGGGTTTCAATTAGTTGCGGGCTCTTATATATTTTTAAATCTAATTTATTTACCTGTACATGTCCGATTCTTTACTGATAAGTTCACTATTCACATTGCTAGCACGTATAAGGAATAACATAGTTTCCAGGTTTTATATTATTGACTAACCTCAAATAAAAAAGTGGTCCGTGAAATACAAAACAGTCAAACCGAGATCTGATTCAAATTGGAGGACGTAACAGGCGTGAAGCCAGCCAGCTCTTGGACCGTCACTGTTGCATAGAAATCTTTGGACAGATCAAACAGCAGACCGCTACAGCGTATTGTGTCTTGGGCAATGGAGGAAGTTTAGATCCAGTCCGCTACTCGGCTACGGCACCGTAAAAAGGCTAATTGCTCTGACTACGGTGCCTGCTAACAGTATACAGGATAGGCCTACCGAATAGAAAATCAACTACCTTCCTACTCGTGTAATGGAATAGTGCGTTCTCAAATATCAGCTTAGAGTATTTTAAAAAAGGTTTAAATGAATTTAATGATAATAATTATGTGAATGGAATTTATTCATCAACTAATAAGCTATGAAAACTGAATTCCACAAATATTTTATGTAGGTAACATTAGATTTGTAGGGTCTAGGTCGAATAAAAGTGATGTTTTTTCTTTCATTTCAGATGAAATGAAAGAGAAAACATAAGGAAATATTATCATTATTCAATAAGACTTTCTACGTAAATATGTGTAATAAAAAATCTGAATAAGGGAAAAGTTAAGAAATTATTCTGTCTAAGAAGTACATAATATAGTTATAAAGTTTGTTCGCCAACTATTTTTGAAATCCTTATTTAAGTAGTGGTTCTGACATGGTATTATACGTCTAAATTTAAATGCTTTAGAAGGTCAAAAGATAAATGCTGTATTAACGTAATACGAACATCAAAATAAAATTAACACAGAAATGTTTGTTTAGAATTAATATAAAGGAATTGTTTTGCTAAATAATAAGACAAATTTTAAAACTTGCATTACCAAAATACCTTCATTCACCTTCACACCTTATGCGAATGGCATCTATTTTAATTTCCTGTATCTATTTGATTAGATTAGATTAGATTGGATTAGATTAGATTATACCACAGTCAATGTATCAACCGTTAAGATCAGGTCAAGTAATATACAGGATTAATGGTAAATCATGTAACTCCTGATTAAGAATCGAGCTCATTAAGGAGGTTTAAAAATTAGTAAAATCTTAATATTAAAGTTATGAGGATGGTTGTGTTTATAATCTAGTAGTTTTTACTTCATGAGACATATTTCGATTGTTTTTTCCCAGAGAGCACTTTTAGGGTTGGACAGTTTTGTTTATTGTTGCAAATAATTGTTTAATATGATGCTTATTCATAATAAGCTATTTCCTAGATAAATTTAAAACTGGTAATAGTAATAATAAGAGCAACAACCGATATTCAGAACACCTTTTGAATCCGTTAAGGATTTGAAGACCGTCATAATAAGTGGATTCTGAAATACAAACAAGAGTAAATGTTGTGGTCGGACAAGTAACGCGATCAACAGGCCTCGCGAGAGAGGATATGCGCGCTGGTAGCGTCACCGCCAGCTTCCGGTACCGACTGGTGCGTGATGTGGCAGTTCCGGCTTGGGGTCGTGCCCAGCGGGCTGTAACTCTAGGCGGAGCCCCGTCGCCGTCCGCTGATAACGTAATGGGAGACCGCAGGCTCGGGGTGGGGCCCGCCGGACAGCTTTATCCCCCTTCTTTAAGTTTATGTTTGGTTCCATACATATCTTAGCTTTGATGTAAACTTCTTTATAAGCCTAGTTGAAGGCTTTAAATATTCTTTAAAAAAAAATCGTCTCAAGACGGAGCCCGTGAAATAAAATTAAAAAATAGAATCGTTGTATAACTGAACACGCTATAGTTGTAATCTTGAAACGCGATGTGTTGTTTCGAAACTTGATATATTATGACGCCGCATATTTGTGCAGAACGTATACGATTTACAATATATTTAACGTTATGATTGTTTTACATATGAAACGTTTTTGTCATATTCGTTAATTAAAAATTACTTACTTGGGCGGTTTTTGTACAACGCTTACAGAAATACTTATCCTGTATTTCACATTTTATTTTTAAAAACTTTTCTTCTCAGAACGTATAATAAGGAGGTGGAGAGTAGAGTTTCCAGTCGCGTCTCGGATTAGACCGGTTGGGATATAAGGAGCTTATCATATAGAGGTGTTTCCATGATAAGGCGTAAGGCCTACTTCACTAGCTGCTATGTATTCACTAAAAAAATAATTTGATTAAAATTAGAATAATGGCACATGGTGGGTAAATGAAATGATTGAAAAAAGAAGAAAAATATGGTGATATACATTGGAATAATTGTAAAACCTTGTATTATGCATTTCGAATTGTAAAACATTAGGCAATCAACCTAAATTTGTTAGATTTTCTAAAATAATATCTATTATTTATGAAGACATGATTCGTCCAAGTTAAACGCTGATTCATCATTCTCTTAATTTTATTTTTGAAAGCAAAAGCACTCATTTCCCTAAATATGTTAATATTCATATATTCCTGTCATAGTTATCTTAGCCTCAGATTAAACCCCATAAACCGGCGCTAACAAGGTAGTTCGTCTTGAGACACGCTGAATCCTAATGTGCACTGATTAACCTCGCCTTCAGCACGCGATCGCTTAGTATACCTACATCACCTACAGCTGGTAGCATATTACGATCGAAGATTCTTACTAGTAATATAGGAAGAAACTCACCGAGCAAGGTATACTTTTTCCTCTCACCATTAAAGTGCCTAACTTAAAAAATTGCCAGAAAGTTCAATCTCATATGGATTAGGTATTTATGTACATTTTATTACAAACTAACTGACCCGGCGAACTTCGTAACGCCTAACAGGAAATACATGTTAACTTTAAGACTGGCCATGCCCTGAAGTTAATTAGCATTAGCTTCGCTGTGAAAGCTTTAAATATACAACAGCTGATTATTATAATAAACTCAATATGTATAAACATTGTAATTATGTTTTATTTGGCAAACATATAAACACGTGACTTTCAATCATACAGAAAATAAAGAAATATAACTACAGTTCATAATTCCCAAAAACTGTAAACTATTAACGTGGTGAATAATGCTGTTCATTTTGTACAGCACATATTTACTTCATAGTTTTACATTAGTGAATGATTCAGATGGCATTGTATAGTAAAGCATATGGCTAACGGACAGTAAAAAAACTACTGGTTTAAGAAATCAAATGTTTTGATTGTAGATAATTTGTGAACAAACTTATTCCCCATAAGGTTAACATTAGAAATTTAAAACGCCATAAAATGAAAATTAATTGAATTTATGGAAACAGTATATGCCTAAAGCACGACCGGAGCAGAGACGAATCCGAAAAATTTAAAACATTAAAATCGGTCCAGCCGTTCTCGAGTTAAAACGAGCGTAACTAACACGACTTTGTTATATATATTTAGATTTCCTTGCCTACAAATTCTAGGAAAATACATTTTTTGAGCTAGACAGAAATTTCTGACGAATTTCTTCAAAGGTTAGACTTATTCCGACTACACTTGACATTATGCAAGAAATATGGGTAAATGTATTGAGCCTAAAATAAGCTAAAATAAATATATAAGTGCGAATGAAGCGAACATTAATGTGGTTATTTTAGTAGAAAAAATAGCATCGGCTGGAACTGCAGAGAAAAGTACAATATTTCACCGGAGGATTTTGTACTAGACAGAGCATCCAATGATCCTGAGTGAAGCACAATGGTAGTGACCTCTCTACAATGTGATGAGGTCTGAGTAATCATGTGACTGGCGTGGCGTCTGGTCTGATGGAGATGTGTCGAACTACAGCAAGAGCGAAGGAATGGACAGCTTTACTCTTCGATTGCTTGGTTTAAAAAATATGAAAATGAAACTAATTGATAGTAAGCGGGGAAACTAAAATAAAAAACATTTGAAGTCTGGTAAAATGTAAACCAATACAAATGTAAAAAACAAGTGATTGTTATTGTTCATCACTTTCTAGCTTCTTAATATTGCTATTACGTGTAAAGCGAAAACATAACCGAGGTTCAACACCAGTATAATTAATTAGCAGGTATTCGGTTAGTTCTGTTAGAAGCAAAATTAAAACTATGAATTAACCTAAATAATTTTTATCTAACATATAAAATTTATAAAATCTGTATATATCAGATTTAGTACTAATGTTTTTTAAAAGATTTGCAGGTCTAGATAAACGTCGTAGGAACAGTGATGGAAGATAAATTATAGATCAAACATGAAAGTAAATATCATTACCATATCATTTATAAATATATTTTTTATAAAAATAATATAGAAATATAATATTTATAGTTTTTTTATATAATTTGCCAAAAAATGGAAACTCTAAATGGTCAAATAGATGCATATGGTAAAATAGAAATTAAACGTATTTTTTATTAAAACATTATCTCTGTAAGTCATAAAAAAACAGGGCAAAAAAGATGTATGCTGAAGTTTTTTTTATAAGTCTCGTAAATAAGCAACCTTAATCAAAATTCCAAGGGACTTTTTACTTTTGGTCCAAAATATATATACAAAACAGAAAGATAAAAAATAACAAAAAAAACTATAAAATAGCTTGTGAAAACCGGAAAGAAAAAAAAATAACTTTTAATAATAACTGGTAATAGTTTTTATAAATTTAAACAATATTGTTATTGTTCATATTTCTATCTTAATATTATACTAAAGCGAAAACATAACCGAGGTTCAACACCAGTATAATTAATTAGCAGGTATTCGGTTAGTTCTGTTAGAAGCAAAATTAAAACTATGAATTAACCTAAATTTGGAAATATAATCATACCGGTATATATCAGTTTAGACTACATAGGTTTTTGATAAATTGTATGTCTAAACAAACATTTAAAATCTGTATATATTAGAGATTAACAAGCAACGATGAAGTATAGGTTGACACGTGAAGCAAGAGTCGGAGAAGGTGCATGGCTCGAGATACGTCGTAGGACACCAGTGATGGAGAGATATACAGTATTAGAACAAAACTGCTCTAGATAAATATACATACCGTACGATCACTGGGGCGTCATTTGAGAATATCATTTGAGAATATATAATATATTTTACGTATAATACTTTAGCAAAATATAAATATATAGTTTTCTATGTATTATTAAGAAAATGCATTATTTCTACCAATTTGCCAAAAGAATGGATAACTCTAAATGGTCAAATAGATGCATATGGTAATAAACAGTAGAAATTAAACGTATTTTTTACTATTAGAACATTATCTCTGTAAGTCAGAAACATAAGTTAAGAAACGACATGGGCAAAAGAGATGTAGTTGTTGCTGAAGTTGGAAGTTTATATCTTGGGCAATAAGTCTCAATTCGCTACTAACTTAACTTTGTTTCAACCTTACATCAAGGAGTTTCCAAGGGGTACTTTTTACGTTGTCCAATAATAGTGATATAAACAAGTATCAGGAAAAACTAAAACAAAACAGAAAGAGGTAAAATATAGCTCTGGTGAAAACCGGAAGAGATTAAAATAAAAATATTAATTATAATAACTAAAGGTAATTAGTATATATGAGAAAATGTGCAGGACAAATTAAAATATACGTTCCAGCCATTAACTACTAACTAAACTATTATAACTTTTGTAATAGTCCTTCAATGGATTCTTATCATGTATTATGAAGTTTAAAATAATACATTTTATCAGATAAATCAGTATTAAAATTGCTACATACTACAATAATTCTGTTCTATATGATAATAGAACTGATAGGCGTTTGAGACAAATATAGAGCATAAACTTTCGAATGCTTTGACATGAATGGTAAAACGAACGTTTGCTCCATTCAAATTTACTTACTGCGGAAAAATCCTCACGTAGGGCTACACACCGACCTGGTCAGTGGCTAACCTCGTTGGGCCGGTGCCCAGTACGTCACTCGGTACATATAGGATCAAATGCAATACAGTACTGCCGTAAACTGATTCAAATATCTTATATTAATTGAAATTACGATTAATATTTATGAATACTGCTTGTAATACAACTAAATAAAAAATAAACTCTCTCGTATAAGGTGAGCAATTAAATTCACAGTCTTTTACAATCCTGACAAAATTGGGTAGATTCTTAAAATATCCCATGTCAAAGGGAATATAATATTCGTCGTATATGAAATATTTGATTTTATTTCATAGCTTGTTTGAAAGAAGCCCGCACCGGCTTACACGGGTTACATTTCTCCAGGCGCTCGTCTGAACGCCAACTGACTTTGGCCTTTCAATCTTTTGAAAACGTTTTCATGAATTTAATTTTTAAAATCAATTTTCATTTTTAATACTAAAATCTATCTTTTGCCTTCATTGAGTGATTGACTTAGGCGATATTGTTGATAATCTAACCCAATATCTTATATTTAAGATACCAATATGAACCAACGTAAAGTTTCGATCTAACATTTACCGCTAAAATAAACATTAAAGGTAAATATGGCATTAATGTGGAAGACTTATTAAATATAACTTAAATGGGACAAAGTAAGTGGTGTAACCGGCAAAAACAATTGTATTTATGTATATCAGGTGAGTAATTTCAACTAAAATTATCATGTTTTCATTGGTTGGTCATTGGTTTTCATTGGTCATTCGTTTGGTTTCAATTTAAATACATGTGAATACGAAAATTGCAATTTAAAAGTTATTTGAACCACATTATTTTGTAACATTCGTGTTAAATTGGATGGTATTTTTATAAGTTAATTTAAACTGTGAATTTAACTATAACTATTATACTTGTCAGACATGAAATTTATTTGAATGAAGAACGTTCTGATAAACGAGTGTTTCCCTTCATTCTGAAAAAGGTTACTTTAGAAAGTTAGAAATAAAAATTCCCTGATCCACGTGGGCAAGAAGAATGTAGTTTTTGCGAGGTTGGAAGTTTATTTCTTAGGAAATAACTCTCAATTCCGTCCATTATCAACATTTTTGTATATACTAAGAGTATAAAAAGTTATATTATATAAAAGTTTATTAATGTGGTGGACAATAATCTCTTATGGCTCATGTGGACAATTACGATGTAAAAAATGAAGGACATATTTATAAACATAGACTAAAACGTGAAAAAATATGTCAAATTAAAAAAAACGTAACGGGAAATGGTAAAGGCTATTTAAAAAATCAACCTTTCTTGTTGCAAAAAAGTAGAATGATGGTGGAACAAAATTGGAATAACAATTTTTAAAATTTGTTTAAAGTGATGATGTTTGAATGTTGTAATCTCAAAACAATCGAATATAACCTGATTGCGTTCGACTTTCAATATTGGGAGTCAAACAAACAGTTTTCAATTACTGTACTAAAAACTTAATAACCGTTGTTTAAACCGTTCTAGCAATTATTATGTATGAGTATTTCATTTCATTAAACAATAACTTTTGAATACATATTAATAATATATTAATAATACATGTTATTATTAGTAATAACATGATTAAAGTTATAATAATATGATTTTTATTGAAAATCATATGGTTTCAAAATTTTTCTTATAAACCTTACTTTTTATTTATTTATATTATGTTTTTTTCATGTTCACCATATCTTCTTTGCATGAAAACTTTTATATTAAAAACGAAAATTAGCAAAAACAGCCATACTCGTTTACTACACTAGTCTAAATTTATTTAAAAAAATGTATGTATAATCGTGAAATATTTCAATGCAATTAAAATTCACCTTTTCTTATAAATTCAAAGCATGTAATGGCCAAAGGTTTATTGAAAATAGTCCAGAAAATAATGTTTTGTTTTATTACAGGGCTATGGATATAGTGATACGGCGATAAACAACGGAAGATTAAGAAAGCGTTTCAACCAAGATACAGTGTCAGGTTACCAAGGCGGCATCCACAGCTACTGTAGTTCTGTCGCTGACAACCTATCCGAACATCAATCACGTACAAAGCGACCTGGCGAGGAACCTGCTTTCATCTCATGACAGAGGACTGTCCTACCACTACCACTCAATAGATCACTAATACCTCAACACAATCACGTACAAAGCGACCTGGCGAGGAACCTGCTTTCATCTCATGACAGAGGACTGTCCTACCACTACCACTCAATAGATCACTAATACCTCAACACAATCACGTACACAGCGACCTGGCGAGGAACCTGCTTTCATCTCATGACAGAGGACTGTCCTACCACTACCACTCAATAGATCACTAATACCTCACAAAGCGACCTGGCGAGGAACCTGCTTTCATCTCATGACAGAGGACTGTCCTACCACTACCACTCAATAGATCACTAATACCTCAACACAATCACGTACAAAGCGACCTGGCGAGGAACCTGCTTTCATCTCATGACAGAGGACTGTCCTACCACTACCACTCAATAGATCACTAATACCTCACAAAGCGACCTGGCGAGGAACCTGCTTTCATCTCATGACAGAGGACTGTCCTACCACTACCACTCAATAGATCACTAATACCTCACAAAGCGACCTGGCGAGGAACCTGCTTTCATCTCATGACAGAGGACTGTCCTACCACTACCACTCAATAGATCAATAATACCTCACAAAGCGACCTGGCGAGGAACTGCTTTCATCTCATGACAGAGGACTGTCCTACCACTACCACTCAATAGATCAATAATACCTCACAAAGCGACCTGGCGAGGAACCTGCTTTCATCTCATGACAGAGGACTGTCCTACCACTACCACTCAATACATCACTAATACCTCACAAAGCGACCTGGCGAGGAACCTGCTTTCATATCATGACAGAGGACTGTCCTACCACTACCACTCAATAGATCACTAATACCTCACAAAGCGACCTGGCGAGGAACCTGCCTTCATCTCATGACAGAGGACTGTCCTACCACTACCACTCAATAGATCACTAATACCTCACAAAGCGACCTGGCGAGGAACTGCTTTCATCTCATGACAGAGGACTGTCCTACCACTACCACTCAATAGATCACTAATACCTCACAAAGCGACCTGGCGAGGAACCTGCTTTCATCTCATGACAGAGGACTGTCCTACCACTACCACTCAATAGATCACTAATACCTCACAAAGCGACCTGGCGAGGAACCTGCTTTCATCTCATGACAGAGGATTGTCCTACCACTACCACTCATAGATCAAAATATACAAAGCGACCTGGCGAGGAACCTGCTTTCATCTCATGACAGAGGACTGTCCTACCATCACTTTAGATCACTAATACCTAACAAATCACTAAAGATTAAAGAATGCTTTCATCTCATGACAACTGTCCTACCACTACCACTCAATAGATCAATAATATCACAAAGCGACCTGGCGAGGAATGCTTCATCTCATGACAGAGGACTGTTACCACTACCACTCAAAATCACTAATAAAAAAGCGATATGCTTTCATCATGACAGAGGACTGTCCTAATACCACTCAATAGATCACTAATATCACAAAGCGATGCGAGGAACTGTTATCATGACAGAGGACTGTCCTACCACTAAAAAATAGATCACTATTTAACACAATCATGAAAGACCTGGCGAGGAATGCTTTAATCTCATAGAGGACTGTTAATACCACTCAATAGATCACTAATACTAAAAGCGACCTGGAACTGTTTCATCTCATGACAGAGACTGTCCTAAAACTCAATAGATCACTAATATAACACAAGTACAAACGATGGCGAGAATGCTTTCATCTCATGACAGAACTGTCCTACACTACCACTCAATAGATCACTAATATAAAGCGACCTGGCGAGGAATGTTTTATCTCATGTACAGAAGACGTGTCCTAACTACCACTCAATAGATCACTAATACCTCAACACAAATACAAAGCGATAGAAATGCTTTCATCTCATGACAGAGGACTGTAAATAAATAATAGATCACTAATATAACACAATAGACAAAATCGAGGAATGCTCATCTCATGACAGAGGATGTTACACTAATATAATCACTATAATAAAAATCACGTCACAGCGACCTGGCGAGTGTTTCATCTCATGACAGAGATGTCCTACACTACCACTCAATAGTTCAATAATACCTCACAAACGATGGCGAGGAATTTCATCTCATGACAGAGGATTCTAAATACCACTCAATAGATCAATAATATACAAGCGTGCGATTAATGTTTCTATGACAGAATTTAATACCACTCAATAGATCAAAATAAAAAAAGCGACCTAAATGTTCTCTCATGAAAAACGGTATACCACTAATATAACAATAATCTAAAAATGAGGAATCTTTATCTAAAAGAGAGTTAAAAAATAGATCAATATTACCTAAAGCGACATGGCGAAATCTGCTTATTATGAAGTCCTACCAACACTCAATAGATCATAAATAAAATAATCTTATCTCATGACAGAATGTAATAAATATGTAATATATGGATCAAACTTTTTTATCGATGTTAAATTCATAATAGAAAAAAAAAAAAGATGGCGATATCTTAAGTAAAAAATTATTTAAAAATAATATCATATATCAAAAACATACAGTTTTGAACTTATCTTTTTATTTTATTATATTGATTTGGACTTTGAATAACAGGACTATTTTTTATTTTCAAGATAGATACTTCCGCTTCACTTTTTTGGCGCTATGTAGGAAAGATATAGTATTCCATCCGCTCAGGTTTGACAGCGCAACAAGCCAGCGTTTCCGACTCCCTGATATTCACCGACCGTAACTCCCCTCTCTTGACCGCCACCCCTGGGCGTAGCCCTGGGCCACTTCCTTGGCCTCACATGCTCATCAACTGTGTCATTCTACACTTTTCACCCGATGTATACTTCATAAATAAATCGTGCGATTGGATGTAGACATCTCGGAGGATTAAACTTATAGGGGAGCAAAATTCTAGCTATGCGTTAAAACTAAAAAATATAGAATAAAAAGTGTAATTCCAATATTAAGTAAACGATATTTCAGTGAATGATACGCGTAATAAATATTCTTCAATATCCTATCATACTGAAAAAAAATTGATTATAGCGTTGTTTAATAATCATATTTATAAATTAATATTTTGACATCTGTACTTTAGATGAACTAAAGGCATGAGCATAGCATATAAAATGAATGAAAACCAAATACATAACTTTATTTTGGGATTGAAGAATATAGTTTATTTACTAGATAATATGGACGGCTACTTCATAATTTAAAAAAATTACAATCCAAAGTTATGATTTAACTCTTAAAACATGTCTACTGTCAGATTATGTAAGTTACTGTTACTGTCAGTGTATGTAAGTTTATATCCTTAAATCAATTACAATCACTCTACCAAGTAGCTGTTTTTCAGATCCTTATATGTTTTCCAGATACTTAAGCGGATAAAACCATAAAAGCAATTGTAATAAATAATAGTAATGACAGGAGATTTCTGGGAAACAGAGAAGTTTTGGCAATCGTCAATCATAAATGTCGTGACATAACGTTATAAAAGCGGCCGTTACCCAAAACGGCACCGCAGCTACCACGCCACCCTGCCCGCGCCACCGCCCCGAACACTGAGGATGCCACTTCACAGCAAGGGCGAAACGTTTGGCAATACAAACTACATGACGACGCGGTTGACGGCGAAGAATAAACTTGACATTGTTAATCACGAATTGCTTAAATTTTCCTTATCTTGAGTTCAGATTAAGGCGTTCAGATTAACTGACCTTTGGGACACTTGACAAACAATAAATATCTAATTCAACAGAACAATTAAAACTATACATCAAAAAATCTTACAACATAAAAAATAAATAATAAATTAACAACAGTGATAATAATAACAACGAATGAAGCACATTGTTAAAAATGAATACGAATGATAAACAATAAATATTGATGAAATCGATTACTACCTCGATACAAAAATTGTTTTAGAAATGGATGAGTTTGATAAAATGTCCATTTCGTCAAGTCAAGAAACAAAGACCCCATCATCTGAAAAATAGTCAATTCTGCATGTGCGAGAATATGGTAAAGAGAATAGCAACCTACTCCTGCAGTTAAATTTTGGTACTGAACACGGTGACAGAGGGAAGCCAGGGATATTTAGTCATCAACCATGTCGTGTACAGTTTTGTATACAAACATTAGCTCATGAAACTTTCTCCTAACACATTAATTAAATGTGTACCAATCATACTAACAATATTAGTCTACATATGTTCTGGTATTTGTAAGCTAATACAATTATTTCGCTGAAATATACTGATGTTAAGAATAAAGTTTCTTTTAACGAAACGTAAGAAAATGTGTTGAATCAATTTCTGTAGTTAGTTTGAGGATAATTAACTTTAGTTATGCGGATGTTTTACCCACCTAGACTAACAAGGGAACTTTTGTAAATCAAGACGTCAGGGTGGCCGCGGCTCGCAACCCAGCTGCAAATATCTCAGCCTTACACTTGTTCACATAAACTGGCGCTAACAAGGCAGTTAATCTCTGAGAGACGCTGAATCCTAATGCGCGCTGATTAACTCCTCAAGCACGCGATCGCCTTCATTTTCACAAATCACGATGCGATACACTCTCCAGATAGTAATACAGTATCTTCACTCCGCAGCCGTCGCTCTCCTTGCTTTTACCTCATGGTTGCGTGTCATCTTATTATAAAAATAAATTATAGCTTACATCAATGTAAAAAAATAAAACACAGCAACGATTGAAATTCTATAAAAGTTGTTTCTATTTTCCTTACTTGCAGAATACTTATTCGATACGGAACACGAAACTGAAATATTGCAACAGGTGAAACAAGCTACTCATTAGTTAAATATTAAGCGTACTTTACTAGCCAACGAGTTTTTATTCTTACGTAGAATAAAATTTTTTACCAACCATGATGTGTGGATCCACCGTCTCACAAAAATCATTCAGCATATTCTCACCTTTTATTAAACATTTAGTTTATCATAAAACATGTTATTATAGTTTACCAAATTATTTTGCATATTTCAATGTTTAATATAGATGTAAACTTGTGTTGTGCTACAATGTTTAATGTTTTACAACAGTAACTCAGTGTAGGGCAGTTTTTTGAAGATAATCACTAGGTTGAGCCAGAGCCACAGTTTGGTTGCGGATGTGGTTGTGACTCCCACCTTGACCTCTTCAACCTTGATGCGTATGATTGTTGTGATAATTATAGTGTCATTACCTGAGATTGATAAACAAAATAGATTGTTGAGTAAATCCTAGTCCATCTCATAAACAGTCAGTCACCTACAAAATAACTTGAATAAAATAACGTAAACTAATAACAATTCATAAAATTGAAATACCGTTCAGAGTGGAGAGAATCGTAATTTCAGACTGGAATATTTCACCGGAGGGTGTTTGTATTAGAGAGAGCATCCATTAATCTGTGAAGCACAATGGTAGTGACCCCTCTACAATGTGATGAGGTCTGAGTATTCATGTGGCTGGCGTGGCGTCTGCTGTGATGAAGGTGTTTTCGTAAAGAAAAAATACTGAAGCTGTTACATATTATTCTGATAAAGTAATATGGATATTAAATCGTAGCCCCGCATTTTATTTATTTAAAAATGAAACATAATGCAAAGTGCTCGTGATCTACTTTACTTATTACACAGAAATGATTTTAAAAATGCTTTCCTTTTGGTATGAGGTTGAGTTAAAATATTGTATACTATATTACCCACACTGGTGTGTGTTTTAAGGTGAGTATGATTGAAGAGTGAGTAATATGATGATGTCAGGATATGATGACAAATTTATCATTATTTTTTACCAAGATCAGCTGATTAATTTGCTAAGTTAATAGCCCAGTGAACAAAGACAGCTGGGTACAGTGTCAAACTATCACCAAATTTGGTTAGTATTGGATTACGTTCAGGATTGAACGGGTGACCTTGAGGTAATTAAGAAGTTTCTATGACCGCTGAACTACTTAACCAACCAACCAGTCACTATCCATGTACGATATTGAACCAAATTATGACTATTATTTATGAAAACAGTTATTGGAGTGTTAAATTAAGTATTCTTATAGAAAAAAATGTATCTTAAAATGTAAAAATGTAGCTAATCGTAATAATCCAAACCATCGATCGATGAACTCACAGACGAGAACAAACTTGTTTACGTCGGGGTCACGAAGCGACCGAGGGAGTGAAGGACTTGACTGTTCCGGCCCGGAACTGTATTATCGACAGTTTATTGGTCGGTTTGTCAACGCACGTCAGTCTGACCGACATAATTTGTTTATTTGATCAGGAATGCCTCGTTCATCTAGCGGGCGTCACTCGTGATTTACCGCAGCTCAGATTCAATCACTGCTTTGGTTTACGATCGCTCCATCTTTGACCTCCAGCCAAGGGGGGTGGTGGTCAAAGCCCTACCTAAATTGTCCCTTATGAATATCCACAGAAATGTTTATCTTATAATTTATATTATTAAAATAGTATAAATTCTTTAATTCGTTTAACATTTCTATTAGAAACTTTAATATATTTAACATAACAAAGAGTTATACACAATTTCAAATCAACACGTTTAAAAAATATTCATTTAAACTATTAACTATTACAGTTAATTAATAGTTCACATGTTTTTGTCTAAATAAAACAAGAATCTTTTCATCCAGTTTCAAACAGGTTAGATTATAAAAGAACAAATCGAATAGTATACTTTGAATAGCAGTAATGATGGCCAAGGAAGACATCTGGCAAACCAAATAAGTTAGGGACTAACCACCAGCCAGATGCATACTGCTTACAAGTAAGTAAGTAAGCTGCACTGCTGGCTAAGCTAATGAATAAGTCATCATAGAATACGAAACTGTATTAAAATTATTTAGCTGTGTTGTTTCTTGACAGGTGTGCTTGACAGAAAAAATGCATATTTAAAAATGTTTCAGTTCTGTTGTAAAACGTATTGTTTTTCGTTTAAAAAAGGGTATTCACAGTGGAACGAGCTTTCATGTATTTTTTCATCATGTGTAGTTAAAAATAGTTTGTTACAAAATATTTCTTAAAAATGCAATAATACAATAAATTGATCAGTAAGAGAATCGTGATGTTATTATATACAGGCATATAAATATCCTTTATAGGATACCACGCATATTATAAATATTTAAGTGATATGTAGTTTTTAAGAATGATAAGCTAGTTATGTATCACCTAATGATGAAACTACGATATTTTAATTTTCTTAACCTAGCCAAAAATGCTGTTAATGCTTGATAAACATGATTGGAACTAAGGGAAAAACAATGTGAACATAAAAGGGTTTGTAGCTTGCTGAAATAGCAAGTTCATGCCTTTGGTGATATGTCTCAATTCCACCCTATCTTTACTTGGCTCCAAACTTACGGCTATAGATAATGCTTGAAACATTTACAAAACTAGTCAGTAAACGTGCGAGCCAAGCTCGTAACGAACCTATGCGTTATATATTGTAGCTATGAGATTTGTTTGGAACAGAAATAACTTCATATTTGTAACGTTTATTTGCACATATTTACTTTAACAACTCTTGAAAACTCGTACATTCTAAAAATCATGTCGTTAAAAATATAATTTATAGGTACCCCAAAACTGTTAAATCACTTTCCTGAAAGTAATTTCTTGGGATAATTTTATGATGCATTGTGAACTATGTGTATGTTTATTAAACATTATTAATGACTAAAACTAACGTTAAACATCAACCAAAATCAATTTCTACTTTGTGCATGGAACGTATTTTCCTTATCACATGACGATCGTGTTTCATATTGCTGTTAATATGTCTTTATTACCTAACTTTCCGCTTCAGTGACATCAAAGCCATATTCTACCTATAAGGAACAGTGGGTGGATCATACATGAAATGAAATAATAAATTGGAAAAACAAGTGAAATAAAAAAAATTAAACAAATAACTATAACAATTATCTTGCCACAACATAATGAAGCTATGTCTACAAAGGCAGATGACTGTGCATAGACCACTTTTGTTATCAGACTATAATTATTGGAAAATTAATGAAACTGGAGAACGTTTTGAGTGATTAACTTTGGGATTTAATTTGTTCATATCAGTTTATTAATTGTTAGGGGCCTATAATTTGTTTGTTAGGACTACGAGTATCGATCATATGTTTAACGTAAATATGCTACTTTTTCCCAACACATTATCGATCATCGCACTATCGGTCGTAGTAAAAACTTTATATGATATTTAAATTTGGATCACCGAATCTGCGTCTTAAAATTTAGGTACAGGTAGATGCAGAATTTGCGACTATGATCCCAAAGTCCCCACTCTGGGTGCACCGAATGTTTACCGCAGCACACACGCGTGTGTGCTCTCGAATTTTATTAAACATAATATAATAATTCTAGTCTCTGTGTTGTTATAGATGTTAAGTTTGAAAATAAATGCAATTTTAAAAGCATCCAGTGGCTTTCCAGCGTAAAATTATTTGTTCTTATCTACTGTATGTTACGAAGACACTTAAGGTAAACATTTTATTAAAGTTTTAACGTCTAAAAATCTAAACTACAGTAGAGTCTATTTTACTTTAAACTTTAAAACAGTTATTGGCAGCTAATTTTACGTAATCCAAAAACTAAAGTCCTGGTGCTTTGCTCTGTAGAAAGGATACTCCAAACTTGGAAACTCTCAATCTGTGGGTAACCTGATGGTTATCTGGCATACTTAACATTTGCGACGTCAGTACACGTTAAATTCATATTGAATCACACGTATATGCTTCCACACAATAGTAATCATCAAACTTAGTTTATTGAAAAAGTATTTTTCTAATTTCACTGGGATTCGTGAATAGAAGAAAAGTAAAAAAGTACGATATTGAAATAAACATAGCTTTATTCACACGCAATAATTTTATGTAAGTAGTGCGTGTAATGTTATTTTTTGCTTTTCTTCTATTCATGATTACCAAGTAGAAGTTCTACAACATAAACATTTAGTGAAATGCAAACAGATTATATTGCCCTCTTTAAGACATTTCATTTTTGGTTTCAATACAGTTCTGATTCAGCAACTTATTTTCTTCTGGACATCACCTCAATGTACGTGTCAGTTTGAAATTAGATCAAGCGTTCGTCTACCTGCTTGGGCCAGAGATGCAAATTCGACTTGGGAATTAGTGTACCCTAATTAGCATTTTAGTCAAATACACAGATTCGGTGCGTCCTTTAAGTAACATTGGCTATTTAATGTATGATATCGAAGGACCTGTAAACGCAGACCAGTAAGCTGGACACGGCATTACTGCTGGCTGGTCAGGTCCAACTTGGGGCGAGAACACTTTCAAGTTTCTAGCGTCCTCTCAAGTTTGTTTTGACAAACATCATAACTTTGGACGTGTGGGGACAGGATGACTTAATACATAAATCCGCGAAGTCTAACTTCTAAGATTACTTATTTATAGTCAGTTCAAAAATACTCTTGTCGAGATGCATTGATATAATTCAAGATTTCCGTATAGATCAACGTATCTTTAAGCTATTAAATTGACAGTATCAACGCTAGTTTTATGCCATTTTAAAATTATGCTACTGCCACAAAAGATTGAATAGATCTAATTGATGATGGTTATTTCAAACAAAGTTTTATTTTCTGTAGTAATATTTTTATTCTTAACAATATAAAAGCAAGACCTGTGACCCAAAAGTAAAACAATCTACCATCTATTTAATACCGTTTAATTGTTACATTTTTTATTATTTTACTATAGTATATAACACTATTAGTGCACTTAAGTATTTGCGTAAGCCCATGTGTGTGTGTGTGTGTGTGTGTGTGTGTGTGTGTGTGTGTGTGTGTGTGTGTGTGTGTGTGTGTGTGTGTGTGTGTGTGTGTGTGTGTGCGTGTGTGTGCGTGTGTATGTATGTGTGTGTGTGTTTTATTAGTTTTAAGTTTTATTAACGATTACTGAATAATGTATAAATAAATTTAACAGTAGGTTAATTAGTTAGGTTATATTTGTGATCATTAAAATAGTAAAAAAACAAATCATTTTGGTATTGATTATTAAAGTGTCCTAGGAAATATTTCTGAATGGTAATAAAATCTGTTATTGAATTACTTAGCTTTGTAACCCAGCCTCCATAATAGGCCTATTACAATACTATTTTTGTAAGGACTCACATCTTAAACAGAAAACCATTGTTTATTAGATCAAAGTCGTGTATAAAGTGTAGATGGTGCCAAAATAAATACAAAACATTATTTACGCTACATAAGCCAATAGACGATTGAAACAGGACCTAGTGTTAAGAGACTTACTGTACAGGTTCATGTTTGTGTTGGTCTGATCCTCATAAACAGTGACGCACTCTAGGGACGTTTAGTTGAAATAACTAATCTTCTATGCGTGTCTTGTTTACGTTCGGGATAAACTTTTACGATAGTTTTGACAAATGAACATCGTAACGTATATAATTTTACAAAAATATGGAATATGGGCACATTTAATGTATTAGGTAAGAAAAACGTAGTGCCTAACGTATAAGGTAAACTCTTATAATTCTAGATTCTTAGATGACAACACTAAATGTGCATGTTATAGAATCTTTTACTGAAGCGTGGTGGGTTTAATCTTTGGATTTATCCCCATATATACGTATTCCAGATACGTCGGGTAAGTAATACTAGGTATGCATAAAACTATACACTTTTAGCGAATTTCCCATAGGGAAGTAGCTATTACCGTAGGTCTCATGGCAAGAGTTAAACCCGAGACCATGTTATTTTTTCTTCTTTAGGTGCCCAGAGACCGAAAACAATAGTGGTTAAAATTTATATATTATATATGTATATATATATATATATATATATATATATATATGTGTGTGTGTGTGTCTGTGAACACGATAACTCTCGTAAAAATGGTCTGATCGAGACCAAATTTGGTAGAGACGTGTATTCCTACAAATCCTCGGACGAGTTCGTAAACCAGACATATCGGTCAATGGGAACGGGTAGTTTGGGGGGTTTGTACCCCAAAATGGGGTTTTATGCGTTTTTCACATGTAATTTTTAAAATTTTCTAATTTTATATTTCTCTATTGGAAGCAGCTTAAAAAACTACACAATTAAGTTCCTTAAAGTTTTTCTCTATCTCCAACGGTTACCGAGATATTAAAAACTCTAAACACAGTACGTTGTATTGTGAAGCTCCAATGTTAATCTTATGGAGGATAGTTAAAAATTAATATTTCCCATATTAATCAATATTTTTAGATAAAACTTGATATTTAGCTTCATGTCGTTGAGATCGTTGAGACCATTTATGCTTTAAAATCATAGTTTATGTGTTAATAATGGCAGCAAACCTGCATACTCTTTTCCCATATTAATCATATAGGGAATAGGCAAACGCCTTTATTTATGGACAGATGTTGATGAAAGTTGGTATAAATGTTAAGTTAAAATTATTTATGTTAGAAATGTCTACTTTCAGTGTTCCTCACAGCAGCTAACCTGCACACTCTTTCCCATGTTAATCTTATGGAGAATAGGCAAATAATTCGCATGTTTATGGACAGATTTTTATAAAACTTGTCATATATTATTATTATATTATTGATTTGGAAATTCGCTGAGTACGCAGGTCTGCTGCGACGGGGGGTATTTTGTTTTATATGTAAATAGTTATACCCTTATATGGTAAAATTAATTTTATTAAAATTTCCGAGTCTTCCGAGGTGGTAGACAATTTTATTTTTTTATATCTAATAGTGTTAAGTATTATCAATAAATATGATGGAACTGCAGATTTATACTTCATGGTATTAACATAGGATACCTGATACTACAAAGTACTTATGTTTAGTGTTGCTAAAAGCCCAAAGGATATTTAAAATACTATACGCCTTAGAAGTTTTAGGCATACGATTTTATTTTTACAATTACTTGGAATTGATAAAGGATCATTTTAATAATGTTGAATAAGTAATCCATAGTATCTGCTTTATTTATTTGTATTTTTATTGTGATTAAACAGAAGTGACACGGCGCTACAATATGCAGAGCGTATTGTTTAAACTAGGTTTCCAATAGTTTAATAATGGTTCGCCAATGCGCAACGACAAATTAAATATTGGTTAACCGAATGTAGAATTTCACCCAACTAAACGTGTTAAATATTTGACTATACTTTTAAAACTTTAAGTTATCTAAAATATAAATTCTTTATCTACTGAATGACATATGAGCTATTGATAGTTGACGGGGAAAACAGTATTTTTTTAATCATTACAAAGGTAAGAACTATTCCCGTATGTTGTGTTGACAGGACGGAGGGATTTTTACACTACTAATTTCACAGTTTATGCTTTGTTGGTGCCGTATGAAAATAAATCAACATGTAAACAAATTAAAACCATAAATAAAGCATATTGAGTAATCCTTGTTCTTATTTCCAAGGGAAATTGTTAAATTTACCAAACTATCATATAGCTCTTTAAAACTATGATTTATTTTAATTTACAATTATAATTCAAAACTTTTTTAAATCTACAAACAGATTAAATTATAATTATGATTGTTGTTTTATAAAAATTATAATTAAAAATTAAGACTTTAGAGCTGTTAAATAAATATTTACTATCGGGGATAACAGTACTGATACAGTAGCTCAGGAGTGACTTGGTGACCCCTGTCAGAGCCTAATCTAGCCGCAGCCTCACCTCTACGGTACCTCGTGGTCTGTACATCACCGCACAGGCCCTCGGCCTAAGGTGATGGGCAGTTGAGGTTTAAGCAAACCTCAACATAGAATATAACTTTAATTTGTTATTTGGTTTGTTAATTTATTAGATATACTATATGTAGTTGATTACCGACTTCAAGTTATTAATTATTATTAATTTATGAATGCCGTTGGTTCGCAAGTAGGAATTAGGAATAAAAGCAGTATATATCAATTTTCCATCTACTACAACCATATCGTTCAAAGCCAATGCGATTACTTAACTTAGTTCAAAGTGTGGCATTTGACGACAAATTGTAATGACGCTGTATCATTACAGGGGAGTGCCGCGCTGCGTCGCAGGAGGAGACCCTCCTACCGACACACACCTGGGAGTGATTTAATTTTATCTAGCAAAGTTTGTTCACACAAGTCTCTCTAAGTGATAAATGTTAGTTGTTGGAGACTTTGGAGTCGTACTTGTAAAGTTTTTCCATTGAAGGGAACGCCTGCATTTTTCCTCTTTTATTATTGAATATTACAGTGAAACGTTCTAACACGTTCACGTTAGCATTTCAGTATAAAATAATATTAAAGCCTTTTAATTGATAGACATATTTAAAAATTATTATTTTAAGTTAAATAAATCATTATTTATATTACTAGACCAACCGTATAGAAATTACAACAATTAGTAAAAAGTTAAATTCAGGACGTTCTCAAAATGAAAAATCTCCAAAACTTTATACAATAGCTTGTCGAACTCATTAAAGCATTTCGAAAAACCTGCTGTGCTAAATAAAATAGGGTTTCAATTAAGTTAAGTTTTAAAAATGTCCTAAGACTAGATAGTTTATTTTGGCTGTAAACATATAAGGTAAGCTACTTAACATATTTTTATTCCTGCGTATAAAGGATTGTTTGATAAGCTAGAGTCTTGTGTTTTGGAAAGGAAAATTTATCTCTATGTCTCGTGTTGTGACCCTGTCAATTTTCATTTTCTGAATTTTTTGGAATATTTTTAGGTTTAGGTCAAAGGTTCTAGAAGGTAAAGAGATGGAACAGTCATGGTTTTCTTTAAAAAGCTGTTTGCATGAGTGGCGAGAAGGAACTGAGAAGATAACGCTCAAGTTATTTTTGTGACTTCAAAATTATGCTAAGTGGCTTAAGTGGTGGCGCTATGGTGACATTGCTATGCCGTAACAGCTGAGAATCTCACAATACTCCTGTACACATCAATTTGGATTGGAGTGCTGTATGTAAGCTTTACTATTCAGATTGCAAACGTTGCAGAAACGCGCTTCATATATGATTGATATCAACATTCAATGACAAAAAATTATCAAAGGAAACTCCAAAAAATTTAACACTTCAAACAGAATGAAGGCTATTTAAGGAGTTTTCTTCAGACTGATTGTTTCTTTTATGGAAGTTTACTGAGTTCGTCTTCTGAAGGTTTAAATAAACCATTGTCTTTAGACTAGCTATCGAAAACAACTGTGGCAGTCTGTTCTTCATTCTGTAAGTAGTGTGAGCTTTTATTTGAAATTAAAAATACATCATTAGCAAACATTATAATATATGACGCTTCTTCACATTGAAAATAAGCATTATAGTAGATTAAGAAGAGTACGGGAGATAGAACACAGCTTTGCGGAACACCAATTTGAATTTCCTTCCGAGAAGATAGAAAGGTTTCAGAGGCGTTGTTGATTTAAAATCTATGTTGTCGATTGGAAAGAAAGACGTGAAATCAAACAGAAGCGACTACCCTAACACCATAATGGTTAAGTTTGAAAAGAATAATAGCGTCGTTCGCGCAATCAAAAGCATTTGATAAGTTATGATAAGTTTGATAAACACGAAGTGTTTTCCGCTACTCATCAAAGCTTTCTAATACCTGGCTTGTAAAGTGCAGTTACTGTGGATTTTACTTGGACACCGATTTTGAAACAAAGTTTAAAATAAATGCTTTTAACATTTTCATTACTGTTTTAAAAGAAATTTTTTTTGGAATTTAAATAAATAAATATTCTGTATGTTTGTATTTATACATAGTTTGATATATAAGAAATCATTATAGGATGTTAAGCTCGTGGTTATAAATGCACAAGAGATATTTCAATAGAGATAATTGGAATTAGGCAGGGTCGTTACAGTGACGTTACCAAACACTTGGTTTCAATAGAATCCTGTGATTGCAAACATCGAACAGCAGAGTCCATTCTGTGCAAGTCATGCGGAGATATAATTGACTACCTGGGCCGGTGGTTGCAAAACCCGAGCCGTCTGAAGAATGCAGCCCCACAGTCTAATTAAAGCCGATGGTAAACGCAACCCTTCATTACGTCGCTGTTCATCTCAAATGCAACTCGTGCGTTTCTCTTGGTTTGCGTCATTCTAATTTACTCCCCTCCATTTTCATTTTAAACAAATAAGTTACTCTATGAAAACTTTCTTAAAAATGAAAATAAAAATAAAATACTTTTTAGTAATTAGTGAGATCATTTATTATTTATAGACAGTATGATGGTCAAAGTAAATAATTCCGTCATCTAGTTAAGTAAAATATTGCAGTAGTTTTCTAAAACTTATAAACATAATTCCAACAATCCACCACGTTGAGATACTTATTTCAAAGGGGATGATAAAGAAAAGATTTTATCAAAAAAATGTTAGGGCATAGCATTGCGAGTGCTATACTTAGATTATTTTCAGTTTTACGTTAGTTTAGTGTTTAATAACATATTATACACTTTAAGGCACATACGGTGACGATATTTTACAACTTTGTTTTTTTAACCTGCAGTTGAACTCTATTATTATCAGTCGTTCAGTTATAACAAAAAACAAATGAATAGCAGAATAGCTACTATGCGTAAATAAAAGTTTGGCAAAGATATGAAGAAAATACAAAGTATTTAGTGGATAAATGTTTTAGGGTATTTATTTCATACCATCTACATAAATCCCACCAAAATGTTAACAAGATATTCCACAAACGCAATCTGTTGGTATTTCTTTCCCCTAGAATGTAACATATGTGTAAGATTTCCAATACATTTTTCATGAGTTGTCATCGGTTGCCTAAGGCAGGTGGGACCCAATGACATTTCCAAACTTGAATAAAATAATACGCGTTGTAGATACTGAACACCAAACGTTACTGTTGCGTAGAACTAGAGAATGTTCTCATTATTTAAATGTTACGATATATTAAAAAATTATTTTTTAAGATTCAAGAAACTTTGTAATAGAAAAATATTGTCTCAGGCCAACATGAACCATCTCGGATATACTAATTTCCACCACTGTAATTTAAATTATTTTAGGTAAACAACCTCTTAAGTAAATAAAAGTAAACATTTTGAATAAACTTCCAACTGTAAATACTGATTTTCTAATGCTAAATTAAATGAAACAGTTATATGTCTATTTTAAGCATAACTTTTAGTTTTTACTTTTGAATTATTTAAAAAATTAAACTATAATACAGCTTTTAAACAACTAACATCTGTGTAACATGCATAGTCCAAATGAAATAATCGAGTCTAGATATAGACCAAAAAATACATTTTCCAATATTCTCCCAATAGTTTGCAATCAGGGTCATTGGGGACAAATATAAATTTTGTTTAAAAAATTCCATATTTTTGGGATATTTATTGTTCTTTATTGTCATTAATAAGGTTTTGGAACCAGGTTGAACTAATGCTTATCCTTTCATCCCTATGCATTATTTAAAAAGGGTAGATTCGTTGAATGTGCCATAGTTATATTCCATTTTTGGTTTACACCTTAATTAGCCGTGCATTTTTATCCTTTCAAGAAATATATCGAATATTTTACTCAGGGGCCAGGTCATTGTTCTTTCCTTATAAAGTATTATATCACCCACACTCCATTCATATTAACGCCCCAGTTCATTTGAGATGACTATAAGTCTCAAATATTCTTTTTGGAATATATTTTTTGCGACTGCATTATGTCACCAGGAAAAATTATTTTTACGAAATGACTGAAACGTGTAATTTCTAGATAAAAAATATGATGAACAGCGATTTAGTTTGTGGCTGAGATTCAGACAGTTTTAAGCCAACAATTTCTCCTGGAATCACATAGTAGTGTTATTGAGAGAGATGTTGAATAAGTGATGCGTTCCTTTGGTCCAGGTACGAAAGCTACAGCGCTGTTGTGCTCTGTAGACCCAAACCAATAAGATCAAAGATTTAGCGTGTCGTTTTTAAGCACCGGTAGTTTATAGATCCATTTTTCGTTTCGAACATAATGATATTCAATTCATAGTTTAAGTTGCTTAATTAACACAGTTATAACTGATAGTGTATCATTATGTTTCAATTAGTAATTTTTCAATACAAAATACATGCTGCTGGTAAATATAGTTTAACATATATAAAAATACAAAAATGTGAAATATATTTAATTAAAATATCCTGCTTTAGAAGTACGGTGATTCTTCTATTCTTCTTTCGTTGTAAATATAATGGAAGATAGCAAAGAACTATTTGGTTAAATAATGTTTTCTGCACCATATGGCTACCTATATCTCCGATTAAAAATCAATTGTAGGATATTAAACGTAATGTTGAATTTTGAACTGGAAACAAAAATCAAGAAAATATTACATTATGACATGTAATACATGACATGTAAGTATTGTAATAAGAAATTATATGCATTTACTCTCCGTTATTTATAAATAGACATTGACAAATAACATATGTTGGACTCAAACCATATGAAATTCTTTGAAAAATGTTTAGTCAAATTATAATATACAAACCATCGCAAATATCCTATAGTATTCAATAAATTACGATAAAATCAGAAACTTTACTCTAGTGAAATTACAGTGGACGTATTTTGTTCGTTTATTTGTGAAGACAGCCATGCTTTCACCCGAATTAATTACATTTCGCCAAAACCCAGCGGCGTCCTGTTCGCTGAGTCGTTTTCTTCAACCTCTGCGTTTTTCTCGACAGCAACACTTTCAATACATCAATCTACATTAGATATAAGTTAATTGTTGTATTATATATATATGTATATATATATATATATATATATATATTCTTCATAATAATACTTTTATAATTCTTTAAAATTTTATATTGTTGTATAAAATACTTAAAAGTAATACAAATAAATTTCATATGGTATCAACTTGTAAAATAATGTTTTAAATAATGTGAATTAAGAATATAAAAAACATCTAATTTACATTAGAATACAATTTTGATGTTCAAAGATTATGTAAAAATTAATATGATTACCACAAAAATTTTTATGTTATGAATTAAAACAAAAATTAACATCAAAATAAGAAATATATTAGAAATTTGAAAAATGTTTTAAAATCAAAAATTTTACAGGATTAAATCTCAGATATTTTTATTAATATAAAAATATATAATAAAAGATTCAACTCAATGCCTAAATCTATGATAAAATTTTTTATTGAAACCTTTCCAATTTATTTATGTTTCATTGTTTTTCATGTTAAGTCTATTTCATTTGCTTGACGTTTTTTGTAATTCGTTTGCAAAACCAACACTCATTCATATACATCAAACTATACAAAAAAGTAAATAATTTTTATATATATATCAAAGTAAATGGAGTATTTTATTAGCTATGAAAATACATTTTATTTTAATAAAATATTTGAACGAGTCGTTCTCAACACTTTTTTCCATAAATAAATGGGACGGCTTCATATTATAAGTAATTAAATGAAAATTATTACATCAAAGAGAAAATTTGCTGACCAGACAAAGTAATCTTATTTTCAAGTAATACATTGTTAAATGTCATTTGATTTTTTCAAGTTCTATAACTCTAACTGTAGTAGGTTATAAAACTACATTGCATTACAAAAGTTTTTTGGCCAAAATCGTCATTTGAATAATTCGTTTATTCAAAAGAAAATAACACAATCCTTCTGGAACTAACGTTAAAAATTGTTGTGTGCTTTGTAATAATATTTCAGGATGAAGAAGAATATACGAATTCGTTTTAACAACTCAAAAAACATAGTATAACCTGACAAGAAGGTTGGATTCCTTGAGCAAATCAAGAACAAAGGAAGACAGCCTAATGACCTTCTACATTTATCATTCAGTGTTTACGGTATCATCCTCAGTTTCGCAGTCACGGAAATGATTCTTGTATAATGTCCTGATTTCGTTCTGTGCTCCCTTAGTAATATTTTATAAAGTAGATGATGTTGAACAAAACTGTAAACCATACTGACACAGTCAAAATGTTAATGAAAATTTATTCTAATTTACTCTAACAGTTGGCTGGGGTGTTTTAGATTTCCTTATTCAAAAAAGCATGGAGTAAGAACGGGTTCAATTAAATGAGAATATTAAATAACGTTTAAATTTTCCTATAAATAGCTAGGTAAAAATCTTAAAAAAATTGTCTAAAATTATTAATTAATTCTAAATTAAATTATAATAACCTAATAAACAATTCCTTAAAATGACTCAAACAATTTACCGACTATTTGTAGATCTATTGAAGTGTATGTTGTAAAATACATTTTAATAACAAAAGACATTACATTTTATTTTGCTTTTATTTTTTGTGGGCTTATACAGTTACAGTTAAACTAAGACAGCGAGGTACAAATACTACAAAATTAATAATGCGTGCGTGAATCAATAAGGAATTTAATTACCAACGAGGTTATTTATGGCTTTTGTGACAAAGCTGATGAAAATATTACTGTTTCATAAAATCAATTACAGACAATAACCTATCTATTGGTTACACGGCTTTGTTACCGGTACTCGATACTCGATACTCATGAGTTCATAGGATCAAAGTTAAGACCTACAAGTTAAAGTTGTCCTTATGCACATTTGCAACAGCAGCAACTAATTTTAATTTTGCTTAATGTTACCTTACTCAAACGCTTGAAGGAAAAACACTTCGGTTGGCTTAACTTATATCTTATTGTCTTTACTAATATACAATATAGTTTAAGGAACACAATAAAGATAAAAATTATTATGAAGGTAATGATACTGAATAAAGTATTAACAAAGTCCGACTCTTTTACATTAAAATCACATCGTTCTCGATATGATTTATTCTAATGTAAAAATATGACATGCATAGCCTATTCTACTGACAATCAATGATAATTTAAGACTATATCTATAATGATAATATAACGGAGTAAAATAATGTTAAACATAGTTGATTCTTTGATAATGATACTATGCTTTTACTATTAAAAGTGCAAGGTAGGATATATATTTATTATATTACTCCAAGAAATTTAACACAGCAATAATAAGGAGAAAAATTAAAATTAATAGTGTCGATCTAATCTCTTCTGAGACACATTTGAATTATTTAAACGATTTGACGCATCATATTATATAATAAAAATATTATATTTCATCACTAGGGCCGAAAATGGGCGTTTGTCATACCAGCACAAATTTAACAGCCTCGGCGGCTGTTAAATGTACGTACGAGTGTATATCAAAAAAGCCAATTTCGGCCGTGTGATGAACTATATTTTGGTCATACTGCAAATAAAGTGAAACAAACTCGTAAAACCTAAACTATTACATGATTTACGATACTAATGGTTGTCGATAATTTTTGTCTCTTTAGACTAATCAGATGTTATGTCATTTACGTTGTAGCAGATCTTTCTTGATTCCTGATTGGTTGTTTAGGCTTTGTCAGTGTTAATTATTATTATCGGTAGTTCGATTTATTAGTTGATAACCAGTTTCAAAATCTATATCCGGAACGTCCAAAATACACAACGAATCGATAGTGAATCGATAGTTACTTTTTCGATTATTTACAATCGAATGCTGACCTTGAATCAAAAGTCAACAACAATGATATTTGTGGCCTAGGACTAAAAACTTCATCATATTAATAGGTTTCCAGTTCCTGGTTCCAGTTATGGCGTTTCCCAATATTGTAGTTAGTTGCAAGTAGTGGTTACCGTTATCATACCCTGATGCCTGTGAGGTCTTCCCTCAACAACTCCCTATAACTTCATTAAATGTGATATATAGTATATACAGTTAGATCTATAGGAAATTGTGTTGAAACTACTGAATGATAATGTTTATAAGTTTTAACTTCTTTGACCACAGTAATTAGGGTTGCAGTTGCGTCGTTTGCCCCCGGTGACGATAAAGCTATGCAAACTTGAAACTAGTTTATATTTGGTTAAGTAAACATCTCTTATAATCATACTCAAACCAGGAACTATAAAGTAATTTATTTAAATTTTAATTTTTAGTTTTAGACCAGATTTCAACGAAAGTTAACCTAAAAAACCAGGGTTGAGTTTCTACAACGATTTATATTTACACAGTTAATTGTTACATACATAAGTTATGTTTATACATTTGTAGTTTACATATTTACGTAACGTTAAATTGTTCAGCCTTGAGAGGAAGTGGTCAGGAAGACTGAATTTAATTATATCTTATTAATTCTACGTTTTTTAATTCTTATTATCATTATTGATAAAATTTAGTCTCACTATAATTTCGTGATCATTCGTTAGTGACAATTTATCAGTGGAAATTAATTATTAGTTACCATAGAATGAAAAGTATTTCATTAATTGATATTCAGTTAGGTAATCTTTCATTAAATTAGGTACTGGACATTTAAATTGACCATCAATCTGCATAAACCCCTTCTCAATATAAAAATGTTTTATTGATACAGTAGTTACAGGCCTATCACGATTGCATAGAGATGGGTGAATATGGAAAGTGAATGTAATTTAACGTAAATAAGTAAAGTACGGGAAAAATAAAATTTATATTTTTTATTTTGAAATAAAACAATAAAAAAAATTTCAAAAATCATACCATCGTTAATATAGTTTTTTATTATCTTATACGCGTAGTTAAAATTTCACAGGTTTTCCTAAAACATGAAGGACGATTATGTCAAATACATGAAACACAGTAGTGGGAAACGATGCTGTTAGCAGAATCATCTGGACAATTTGGAGCGCTAAAAGTCAATTAAATAACCTGCGTAGAATATCACTGACCATTACAAGCATTATGTAATGTCGGTTTAGTTGTCACAAATATAAACTGCATAACACAGAATGGTCATGAGAATAACAATAATTTTACCAATTATAACAGAAAAAAATAATAACTGTAAAACTCTTGTATATACTAACATGTGCTAATGTGCTAATGTACTTTGCAGATACCGGGCTGCGAATATCATAGTTAACACATTTTTAAATTAACAAATAGAGACTAATTGGAACATTTACAATATCAAAAAATTATAATTATGATCGAAATACGACAGCCTAAAACTGTTATTTTATAATTGTATTATTCAAATATTTATTTCAAACACAAATAAGAATAAAAAGAAGTACGTAGCAGAGTGTAACTATTATTTCGACCATTAGAGCAAGCTTTCTGCAGGCTTTTAAAAGGAAATTTGCAAATTGGCCATATTTGTCGGTAGCGTCCACCATTGCCCTTAACAAGGTGCTGAGGACTTGGGTAGTGACCCTTGCACGTAGGCCTACTACAAAACTAACGATAGAGAGGGATAACAACAATACAATTTGCGTAATGGCTACATTTGTCGATGACGTCCGCCATTGCCCTTAACACGGTGCTGAGGACTTGGGTAGTGACCCTTGCACGTAGGCCTACTACAAAACTAACGATAGAGAGGGATAACAACAATACAATTTGCGTAATGGCTACATTTGTCGGTGGCGTCCGCCATTGCCCTTAACACGGTGCTGAGGACTTGGGTAGTGACCCTTGCACGTAGGCCTACTACAAAACTAACGATAGAGAGGGATAACAACAATACAATTTGCGTAATGGCTACATTTGTCGGTGGCGTCCGCCATTGCCCTTAACACGGTGCTGAGGACTTGGGTAGTGACCCTTGCACGTAGGCCTACTACAAAACTAACGATAGAGAGGGATAACAACAATACAATTTGCGTAATGGCTACATTTGTTGGTAGCGCCTACCATTGCCCTTAACACGGTGCTGAGGACTTGGGTAGTGACCCTTGCACGTAGGCCTACTACAAAACTAACGATAGAGAGGGATAACAACAATACAATTTGCGTAATGGCTACATTTGTCGGTGGCGTCCACCATTGCCCTTAACACGGTGCTGAGGACTTGGGTAGTGACCCTTGCACGTAGGCCTACTACAACACTAACGATAGAGAGGGATAACAACAATACAATTTGCGTAATGGCTACATTTGTCGATGGCGTCCACCGTTGCCCTTAACACGGTGCTGAGGACTTGGGTAGTGACCCTTGCACGTAGGCCTACTACACACTAACGATAGAGAGGGATAACAACAATACAATTTGCGTAATGGCTACATTTGTCGGTGGCGTCCCATTGCCCTTAACACGGTGCTGAGGACTTGGGTAGTGACCCTTGCACGTAGGCCTACTACAACACTAACGATAGAGAGGGATAACAACAATACAATTTGCGTAATGGCTACATTTGTCGGTGGCGTCCACCATTGCCCTTAACACGGTGCTGAGGACTTGGGTAGTGACCCTTGCACGTAGGCCTACTACAACACTAACGATAGAGAGGGATAACAACAATACAATTTGCGTAATGGCTACATTTGTCGGTGGCGTCCACCATTGCCCTTAACACGGTGCTGAGGACTTGGGTAGTGACCCTTGCACGTAGGCCTACTACAACACTAACGATAGAGAGGGATAACAACAATACAATTTGCGTAATGGCTACATTTGTCGGTGGCGTCCACCATTGCCCTTAACACGGTGCTGAGGACTTGGGTAGTGACCCTTGCACGTAGGCCTACTACAACACTAACGATAGAGAGGGATAACAACAATACAATTTGCGTAATGGCTACATTTGTCGGTGGCGTCCGCCATTGCCCTTAACACGGTGCTGAGGACTTGGGTAGTGACCCTTGCACGTAGGCCTACTACAACACTAACGATAGAGAGGGATAACAACAATACAATTTGCGTAATGGCTACATTTGTCGGTGGCGTCCACCATTGCCCTTAACACGGTGCTGAGGACTTGGGTAGTGACCCTTGCACGTAGGCCTACTACAACACTAACGATAGAGAGGGATAACAACAATACAATTTGCGTAATGGCTACATTTGTCGGTGGCGTCCGCCATTGCCCTTAACACGGTGCTGAGGACTTGGGTAGTGACCCTTGCACGTAGGCCTACTACAACACTAACGATAGAGAGGGATAACAACAATACAATTTGCGTAATGGCTACATTTGTCGGTGGCGTCCGCCCATTGCCCTTAACACGGTGCTGAGGACTTGGGTAGTGACCCTTGCACGTAGGCCTACTACAACACTAACGATAGAGAGGGATAACAACAATACAATTTGCGTAATGGCTACATTTGTCGGTGGCGTCCACCATTGCCCTTAACACGGTGCTGAGGACTTGGGTAGTGACCCTTGCACGTAGGCCTACTACAACACTAACGATAGAGAGGGATAACAACAATACAATTTGCGTAATGGCTACATTTGTCGGTGGCGTCCGCCATTGCCCTTAACACGGTGCTGAGGACTTGGGTAGTGACCCTTGCACGTAGGCCTACTACAACACTAACGATAGAGAGGGATAACAACAATACAATTTGCGTAATGGCTACATTTGTCGGTGGCGTCCGCCATTGCCCTTAACACGGTGCTGAGGACTTGGGTAGTGACCCTTGCACGTAGGCCTACTACAACACTAACGATAGAGAGGGATAACAACAATACAATTTGCGTAATGGCTACATTTGTCGGTGGCGTCCGCCATTGCCCTTAACACGGTGCTGAGGACTTGGGTAGTGACCCTTGCACGTAGGCCTACTACAACACTAACGATAGAGAGGGATAACAACAATACAATTTGCGTAATGGCTACATTTGTCGGTGGCGTCCGCCATTGCCCTTAACACGGTGCTGAGGACTTGGGTAGTGACCCTTGCACGTAGGCCTACTACAACACTAACGATAGAGAGGGATAACAACAATACAATTTGCGTAATGGCTACATTTGTCGGTGGCGTCCGCCATTGCCCTTAACACGGTGCTGAGGACTTGGGTAGTGACCCTTGCACGTAGGCCTACTACAACACTAACGATAGAGAGGGATAACAACAATACAATTTGCGTAATGGCTACATTTGTCGGTGGCGTCCACCATTGCCCTTAACACGGTGCTGAGGACTTGGGTAGTGACCCTTGCACGTAGGCCTACTACAACACTAACGATAGAGAGGGATAACAACAATACAATTTGCGTAATGGCTACATTTGTCGGTGGCGTCCGCCATTGCCCTTAACACGGTGCTGAGGACTTGGGTAGTGACCCTTGCACGTAGGCCTACTACAACACTAACGATAGAGAGGGATAACAACAATACAATTTGCGTAATGGCTACATTTGTCGGTGGCGTCCGCCATTGCCCTTAACACGGTGCTGAGGACTTGGGTAGTGACCCTTGCACGTAGGCCTACTACAACACTAACGATAGAGAGGGATAACAACAATACAATTTGCGTAATGGCTACATTTGTCGGTGGCGTCCGCCATTGCCCTTAACACGGTGCTGAGGACTTGGGTAGTGACCCTTGCACGTAGGCCTACTACAACACTAACGATAGAGAGGGATAACAACAATACAATTTGCGTAATGGCTACATTTGTCGGTGGCGTCCGCCATTGCCCTTAACACGGTGCTGAGGACTTGGGTAGTGACCCTTGCACGTAGGCCTACTACAACACTAACGATAGAGAGGGATAACAACAATACAATTTGCGTAATGGCTACATTTGTCGGTGGCGTCCGCCATTGCCCTTAACAACGGTAAGAAGGACTTGGGCAACGACCCTCGCACGTACGCCTACTACAACTCTATCAGTAGATAAGGATAACAACAACATTGTTTATTTATTTATTCCAACGGGAAAGCCCAATACAATATTAACATAATAACAAAGATAAATTTGTTTGAAATGGCAAATACTAATAAATAAATATGAATAATAATAATGAAACTGCCGTACAATAATTCGCACTACGTAAATAAATATAGATCAATACTAACAACAACAATAATAACAATAAAGTTATATAAGAACTGATACAGACTGAATAATAAATAATAAACTTTATAATAAATAGTCTATATCAGCAGTAATAATATATAAATACAAAGATAAATAATTATCTGTAAGATTCATAATACTGTAATATCAAAATATGAATAAATAACAATTATAACAATAACAATAATTTAGGTTATAAAATATAAAAAAATTAAATATTACAAAGAACATTGGTACTCTTAAATCCAAATAAATTATTATCTTTATTATTAACTATCAATCAAATTATAATGAACCATTTCGTAACCATAAACGTTATGTTTGTATAAACATACCCACGCACGCGCACGCACGCACGCACGAGCACACGCACACGTATGCAATCACAGAGGTGGTCGGGTTAATTAGGTTCCTGCGTCAATGAAGTGCAAACTCAGCTTGGATGTTTGTCCATATAATTTCCAATTGCAATACACATTGTGGTTATTTAATTTGGATGACTCGTCAGCTCATGTCCGTCTCATTATCATTTTACTTTTCCCACGCCCCATTTATCTCCATATATTGACTAACCATTTTTTCAGCTCTGGGTTCATATATAATCCCAAGCTGTTTACCATCTTTCGGAGTAAAATAATATAAAATCTAACCCGAAGTTTGGCGAGTTTTTGGAGACTTCCGATTTACATGGCCAACTTACTAAAATTCTTTATAAAATATACCGTAATTAATTTATTAAAACATGATGATATATTCGAAATCTTGAAGTAAGTACACCTCAAAAATGACTTAAGCGCAAAGAAGCAGAACATATATTATTTTATTTGATGTAAGAGACAGAGTAGTGAATTCTAATAATGCTTTGTTATACTCGTGATAAAAACATTATCGATGTGTACTCCAACAGATCACAAAACGAAAATAAAACTAATTAAAATAGTCACATTACTTCCTCATAACAAAAATTTACTAAATAATTACATTAATTTATGCTTCTCTATTAAAAAAGATTAAAACATACCTTTCTTAGAATTAACAAGGTTTCATAGTTGTACGGTAGATGTTCAAAAACAGATACTGACTAACTGACCGAGGAAAGCTTAGCACCAAGCCAGGTTACCGACACGTGGTTTTGAGAAGGTAGATCATTGTCTTATGTTGTGCTGTGTTTCAGAAGCCCTCTTATAATCAGGCGTGACTAAGGTCCACGTCCTGACTGTGAATAGGCGTTTCGTTGTGGCTACTTCCCTAGTATTTAGGGAAGGTGGATGATAGTTTTTTATGATAATAGATGAAGCTTTAATAGTAAGTAACAAATTATTACTAAGTATGTGCTTCATAATTTGGGGTTCATGTATAAAAAACTACTTCCCTCGAACGGAGTCCTCTATTTCAAAAGAGAAAAAATCTTCTTCTAGTAAAACACATAAGTGTATACAAATTGAATTTAATATCATAATATTTGTAAAAATAACACTAAAATAACAAATTTTATAACTGCACAGCAATAAGTATTGCTAAGGAAAATGATTAATGGTGTTTGGTCAGTACTTATTTTATCCTATTTACTTTTACAATTAATATAAGACCAACCTAAAAGTAACCATACCGTATTAATTTCTTTGTTTTTACATACTTAATAAATCTTGGTTAGCATACTAATATCACAAAGAGCTATATAGAACGACTGTGTTGGAGCCAGCAGTTCTGTAATGAAGTTAGAAAGTGACCTGTCATGAATAAGTTATTATAATGATAAAGTAAAGTTTCAGTAAATAATCAAAGTTTGCTGGGAACATCAATCATGTTCTCGTGACCGTCCCAGTTGCTCAGTTGCTCCGCTGTCTCGACCACACCTGTCCTCCTGGCCTGCCTACAACGACCGGGTCTATTCAGCTGCTGCTGCTGCGTATCCCTAATGTAATGTCCACTCATCTATCGTTGATGTTCTCGTGACCGTCCCAGTTGCTCAGTTGCTCCGCTGTCTCGACCACACCTGTCCTCCTGGCCTGCCTACAACGACCGGGTCTATTCAGCTGCTTGTCGTATCCCTAATGTAATGTCCACTCATCTATCGTTGATGTTCTCGTGACCGTCCCAGTTGCTCAGTTGCTCCGCTGTCTCGACCACACCTGTCCTCCTGGCCTGCCTACAACGACCGGGTCTATTGAGCTGCTTGTCGTATCCCTAATGTAATGTCCACTCATCTATCGTTGATGTTCTCGTGACCGTCCCAGTTGCTCAGTTGCTCCGCTGTCTCGACCACACCTGTCCTCCTGGCCTGCCTACAACGACCGGGTCTATTCAGCTGCTTGTCGTATCCCTAATGTCGTCGTTACTGTCCTGTATATAATAAAATATAGGATATTCAACCTTTCTTCGAGCCATAGCAACTAAATATAATGTAGTCACATTCGTTAAATATATATAAATATACATTAAGATGGTAAGGAAAATATCATAGATTATAACTAATCGATATCACTGATTATAATTTAATTGTAATCAAAATATGATGGTTCATTTAGCCAAATATTTTTGTACTTAAGTGTAATAATAATCCCTATAGCATCTCGTATAAAATTAAGAGCAATATTACGTTACAAATTTATTTTATATTCTATGTATTTTATATGTGAAATATATTATTTATGTATTTATTCGTTCTTTATTTGTAGTTTACATAAACGAGTAAACTATCTTTTTACTTACGTCACCTTACACTGGAAAATAAATAACCGTCGTACTAAAATCAACCCAAATAACTATTATACTAGTGTAGTAATATAGTAAAAATCCCTATGACATCAAGTAAAAATTAAGAGAAATATCAAGATACACGTTTATTTTTTACAATTTATGGCTTATTTAAGAATTAAATTTAAATTTCCAAGGTCTCTTTGAGATTAAAAATGTCTTAATATTAATACTCAAAGATAAAATCGATTTCCAACTCAACTACTGGAGGGAGCGACCATTTGTCATTTGTTGTTGACTCTGATGTCTTTTGTTCGTGGCGTCCAAGTCTGTCATTAATATAATTTGTTGATGTTGGCACAAATAAAACGATAAAAACGTCAAGCGTGCTCAATTCAAAGTGTACTTATTTGATTGAAATCATTATTAAAAATGTGAATATTATATTCAATTATATTCTATGTATTTTAAATCTGCTATATGTATATTTTTATTTTTTATTTATTTGTTCTTTATTTATACTTTACATAAACGAGTAAACTATCTTCTTAGTTACGTCACCTTACACTGGAAAAAATAACTGTCGTCCTAAAATCAAACCAAATAACTCTAATAATCCATTTTTTACTTTAATCTAAATTTGTACAAATTCAATTATCATACGCTAAGTAACTTGATAGGATTATATTTAACTATAATTTCACATGATTAATAAGTACCGGGAGACCAAGCTTTGCTCGGATGGAATAACACATGAAACGTTCTATTCAAACTAACCCAAAAACCAAATATTATTGTTTACGAATTTCACTATAAAAATTAAACAATTTGAACCAGCTGTTTTGGTTAACTGCAGCTACCAAAAATGTTCAACACGATAACATGGACATTTTCAGGACTATAGAATGAGCACCTGCACAATTGATTTCTCGTGGCGAAATTACCCGTAATACAAAAAATCATAAATACTTGTGTAGGAAAATAACTGCCCAGACACAGCATAGAATTAGTTTTAGGGTATAATATTAAATAGGTCATTAAAAAATTAATGAAAAACATTATTTTTAATATATTTGACCAAACAGTGCCAGCCATCTATACAATCTTTAACGATGATTTTTGTGATGCATGGTATGAACTACTGGTATTATAACTAATTGTTTTCTTTGTAATTACAAACACGAATAAAAAGGGAAGTTTCAAATTTGTTTTTGTATGTTCTGCCCAAAGATAATTGGAGCTTTAAACTTTCCAAATAAACCACGCTTCTTCCTTGTGCCTGCCTCAACTAGATATTTATGTAATGAGTTCCGTTCGTAAAGGGTTCTAAGGACACTACTAACGAAGTTTACAATGATTAATATTAGTTTAATGATGTTTCAGGTGTTTATTTAAGAAACACCTTATTGGCAAGTAAGGATAATATGGTTCATAAAATAAGCTATAGTGATGTATAACAAAATATAATAGAAAAAAGTTAGACTACATTTTATTTAAATTTAAGTACTTAAATGTGGAAAAATTTTTGTATCATTCCATAAAACTTAAGTAGCTGGCAGTTACTAAGACAAAGGTAAATAAGGTAAAGCAATTACTTAATGAAATAAAGACATATTGTCTAGTGTAGTAAAAACTACTTTTCTCACCAGCTGTACGGTCACCTTTATACAACCCGCCTTTAAATTATAAAACTATATAGCCTAAGTAACTTTCCATTGTTTAGTAAGTTTATTTGTTAAAATGTTTTTTTTATTACGGGTAAATACTGACGTTTACAAAGAGAAAATCAGTGAATGGTCCTTGATAATTTGATGTATACCAATTAAACATTATATGACTGTCTTTTGTAGGGAATCGACGATTGCAATAACACAACAGGCTTTAAGCATTCGCGCGAATCACTTGACAGCTCAATGTTGCAATAAAATAATATTAGTGTTGGTATTGGACAAAAGTTTGAATAGGTTGCACAACAGTTATTTAACTTATATCATTGAAACTATACTAATTAGGTGATAAATTAGAAGAGTTAAAATAGCAATATGATTTTCATCTGTTGAAGTAGATTTTAGACATTATTTTGCTACATTACTCACATGTGTTACATATAACTATTTGTGATATAATAATTGTTATCATTTGATAATCATACAAGGTGTATTATCACCATTTAAATAGCGAATACGTTTATAACCACATTGATACGCGTTTACAGAATGATGATATTTCAAAATTAAATATAGTAAATATAGTAAGCTTAAACCATTAAGTAGTGTAAGAGATTGCCAAAGTACCTTTGACTTCTATAGCTTTATGCTTATGTAAATGTATTTGGTTTTATTATTTTTATGAATGTACAGTTTCTCTTTGTTCCATCAGTAAGATAGGCCTGAAAGTTCTTCAACATAGAAATCTGCAGACTACAAGTTTATATTCATTGTTGTTCATTGTACCAAACAGCACATGATATAAAGTTTGCCTGCCATTATTAACTTTGTTGGGGGCAAATGACTTAACTTTGACCCTTGTCGTGCGCCATACTGAGGCTCATTTGCGCTACCAACATCGCCTTTCACCCTCTCTTGATTAAATGTTTAAGTTTTATATAATAAAAGCTTAGTCTTTATTAGAAATAGGTACTACATTTTTGTCTTATTAATTGTATAAAATCAAGTCGACAATACATTGATGAAAAAACAACACTTTCTTGAGATTATTTATAGACTTATTGAATCAAATTAAATTCCATTAAAAATCTAAACCTTTTTTTTAAATTAAGCAGTATAGGGTAGTTAATAAACTAAAATAGCGCACTCATATCAGTTAAAATCATCTTTTAAACAGTATAAACATTTAAAAAATCAACTCCATTCGATTCATAAGCTATTTCTCATGTAAATAAAACATTAGGTTTTTGAGGGTTCTATATGAAATGTGCCCAACGCTTAGGTCTATGATTAGACCAATGGGTGAATTATATTAGGAAATTAACAATTCTATATTTAATTCTACATTTAACGATAATTATAGTGACAAATCAGCGCATATTAGTGATTGTTATATCAGGCATTACAGTAAATGTAACATATTTGTGTACACGGACGTGAACGTTTTTGGAGGAAGAGAAGATAGTCACTATTACTGTGGCTCTCAATCACGTAGTGCTGTCCTTCACCACGGTGCAAGAAGGCTTCATGTTCGGTAACCTGCATAGTGTAGCCTATAACAACGCGAGGTCGTCACTTAAGTTAAATACATGACATTTTTACATGTAAATCTATGTCAAACTGTTGATAAACCAACACAATTGTGTCATTCTACACTAATTTCCCATTCATACTTGACGTGGCTTAAAATGCCTAATTGGGTATGTTGCTATTTTAGTTAAAAGTATCAAGTATGATTGAGTATAAACGAATTACTTGTTTTAAAACGGAGCAAATGGCTACCGCCAGGCATTCGTTGTGTGTGCTGTGTCTGACTCCAAATAAGCGTTTGTTTGGGTGACGACAATATTGCCCAACCCCATTTAGATTAGCTGTTGTTTGTTTGGTAATTCAAATATTTCGTATTCCTAAATTATCTGTTCGTTCAAGCTAACTAGTTTAAAGTCCATGCATTTTTCTTCTATTGGTAAATCAAGTTACTTACAAATTAAACAATGATCAAAATTAAATGAAATACTTACGAAATACTACTTATTAATTATTAAGATTTTCCAATGGACGTCCGTTAAACCAGATTATCAATATTATTGATGTTAAGCAGTAGCTTCATGCCTACTTCGTGTGTCATACAATGCTAGTTTTATATCAAATCCAAATGGTTTCTAATATGTTTCTCATTATATTATGGGTAATGTAAAAACTCATGAGTGATTTTAGATTTTAAAATGTTAATATTTAATAACCGAAAGTATTGATATACTGATATAAAATACTTTATTTTACTTTAAAAGAGTGGTCTACTGCTATGTAGTAATGTGTTATTATAATCATTGAAGACACACATGGATAGAGAAAGAACGTTTATATCTGGACACTAGCCTTGCAAGTGTTTATACATTCTCTAGGCATATCCTTTTGCAGTAAGTAATATCTAATAATTTTATTGGTTTTTAAATATTTCCGATATTGATTAGTTTGGTCGAAGTATCCTAATGGAATTATTTAAAGGGAGCGACAAAATAAAAGTAATCTCATTGTATGCATTCGTCAAACGGGAATCATTTGCTCTTGCTGCACATTACACATTATCGCTAACTTCACTAACGACCTGCTTGAATACACAAAAAATAGTTAGAAAATTGAAGTACTCATCAAATGACGTGATGGCCTATCTGTGTAAGGTAGGCCTAGTTGGTGTGATACCACGAAGCGACGTCGGTGCATGGTGAGCGGGCGAGACTCGAGGCTTCGGTACGCGACATATGTGTGAGATTTCCAATACATTTTTCATGAGACGCCTCAAGCCGCCAGGTGGAACCGGTGACATTTTTCCGTTTCCGTGAAATATAACGTCTACTTAGGGGACCCGTAAAATAAATGTGCCTCGTGTAATAGAATATGTCCTTGAAGACATTTATACAACCCAAAATGGAATAGCAAATAATATCTTTATATATAAAAACCTTGCTATTCCATTTTCTGGGTTGTATAAAAGTCTTAATATAGTCTTATATCTTATATATATATATATATATATATATATAAGATACTTTTATATATATATAATATATATAAGACTAAGGATCTAAAATTTAAAATAAAATTGATAATTAATTGATTTAATGATTTGATTACCCTCCCTACCTCAGGGGTATTATATTTTTCCAGTTTTGACATTGATATTTCGTTTAAAATTATTGACACACCCTAGGCGAGTTACCAAAATAGTATAAAGAACTGCAACAGACGCATAATGCATAATGATTGTGATAAAATGTAAAAACCCTGTGATACAAAATATACACAGGTCTATGTAATATAAATTTCTGTTTTATTTGACTATAGTAGCCTAATGTAATATTTAACAGTTTCTCGTAAAAATGTGTCTACTGTATACTTATATTTTACAATTAGTTCAAAACTAATACCGTCCAGCTTAGGCAAAGACAAACTTTTCATAGATTTTTTCTTTTTGTATAAAATTGATTTAGACTGAAATTTTTGTTCAAAAAAGTAAACATCAATCCGAAGATCAATTAGAACTAAATTATCATCGATTATAATAATTATTTGTTCATAAATGTGTATCCTAATTATTTTACCTAATGGTAATTTCATAACATTCGTCTAGACGCGGTAAAGTCCAACCAAACAAATGTTTACCGGGAGTTAATCTTCTTTATTTCCAACGAGTAAGATAAACTCTAAAATATTAGCAGCACACTCCAACTCTTGTTATCGGTAGGAGCAAATAAATCAGGAGTTTCACGAGCGGAACGATGGAGCGCGTTGTGGAAGATTTCATTCCTCCTGATAAAAACGTACGGTCACGCGCCAATGGCAGCGCCTAGGCAATCGCAGATCCAGCCCGGCGGCTGTTTACCGTGTTTAATTACCCAGAGGGTCAACAAACCCATTACCCATTTACCCATTACTGCGGGGTAAATTGCCCGAAAGTCCCACCGCAACGCTGGCTGGAGCCATGACGGCGACGGCGGTGAAACTTACAGTTGTTGTTTGACAATTTAGGAATCATTCGCATATTGTACTTTAACGTCATAATTACCATGTTTTAACATTTATTTATCTCACGCTTGCATCTCAATATCGCTATATCTTCCTACCATATGGTCCGTTTTTATTGAAATTAGGATTGGCAGAATTTACTTACAAATCATACAAATAAAAAGAGGTCTGACCAATTAATTGCACTCCCATAGATGAAATGGAAGCAGAATGATAATAAAAAATTCAAATGACATACAACTGTCAAAATATTACAATGGCATTACTTTACTGTCTAAACACTTTTACTTTCTATATCGTCGTTCCTGAGTGAAGTGTGATTGGAAAAATAAGACAAATTTCGTAAAATGTTTTGGATAGTTTGGATATATTTTAATACTAAACCGTACTTGTAAATTAATTATTAGTCAAACGCTTCAATATACAGCTCAAAGGGACTATAGAGAGAATGTCCAACAAATCACTTATCGCCATCCATCAGCAGCTATTAACTTAAGTGTTTACTCGTACAACTAACTGTATATTAACAGTAAATAAAGCCTGCTGCCTCTTCACATAGTCAGGCTCTTTATTGAAATAGTTTAATCGAAATTATAATCTATGTAGGCTTTCATTTGATATCATGTTTGCCTGTTAAGAAATTATCAAAAGATACATTTATATAAAAAAAGTTATAAACCATTAAAATAGATTATACTCAATGTTACTTTTACTTTCTCCCCTTATACATAGTATATGGAGAAAGTATTGTTTTCGTCAAAAATTTCGAATTTGAGTTGAGGGTGGATATATCCGTTTTGGGGTCCCCTGAATCCAAAAAAGTGGGTTTTGGCGTGATATCTGTCCGTCCGTGTGTCTGTCTGTGTGTGTGTGTGTCTGGATGTGTACAGTGCCACAGCCTACCCCGTTTGTCCGATTTAGATGAAATTTGGCATGTATATATATAGTCACCGTATCTCCAGGTGTTTTTTTCATTTTTTTGAATTTTTGATTTTTAAGGGTAGTTCACCCCTAAAAACCCTTAAAAAACGCGAAAAATCCAATTTTCTCAAATATGGCTCTAACGATTTTGATTAAAATTTGATAGTTTATAGTGCACAGAGCACTAAATAATTTGACACCACCCGCATGTTTGTAAAAATGACGGTTCAAAAGTTATTGGCTTTTAAATGTCAAATAAATCAAATTTTTAAATTTTCAGCGAAAACAATAAAAGTAAAGTATAACTTGACTGGTACCATTGAAACCAGCTTAAAAAACTAAACAAATTAGTATTTTGAATTATTTGTCTACGACTAACGGTTCCAGAGAAAAGTTAAATTTACTGTCCACGATAAACGCAGTACGTTGTCTGAAAGCGCCCAATGTTATTCTTATGGAAAATATAAAAAAATCAATTTCTTCCTTACTTTCCACCCGTTTTCCATGAAACTTGGTATGAAGTGTAAGGTCAAATCACCGAACAAAACCAGCTCAAAAAAGCTTGGTATTACCGGGGGGGGGGGTTCCCCCATACAATTTGAACAATCAATTAATTATTAAATGATATTTAGAATTACTTTGTAGAACATGATAGTTTTATTACAGATTGTCTTTTTTAAATTTACCTTAGGGAGAAAGTATGTGTCAGTCCACTGGTACCGTTTATTTTATTTCCTTAATATGCATGAAAATAAATAACACAGTTAAACTGTAATGGGTGGAGGTGAAATTGTAATTAGAGCCACATTTAGTTTATTTATTGATTGCTTATTTAATAAGTGGATTCCATATTGTTTATTGGTAATATGCTAAATTGGTTCCAGTCACGCATAGTTCATTATTGTACAAAGATTTTAGTTTCCATAAAATTAGGCCATAATTGTATAAATGTTGTTCAGTAAATATAATGTTATTGCATTAAACAATAAAGTAAATAAAGTAAATTCACCGTTATTAGTAAAAAGAAAAAGCGCAGATGCTCGTATAAATCATATTAAAAACGAAATTTAAGTAGCTTATATTTTACTACATATATTTCCTAAATTTAAAACTATATTAGGCCTATGTACGCAGTTGAAATTTAATAGGGTATTAATTTTTAAATATGATTTCAGACTAATTTACGTAAACGTTTGATATACAATTATATTCAAGTATATTCACTATCACTACTATGAATGGCTGTTAAAATTAGCATATTACTGAAAAAATTGAAATATTTGTACTTGACTATTTACAATCTTAAAATGTAAATGTAAAAATGTGTTTATGGTCCTAAAATGTACTGTATTTTGTTTTAATGATTATAACATTATTATCATAGCAATTATTAAATAAAGTTATGATAGTAGGTTACAACTATGGGATTATTTTATTTGCCTATTTGTTTTTCTTATGGTAATTAATATGCCAATTAATGAATAATAGATTAGTTTGATATTTTTTCGGATTAATGAATTGAGATAGTATTAGTCAATCTTCTTTAATATGGAAAAGACCTAAGACAGTTTTATAGATCTAAGTAAAGTATAAGTTAAAACAATTCATTCACATGAGAATAAAATTTGCAGACTAGACCCCGCTATCATCTATCTGTATATATATATATATATATATATATATATATATATATATATATATATATATATATGGGGACCTATACCTTACAAGTTGCTAAAATATAGAACGTATGTGTCATATTAAGCTATCTACCAATTATGATTAGGAAATTGTGTGAACATATTCAAATTAAACATGTCCCATATTAATTTTTGTTAACTATTATTCTTCTCAAAACAATTATAAAATATGGAGCTATTAAAGTAATAAGTTGTAGGTTACGAGTAACGTACACAGTGAACAGCCAATGTTGAACAGTGATGAGCCAGGCAGGATCTACATGTGCAACGGTAGACTATTATTCATGGCTCCAGTATTTATCCAGCACACTCGCTACCGCACTGGCGTTAATGAATAATGAATAAACGTCCGGTCCGTTCGTGTTATGCTTGCTATAAAACTAAAACTAAAATGAATATAAGTGATACTTAAAATATATTGGCATCGTAATAAATATAAATTAATAATACTAAATAACATAATGTAATTTAGATATACAGTATTTTAAAACTTGACTGGTGCCGGTATGCCCGGTGAGGACTAGGACATTGAGCACAAACCTTTTATGAGGTTGAATATATTAACCAGAGCGATGAGAAGAGCTCCTGATGGCTTCATTGGTAGTATCGATCACTGCACTAATAATCCAAACCGGTCAATAATCACTCCACTGTCACTGTTCACCGTCACACAAGGACGAAGCATACGTAACCAGTAGCCGAGCGCGTGACAGCATCACCAGGTCCGCGTCGGCAGAGCGCACGCAGGAGACTGAACAATCAGCTGATAGCGCGCGCTGAGCTGGTCTCGTCTTCCCCTACCCTGCCGCCCCTCCACCTCCTGCCACGCTTCAGCCTTTCCCTCGCCCGCTACGCGCCATAGCCTCTAGCCTCTAGCCGCTGGCTTCACCGGTGGACACGGTGCCTCGGACGAGCGGTTTCATCTAGCTATTTCATCTGCACGAGCGAGCCCGAACACTATCGCTGGGAAAATAAACAACGATTTAATAATCGCCACCCGCTGCTGGTCTCTGGGGTAATGTGTTATTTGTTAATTATTAGCAAAACGCGAGCCGCTCCTGCCGGCCCTTTGTTGTTCATGAATACAATATATCGCCTCTCTCATATATTTTCTGCCAGAACACGAATACATTGAAATTATTATTGTTAAATGCTATACTCTATAGTTTTCACAGGGTGTTTTATTTACTTCACGTTGGTATCTGTTTAATCCGTTTAATTTTACTATTACACAAAAAATGTTGACCAATTGATTTGTGTTGTTATTGTAAACAGTAATTTATGCTTTTTTAAAGAATCGCCAAAAATCATTATGCAAACATACACGAATACTAATAAATTGTATGCTAAAGTAAAGTGGTGAAGGTTTTTTTAATTATTCTCCTTGTTATGCTCTTATTACAAGCAACTAACTAACTAACTAAATATCAAATTAAAGAGTGAAGAAATAAAACAATTTTAAAATTTGATGTACATTATTAGGCTAGAAAATGTTCCTTTACTTACTTAGGAAAATAAAATAATTTATTAATTAAGTTGTATTGATGATTCCAATGACACCGTGGCGAATGCCGTTACTATTTCTATAATAAAATACTAATTTTGTAGTAATAGCTCAGAAAATTACAGTTTTAATGATGTAATAAAATAATAATTTTTGAAATTAACTCTGAAAATTCCATTGTTATAACTATACTAAAATACAAATTATGCTTTATATTGTCAAGAAAGCTACCCTAAACACTTTCATCATTTTGATATTACCTTAATTTGGATCTATGTTTTACTGTAAATACTGAATAGAAATACATTTTCAGAGCTGGTTAGTGATAAAGTATTTTGAAACCAAGTCTGAACTGGGTCATCAGACGGCTGTGTTGGTTAACTTTAACTAGATTGAGTCAACAAGAAATGACCACAGCTTAGTACCAAATGTTTATCAATGTTGTGAGATGGAAGCGAACAGTTGGCTGCAATACACGATACCCGTCTAATGCAGTAATGTGGACCGAACACCCGCGCGCGACTGCCGATAGTCTTAATTGAATTTTGAAGAGGCCAATTCCATTACTTTATGATAATGAGCTGCTGTATGCGGTATGAGTGTTTATTAGTTTCATTTCGACCATTTATAATGACTAATTTAGTCGACGAGGTATTTCATTTTATATTGGAATGCGTTTGTAATTACCAATAAGTAATTAATTATTCATTAATTAATTAACATGTAACATTCTGTTGGATTTATTTTCAGAATTTAGTTTTCCACTGTCGCTTGGACTGAAAAGAAACATCGTCAGTTGAATGAGAAGACTACTATTACCATGTATATAATACTGTTTTGTCATAAATAAAGAAATGAGTAGGTGGTGTACCTAATTATCTTTATCGCATTTTAACCATGTTGGGACAATAAAAAAAATATTTGAGTTATAAATAATTCTAATATAAAAGTTTTACTTATTCTGATAGTAAAACAAATCTTACATCAATTAGTAAGAGTAATGTATTATGTTTTAAATAATATTGAGACTATAAAACAATTCTAACTTGTTTTGATTGTTCCTATTCTTATAATAAAAATGTACTATTTAAAAAAATAAATTCTTGAAATATGTAAAATATTGTTTTCTAGGGAATGTTTGTAAAAATCACTCATTTTAAAATTTTACAGTAATCACTGTAGCTTTATCTATGATATTTATACTTTAACTCTCATGATACTGAAAATAAATAAATTGGTTTTCATCTATTATGAACGAACCAAAAAATATTTAAATTTGGATGCATTTAACACTTGGCGTAAACTGCAAATGCATTCATTCAGTCAGTGAGGTAGACATGAAACTTTGCTAATTGTTAACTGCTCACTGTCCAGTAAAACAAAACAGTTAAATAGTGAGTTAAGCTATTAGCTGAGTAAGTATAAACTTAAAACAAAGCTATAGATTAAATAATTTTCATATTGTTCCTCAATGACTTAACTTATTAAATCATCACGTTCAAAAAGTCATTGTTGACAATATTTTTTTATATTTTATTAAATAAAACATAATATATAGGGTCTACTGAGTTTTATTTAATACTCGTACTTAATTTTCACGAACCACGTTCTCATTGTCTAGGGGCTACGTTGTCATTGAAGCTTCATTGTAAATCTTATGAGGAAAAATGTAAAAAACTGATTTCTCATTTATTATTTAAAATAGCGTGATAAACGTTGTTGTGTGTGTATGCTTAAAAAATATACGGTGTCCCTTAACTCTCTACTGACCTTTCCTGTTACTGTTCCTTGTCCATTAGAGGAGCCGAAATATCATATTCTAAAATAAAAAAAACTCAACATTTACCTGCGTAGCCACCGTCTGTATTTTTTAATAGCAAGTTTTAATTCTAGGCTCTAGTTTTGATTCTACTTCTACGACTGTTTTAATGAAATGCTACTTTGTAAGCAGTTTTATCACCTAAAGACCTAATAACATGAAATATTTTTCAAACTATAGTTTTCAAAAAGGTGAATGTTTACAAGTTTAAAATGTTAAAATCTCAAAGCCACTCATGATAAAAAAACAACAGTGATTATCACTTTATTTAGAAAATTCAATTTTTACATAAAAACATTACATTTAAATTAAATTCTAACGAATTTAATTTATGGACAACAGTTTATAAATACCTAACGGAGGAAAGTCATTATTGAGAACATATGTTCTTGTCGATATCAAACTGTTATCATATCATGACGTGAGCCACTGCGATCAGCTGTTTCAAGTATATTACCACTAAACGGCTGACTGACATTGTTAAAATATTACAGTTTCTTAGTCCATTGTTTCTTAATCTATAATATTATAAAGAAATTTTCTGTATTTTTGTTTTTTGTGTGTTGTGTTTGTGTGGTATTTGTTGTAAAGTAAAAAAAATACTGAACCAAACAGTTTGAAATTTTACACAAAGACAGATCTTAAACTCATGCAACACATAGGCATACTCATTTCCTTAAAATCCTCTCGGGCTACGCCCTATGAACGTATTAAGTTTCAATGTTTACATTTTTAGAAAATGAAAACATAAAATTACTTGAATGTCAACAGCTGTGAAGACTAAAATTTGACAGTTCGAGAAGCAGAAACAGTTGCTGTAAATAATTCAATGTTTTACATTTTTAATGTCAATTCTGTTTACTACATTTTGCTTCGGTAAGAAAAGAAATAAAGTGATTTTTCAGATAACTGCTGGATCGAAATTAATAATATTAGTACAAAAAATGTAATTTTTTAAATTTTCTCCGATGCCTGTTATTACGTTAATGCTTATCCTCTCCCAATATTTGACATATGTTACTTTGTCATGTTTAGATATATACTTAGACACGTGTTTTGTCATTTTGTAAACAATAAAGAATTAATTATCAATACCTTAAATGTATCTGTAGAGCCTACACCTCTCAGCCTTTTTTTACCCGTGCGAAGAACGGGTACTTTGGCTAGTTCTATATATTCCTTATTGTTTACAGTCTGCTACTTTTTATCCAATCTTTTATATTGCATAGAAGAGGCGGTTTCTGTTTGTTCGTGGGTTTGTTGTGGAAAGTAAAATCTAAAAATACTGAACCAACCTGTTTGAAATTTTTTACAAAGGTAAATCTGAAACTCATGCAACTCATAGGTATAATTATTTTCTTAATTAATTATTTCCCCTGGGCTACGCCCCGTGAACGTCCAAGGTTTCAATGTTTCATTTTCAAAGAATGAACACATAAAATTACTTTAATTCAACAGCTGCAGACACTAAAATTTGACAGTTCGGGAAGCAGAAGTCACAGTTGCTGTAAATGTCCTAGGTTTCAATGTTTACAGTTTATAATATCACCATCTGTTTACGCTAGTTTTTATATTTCAGTAAGAAGAAGAAAGAATGTTCCATTTTACAGATACACTGCAGGATCAAAATTAGTATTGCCAAAAATGGTAGATTTTAAGTTTTCTCCTTTTGCCTGTCTCGATTACGTTATTTCTTAACCTTTCCCAATATTACGTAGCAGGTGGTATTCTGTCATGTTGCAGACACTCGTGTTTATAAATTTTAGTGGTCGTGTTTAGTATAAAATACTATTGGTAAATACCTCTTTTAATGTGAATAGAACCACCTCAAATAAAGCATCTTTTCTTAGTAAAATTGTCATGTTTTAGCATATTTATATCATACCGTGCAGAAAAGGCAACCTCTCTCAACCCCTTTTTACCCGTGCGAATTACGGGTACTTCAGCTAGTAAATTATATTTTTGAATGTAAGCAATTCAGTTTTTACTTTTATTGATAGATGAAAATTTGAGCTGATCGAAGTAGCTCGATAAATCGATGTTACATGATAAAGTTTTATATTGACTAGAACACATTTGCTTAGAAATGACTATTACAACTTGTCCATGGTCCAGGTATCTGACAGTATCTGGAAAGGTCATTGGATTCAGAGGCTCAGTATATCTATATTCCTAGCAACTGTAAACTTACTATACAATCATTCCCTATGTAATGTTTATGGAGAATAAACACATTGATATTACTTTGTTCTTTGTCTTAACCTATAATTGAGATTAGTTCGTATTATGACAAGCAATTCTTCAACAACAGAAAAATTCTTAGCATGTAGGTAAACCGCAACCAGTATTTATCAATGTATGTTTACTACTATAACGTTTGTCATATGAATGAAAATGTTTGTTTAAAAAATTTGTCACATTGAATTATAATTGTAAATGTTATTTGTCATTGTCAGCTATCAATAGAACAGACACATTGATGTCGCTATGTCCTGTCACAATATTAGAATTTTGTCACAATAAAAGAATTTTTTTCTGCAAGAATTTATACAATATCACTTTTCGTTAATTGTGATTCAGTAGGCCTATTTGAAAATATTTCTTCCAAAATATCATAATGTAACAAGCCAGTGGAAATACGACATTGCATCCGTTGCATCCGTTTGCATCCGAAATCTACACCATTAATCCGTTCTATAACAGGATTGATTTTTCGAAACCTTTTTTACACTATAACGGTTGGGGTGGTTTTAAAAATAAAACTCCATAATGAATTTGACTCGTCATAAGTTTCACAATGAGTCTCCACCCCGAGTGATGACTCCGCTTTCACCCAGTGACTAATTGACCACTTCAGTATCTCCAAACCTTATCAAGGTGAATCAGAAGAACAAAGGAAGGTTCGTAAATAGCCACACGGCCTGGGCCAGTTGGCTATGTTCCTGGAACTGTACGCGGCGACATCTAGGAGGCGGTTGCCGTGCCGTCCACGTACAGGGCCGGGTGTGAGCGTGAGCGTGAGTCAGTCGGCGTGCCCGGACTACGGGGCCGCACCTGAGGCGGCATAGGCATGTTGCTGGTGTCGTCAGTCGAACTAGCTGCGACATTTTCAACTTTGCCGCGTAGAGAATTTCTATTGATGAATTTGCCAAATCGTGAAGTAATAGTATTCAGTATTACATTTCTAGTCCAGGAAAAAGGTGTTTATGAGTCGATTGTGGCTGAACCACTCGGGTTCAGAAGAGTGACTTACGCCTACACTATTTATATACATATTTGCCAACCAAATGAATTATCAAAAACTGTTAAAATCCGATATAGGAATATTTTATCATAGCTTATAATGTATCATCTTCGCTTAGGCCGGCCGCACACTGTTGCAGCATTACACCTGAAGCAAGTGTTGCGAGGCTAAATGTTTTGCTGGAAACTAGCGCTCAGAGTATTCCAACACCCGCACACTCTTCAAGCTAACGTTGCGAATATATACTATATAATATAAATGCACTGGGCCCCAGTACCCAACGAAACATTTTACCTGCAACACTTGCTTCAGGTGAAATGATGCACCAGTTTGCGTCCGGCCTTACAGGTTATGTTTTGTTAACACAATCAACCGATCACTGAAATGATAGTTTTTTGCCAATCAGTTAACAGCAGTGGTCTATAGGCAGATATTCCAGTGTGGGAGCGCTAATGATTCAACAATTCGTTTTTTTTCAAATTAATCTGACAACAAGATATAAATAGCCGAAAACCATTATATTTATTATAAGCAATTTCAATATATTCTCTCTTTGAATAAATAATACAGTTGAAACATGGGCTTTAACCATAAATAGATACTGATAAGCATTTTCGCCAAAATATATAGATAAAATATTTTTATGAAATTTGGAATTTTTTGACCGTGCCTTATTGTCAATTAAAAATGTATAAACATTCCCAGTACTACGGTGCTCAGGGTAGAAAACCTACATTCCCATACTTAATTTTGTGTTTAAAATGGGAATGGTTATACTGTAGCTTGTTTAGTCATAGCAATAATTATTATATTACTGTACCTGGTATGGAGCAGCACACATATATTTTCAACCAAAGAGAAAGTCAGTAAGTACACAGGTCTGTTATAACAGGAGTATATTTTAGTAAAATATCATGAAAATTTTATATGTGTTTAGCACATTGTTCGAGTTTCACTGGATGAATACATTTTTCCCAGCATTTCCCACTGAGAGTTCCGGTGAAGTGACCAGTAGCTTTAATAAACATGTATTGTTTTAGAGAAAATATCAATCAATGTATATATATTTACATAACATTCTTTAATGCAAATATTATGCACGTTATGTTTACAGCATCTTTCAAATAACAATTTAAATCCCAACTATTTTGGTTGAAAGAGTTCAATGTTAAACATATGTAAACAAAATAAAACAATGTAAGAATACTTTTAGTTTAAGTAATAACTTAAACAATATGGCACAATCTTTAAAAAGGTAGATATATCTTTGTATGTTTTAGTAAATAGCAATACATTAAGTTACCGTGTCCCTGACTATGAAATACTCGCATAGTCAGCACTTTGGTTTTATTCCCCAGCCTAATGTTGTTTTGCTCATAAATCAAAACTTGGCGACACTGCTCCGGGGTAAGTAGTTAGCTTCATATCCTTGTTCTCTCACTGATTTAAAAAAGGAACAATAATTTTGTGTAGCTAGGGCATACACTGTGTTATTGTATGTAAAATGTATGCGAAATAAAATATGTTTGTAAATAATCTTTTGTTACTTCAACCTCACGATTCGATTTCATTATTGATGTCATTTGTTATTTTTAGTTTTTAGCTCATTAATAAAAGTTCATTTTCTTGGCTACTAAATTTGATTATTTTTCCAAACACTTTATTTGCTTTGATTATAATCTTTCACGTGGATATAAGTATAACCGGTTTCTTTACTTAATAAGGCACCTGCAAATTTAACCAATTTATTCAATTTTATACGGTATGCACCTCAACTGAAATTAATTTAAAAAATCCTCTGTTTTTAAGATGGATACCCTCAAACAAGTAGAGTTTATATAATTTTAATTTGTCCGTCATTTACACATTATGACACTTGCTAATGCAAGTGAAGTGGCGTGTGTTAATTTGTATGTTTTTACAAAACAGTTCATAAACAAGTCATCATAAGAAACATTTACTTCATTCAGAATAATGGAAATCATTCCATTATAATTATTTTTTTAAATAACTCTTTATGTTTAAATAATACACTATAGACTAACAGAAATAATAATTATATGAGTAATATATGGATATGACAAAGCCTTAGCGCTAGAGTCTTGCCAATGTTAAAAATTGAGGACAACGCGTAATGTGAGTCTTGTAAAAAATTTACAGACTATTATATCCAACGGGAAAAGTAGCAAATTTAACATCTGACTCAGGAAATGAGATGTTTATAGTGTGATTGTAATTGAATGTGTTCGAGTGTAATTATACAGCTCATACGTGTGCTTAAAAGGTTAAAAAAAGGTAATAATATGAGTTAAACCTTTTAGTTTAGGATAAAGTAAAAACTCACGTCTTCAAACACTATTAAATATATTTACACTTATATTGTAATTATATACAACGGTAAATATATACAAAAGTTGTTTTGTATATATTTACCGTATTTTCCAACAGTGTTGGAAGACGAGAGTTTTTACTTTATCCTATAGTAAAACCAACACGTATAATACTAATCAAGAAGTTATTCACCTTTAAGTAGTCTCCTGAAAAATCTTATTAGATGGTAATGAAATTAGAAGTACACGTATCGGAAGTAGTAAAGTATTACAACAAAGGCAGCAAGCAATCAAGTTAACACTAGAGTGCGATGTAACTAGTCGAGTTGGTTAACCGCTCTGCACCACGTCTAAAAAGCTCGTGTTGAATGTGTGCTGTTTTGCTGCAACTGTGTATTAAGGCCACACACCGCGGCAACACAACAAGGGATTTTAGCAATCAGCTAAACTGGAGTGTAATGTAACTAGTCCAGTTGGTCAACCGCTCTGCACCACATCTACAAAGCTCGTGTTGAATATGTGCTGTTTTGCTGCAACTGTGTATTAAAGCAACACACCGCGGCAATACAACAAGGGCTGGTAGCAATCCAGCTAAACTGGAGTGTAATGTAACTAGTCCAGTTGGTCAACCGCTCTGCACCACATCTACAAAGCTCGTGTTGAATATGTGCTGTTTTGCTGCAACTGTGTATTAAGGCCACACACCGTGGCAATACAACAAGGGCTGGTAGCAATCCAGCTAAACTGGAGTGCAATGTTACTGTTCAAGTTTGTTAACCGCTCTGCACCACATCTACAAAGCTCGTGTTGAATATCTGCTCTTTTCCTTCCACTGTAATACGGCCCAACTTTGCTGCAACAGAGACTCTTGATAGAATATTTTGGCTCGTGCTATTTAATATATTTATTGTATTGTCTATACTGAGTATGTTATGTATTTAACAGTTTCAAATTAGTCGTTAATTAACACCTATTACAAACATTGTCTACAAGATTATAAAGTGTCTACCGTATATTTACGAAATCAATAAAATTGTCTTTTGATATTGTCTTTTAATCCCCAAAAGCAATATGGTAATATTTGTTACGTTTCATGATAGCTACTACAAAATAATGAAATAGTTAATGGTTTATTATCTGGTGAAATTACATCTAGTATAAATTAGATTTCTATGCAATGGTTCTTAGTAGATAAAGGCAAGGGGGATATATGGCTGACAACTAAGGTTGCGGAAACAATAGTGCCAACCTGTCGGAAGTGAAGGCACGCAGGGTACACGGGACGGCACTAAAGTGATGGACGTATCGGCTGCCCAGGCACTTAAAATCCGTTGTTGCTTTATGTGGTGTAGATAAAGTAGAAGGGCTAGGCTAAGAGAAGGTAGACCTATCCCTTTATTAGGAATCGACCAGTGAAAACTAGTTCAACGGTTGGCGTTGAGGGGAGTAGATCTTGATGCTAAGCTAAGAGACAATTTAATTTGTAATAAATTAAATGCATCTTAATTAATCTGATATCAATTAAATGAAGCTTAGAATTAAAGAATATTTCGAGTGATATTAGATCCTCAAGAAGTTAACCAAATAATTTTTATTTAAGGATTTTTGTGACACGAAATGTGAGTATGTAAGTTTGTGTGCTCACCGCACGATCTCGTGACGTAGCGGCGAATGAATACAAGGGCGTTGAGACAACGAGACGGCAATAAAACGTCCATCATTCATTTCAATGTGATATTAACATTTTTGTTTATATTTGTAGCATATGTAAAGCCGAACGTCAAATATTTCGATCCATACTGATCCAGGTCTTACGTAATCGGATATCGGAGTTATACTACATTTGATTATTAATTAATAGTCATTCAGGATGATAAATATCTATACCGAATCAGCATACGTCGACTTGTCCAACATTTAAGACGCTTTACAGACCGCTTTACTATAAAAAGGATGAACGTCGTATCTATTAAACAATGAGGTTAATGGAAACAGCTTTCCCTACTAAGGGTAACGTAGTGTTGTTTAAGATGTTTACGCCCATATGAAAAAACCGAAGATGGAAAAGTATATCATTACTTGTTTTATAAATATAAATGTATGGTTTTTGTAGTATAAAAAAGATTGTTCACTTTCAAACGGACCAGATTCAAACGTATAGCCTATAAGTCACCCTGATAAATAGATCAAGAGATTGTATGCACCGTCAGTGCTGAGGGGACGAATGGCGCAGTGTTTGTGTGTTTGATAGTAAACACCCAGGCACAATTATTCATCAAAACACATTACTCATCAGCTGATCATCACCTACCCGAAAAAACGCCTATTGACCCTTAACTGCATGTGTCGGTAAAACGAAGGACGTGGTGTTTGTCAGTATACACCAGTCACCAGCTGGTCAACGCATATTACGCCTATCAGCTGATATTCACCTACCTAAACAAACACCTATTGACTCATCACTGACTGTGCCGAGGGCAAATATCGTGGCGTTTGTATATTTAAAGTAACACCAATCACCATGTTACAAACACATATTACGCTCTCAGCTGATAATCGCCTACCTGCATGAACGCCTATTGACTGGCTGAGTCGAGAGGACGAATGACGTGTTGTTTGTATGTTTGACAGACGTCACCATCTGAACATCACACATTACGCTTTTCGGCTGATCAGCAGATCATCACCTACCTAGACGAACGACTATTGTCTTATAACTGGCTGTATCGAGGTGATTAAAGACTCGGTGTTTGTATGTGTAAAAGTACACACCAGTCACCAGCTGGTCAACACATATTATGCTCTTGAGCTTATCAGCTGATTATCATATACCAGGAGGAACGCCTCTTCACTTACTAATAATTGGTGCACTATCATAATAAACAGAGATAGGTCACATATTGAATCATCTTACATTTCTAAACAGATAGTATCCTTGTTCCCCTTCCGTATTTCAATCGTAAAGTTCATAAAATCTTCATTCAAACTAACCTTGAGGTTAGCCCAAAACGAAGATATTATAAAACGGTATATACGAGTAATATGGAAAGATAAACAGATATTTACCTTTCCTGAGCATATTTAGTAATCTGATCCTAATTTGAAAAATTTTACCATAAAATTGTTAATGAAAGGTTTGTATTACAAAGAAAGCAGGAGCGCATATATAATGACTGAAGGCATATGCATTTTATATATTGTAGGACAACAAATAATCAATTTATATTAGGTGAAATTACTTTTGAAGAAGAATTCAGATATGAAAATGTTTGAGTTAAAAGTATGTAAAACAAGGGTCCTACAGTAAACCATTTATCCCTGAGCTGAGTCGCCAAGTTTAGATTAATGGCTAAAACAACATTAGGTGAGGAAATATAAACAAAGTGCTGACTAAAAAATTACTTGGCATTTTAGTTTAAACTGTTACAGTTGTGTATATACCGAAATTTAAAAAAATGTTCAACATAAAATGTACCTATCACCGTGAATGTCATAGCATGACCCAGACCAAGGACCAAATTTTAGTTGTTTTGAGAATGGGTTGAGATGTTTTGAGGAGCAGAAATGCCGTTTATATATGTAAATTTACACGAATATATTTATATATACATATATAAACAATTAAACCTTTATTTATGTAAATGTGTAATTATTTTGTCATTTTTGAAATACAGTCAAAATGTTATATCCGATATTTTGATGTAATTAAACGAACAATTGTTCAAACTAGCATCTGTTTGGAGAAAATTAATTCGTGGTCTATACCCCTCTTTCGTATTTAAAATACCTTGGTTTTGACCACCTCTAAATACTCTATGTCAATGGTCAATGGGAACGGGGGGAATTTGTACTAAAAAACTGGGGTTTCTACGTTTTTCATTAATAATTAAAAAAATTAATTGTTTACTATTAGAATTTGCTTAATACTAAATTTAAGTCTGCACCTTAAGCTTAGTTTTGAGTAAATAAGAGTAAGTAGTAAATAAGACTATTGAGTATATCTCAATAAGTACACACGAACGAAGTCTTTGTATGAACACTAGTACTAACTATATGATTATTATATCTGTATGAATATTATTACATGACTCAATAGTCCAGGTTATGTTGGGTTTAATTTGTTTTTAAATTATATCTCCTATTGTAGTTTAAGCTGTATAAGAATGACAAGAGTTTCTCGACGTATGTTACGACCCCTGGGAGAGGAGGCAATGATATCTCAGGCCTGGCAGCTGTCTACCGGTGTCCTGCTCTCTCAAGATACCAATATCCTTCCGAATAGCTCTATAACAACGACCTTATTACCAGTTACATCAGTCTCAAAAAACATTGTCATTGACAGAGGGAATTTTTAAGGTTCCTTTTATCTGTGTTTTATTAAGTGCCACGTACTGTTTCATACATTTAAAATTCTTTAAAAACTTTAAACAAAAACTACATTGCTAAATGACATTAACAACTATAATGTAGGAAATACCTCATGAAGTCTTATAATAACGATATTGAAAAAAATAGTTAACATGAATGAATAACTCAAAAACTATATTTAGAGCAAAGGTTTGGAATGTTAAGTGTAAAACTTCATTTAAACTGTGATCATGCATTCAAGTATAGATAAGGATTTTGATGCATAGTCAATTTACCTAACTGCTCTACTACTTTGTTTTCTAAGGAAATATTTTAAATAAAAACCAAAGATGTCGAGATAGGGTGAAAACATTTTTTAGATATAAAAAATTTTGGTATTATCATAAAAGTTGTGCTATGTTTTGATACATTTTTAGCGAATTTCCCATCGGGATGAAGCTATTACCGTACGTCTCATGGCAAGACTTAAGCCCGGGACCATGTTGTCTGTTAACACGATTACTCTCGTAATACTAGTCAGATCAAGACCAAGTTTGGTAGAGACGTGTATTCCTACATTTACTCGGACGAGTTCGTAAACCAGACATGCATCAATGGGAACGGGTAGTTTAGGGTGGTTTTGCACAAAAAAATAGAGGTTTAATAAAACATTATTTAATCTTTTACTATTAGAATAAGCCTAAAACTACACAATTTAGTTGTTTCAGGTTTTGCTCTACCTCCAATGGTTACCGAGGTAATAACAATCTAAACACAGTACGTTGTATTTTGGGGTTCCAGTGTTAATCTTATGGAGGACTAGCAGTAAGCCCGTTCTTTGTACGGGTTGTAGGATTTAGTTTAAAGAAGATAAATTAAACCTGAATTAAACCAAAATGTAAACCTGAAATCTTAAACACATAAGTACCAATTAAATGAACAAATACTTTTGTTATTATTTAGCATTAGTTTATAACCAAACAGATTAGAAAATGTTTATACCATTATTAAAATTGATTATGTTAAAATACATTTTAATGTTTTATGATTTCGAAATTGGTTTAAAATCAATGACCAAGAAAAACTAACATTGATTTTAATTTTACAGCGGTTGGTTTTTATTTATATTAAATCATTTAAGTACAAAGACATACAGGGAATAGGCAAACTCCTTTATTTATGGACAGATGTTGATCGAAGTTGGTATAGATGTTAAGATAAAAATTATTTATGGTAGAAATGACTACTTTCAGTGTTCCTCACAGTGCCTGGCCTGCACACTCTTTCTCATGTTAATCTCATGGAGAATAGGCAAATAATTCTCATGTTTATGGACAGATTTTTATAAAACTTGTCATATATTATTATTATTATATTATTGAGTTGGAAATTCGCTGAGTAGGCAGGTCTGCTGCGATGGGGGTATTTTTTATTTCTATTAAATCATTAAACTACAAAGACAGCTGATTAGTACCAGTAGGTGAGTCATTGAAAACTAAAAGTAAAATGCGTCTAATATCGCGTAAAAAGTGTTAAAACCTCACTTTATACTCGTTATTTACTTTTCAAGGGGCGGTGGACAATTTCAAGCATTGAAATCCTCCTTTTGAATGTAAAGAATACATCAAATGCGTTATATTGATATCAGTTCTCTCGTTTTTTTTTTTTGAGAAGACGTTGTAAAAAGTCTCCTGGAACGTCAGAGACAGACAGATACAAATTGAGATAAGACTTGTTTCGGTTTCTCTAACGCACGAAACGTAAAAATAACTAAAAATTAATAACTCTGAGCAATGTACAGACAAAACTGTAAATTTATTTATATGCATTAGGCAAAATTATTATTTCACTTATTCATGAATATTTGTTTTATGAAACATGGTATTTAGCTTTATGTAGCTGACATCCATCCATTTGTGCTTATAAATCATAGTTCATGTGTTAATCATGGCAGATAACCTACATAGTCTTTTTGTTAATCATATAGAGAATAAGCAAACTCCTTTATTTATGGACATATGTTTATGAAACTTGGTATAAATGGTCAAAGTAAAAATGTTTTATCCTAAAAATGCCATTTTTCATTGTTCTTTAAAGCAGCAAGCCTGCACAATGTTTCCCACATATTAACAGAGAATGGGCAAAGAATTCTCACAATATCTTATTATTATTTATTTATTCTCACATTATCATGGATATCAAAAACAATGCTTGTCATATATTATTATTATTTGGAAATTCGTTCAGTTCGCAGGTCAACTGCGACGGAGGTATTTTTAATTTAATTATTTTACAAAAAATAATTTAATAAGCCGTCACACATTCAGCCTACTCTTTTGTAGAGTATCAATTTTAATCTCATTTTAAATATTTTTCTTGTCCTTTATATGCTATATTAAATAAAGAATGTTGGAATAAATATTTAATTAAAGGATGTGTTTGTCAGTGTAATGGCTATAATCATACGCAATACTGAGCCACGAAACAATCATTATTGATGGCATCCATCGACGACTCTTGACTCCCATCAATTATCCATTATGCGTTGATGATTGATGGGTAGAGGGATCTCATGATTAATTTGTTTGGATTATTCTCACTTATAATGGCAATACACACACCTACCTAGAGCGTTGTCATGATTGGACCTGCTAAAGTGTTCGTCTCTACCTAGAATGTTGTCATGTTTGGACCAACTAAAGTGTTGGCCTCTACCAAGAGCGATGTCGTATTTGGACCAACTAAAGCGTTCGCCTCTACCTAGAACTATCATGTAGAACGTTGTCATGTTTAGACCAACTAAAGTGTTTGCCTCTATCAAGAGCGATGTCGTATTTGGACCAACTAAAGCGTTCGCATCTACCTAGAGCGTTGTCATGTTTGGACCAACTAAAGCGTTGGCCTCTATCTAGAGCGTTGCCATGTTTGGACCAACTAAAGCGTTTTCCTCTACCTAGTTGTTGTCATGTTTGGACCAACTAAAGCGTTTTCCTATACCTAGAGCGTTGTCATGTTTGGACCAACTAAAGCGTTTTCCTCTACCTAGTTGTTGTCATGTTTGGACCAACTAATGCGTTGACCTCTACCTATATTGTTGTTATGTTTGGACCAACTAAAGCGTTTTCCTCTACCTAGTTGTTGTCATGTTTGGACCAACTAATGCGTTGACCTCTACCTAGTTGTTGTCATGTTTGGACCAACTAAAGCGTTTTCCTCTACCTAGAGCGTTGTCATGTTTGGACCAACTAAAGCGTTTTCCTCTACCTAGTTGTTGTCATGTTTGGACCAACTAAAGCGTTTTCCATTACCTAGTTGTTGTCATGTTTGGACCAACTAATGCGTTGACCTCTACCTAGAGCGTTGTCATGTTTGGACCAACTAAAGCGTTTTCCTCTACCTAGAGCGTTGTCATGTTTGGACCAACTAAAGCGTTTTCCTCTACCTAGTTGTTGTCATGTTTGGACCAACTAAAGCGTTTTCCTCTACCTAGTTGTTGTCATGTTTGGACCAACTAAAGCGTTTTCCTCTACCTAGTTGTTGTCATGTTTGGACCAACTAAAGCGTTTTCCTCTACCTAGTTGTTGTCATGTTTGGACCAACTAATGCGTTTTCCTCTACCTAGTTGTTGTCATGTTTGGACCAACTAAAGCGTTTTCCTCTACCTAGTTGTTGTCATGTTTGGACCAACTAATGCGTTGACCTCTACCTAGATTGTTGTTATGTCTTTACCTTCTGCTCTCACTTACTCTTAACCAATCTTAATAGTTCAAACGTATTGGAACTATTAAGCTATGTATAGCATTTAAAGTCCAATAATTCATCATGTTCATTTTAAATATACACTATTCCTTCAAACGCTTACAATAATACTTATCATACTGTATAAATAATCATTATTGGCGTCCCTTGTTTTAGTTTGTGAGTTTAATTACTGTAGTTCAGTTAAAATTTTAAATAACATGGAGACCCCATGTGATTTTAAATATTATTGTTTTCTAGATCAGGTTAAATGTAAGAAAGGGCCATTTGTCCCTAACGTGTCTAAATGAATTTTTATTGTTACATCCATTCACAAATGACTGTTTTCTCTTTCGTTTAGACTTGTTGTTGATATACGTAAGAATCGGCATACAAACACCAAAAACCTTTTAAATATATGATATAGGTATTAATAAGCCATTTATAGGTACAGAAATTAACAAGGCTTCAATGAATTCATATAAAGAAATAATAAATTAACATACGCAGAAATTAAATATAATAGCTTATCATAGATGCTTCATTATTTATAATACTTAAAACATCCACGACACACACACAAACACACATACACACACACCACACACACTCACACACACACACACACACACACACACACACATATATATATATTTATTTATTTATATATGTACATACACAAAAAACTAGATTTATACAATATTAACGTATATAACAAACCTTTATAAAAACAACGTACTAAAAGCTACGTTAAATTCATTAAATGAATATTCGACATTAAAATATTAAATAATGAAGTACAGTATCTAAAAATCCCCCTATAACATAGTATATAAACAATTTACGTCATTGAGATTTCAGAGTGGCTATATTTTAGATTTTAGTTGATATTTTGTATAGTCATATCAAACATTTTGCGTAATAAGCTTGGTCTAGATTAAGTATGTAGCAAGCATAAAATATACCTGAAAGTTGGTCGATATATTATGAGTTATTATTGCAACAAGTTTCTAGTACCTGACTATCCGACGTGTGCCATAACGACAATTTATTACCCGATAAGTTCCGCCTCCACTGAGTCGTGAATTACTTTTCTGAATATATACTTGTTAACAAAATTGGAAAAGTATTGAAACATAACTACCAACTCTTTCTTTTATGACCGAAATGTCCTTGCTAATCTCTATGTTTGGTCAGTTTAGGACACACAGAATTTTGCATAGACCATACCTTTTTACCTTTTTACCTATTACCATTACCTTTTTTAGATGCTTAAAATTAATTGTATCGGATTAATATATTTTTGTAATTATTATTTTAAAATATATTTTTCAAGGTCAAAAAAATTATGTATAACAAAATTAAATTTAGTGTTAACAACTGTTTCCCATAACTTGTTATGCTTCAAACATATATACAAATTATGATAACATAAAAAGGGTTGTTTATAAAAAAATACGATGTTATTATACTTTTCTTAACTCAATAATCTGAATGAAAAATACCTAAGCATTTTATAATACGTAAATAGACACCCTATTTTAGTCACAACAACAGTAGTAACTGTGCTTCTGAAAGTTATGAATTCATTTAAAGTTTGGATGTCACAGCTTTTACTTCTAAATTACTTTCAAGGGTGTGATATATTCTAGGTTGTTTCGCCCCCTGTGAGTTCAACATTATGATATTGAAAAATTATTGTATTCTATAATAAAATTCTTTATTCTCAAAAGTAGTTTTTCAAAAGCAATTTATCGTTGGAAAATGTTTAACTTCATCAATTATAAGTGTAAATCTATTTACAGCACTTTATCGTGGTTTCAAACCAGCTTGAGGAAGCTTGAGTATTAATATGGTCAATACTTGTCCATTATTTGGCGTAACGATTACCTAAGTCTAGGGAAAAGTCCTTCAAACTCAGATTTGATATATTTTTTTCATTTTAAACAATTTCTTGTGATACTCGAGTTGCTAGACTCAAGGGGTTTGAGTGTCGCTACATTTTTATAACCAAACAAACATAGTATTAAGTACATGGACTTGCTTACATGGAAAAACCTGTCAAAAAATTAATTTTATTGCAGCTAGATGTAATGTTCAATAATTAACTTTCGGGCACAGAACAGCAACATAGTCAAATAAAACAGGGACGTGGTATCGTAGAGAGAATAAAAGACTAATTTTGCTATCGACAAGGTCTACCAGTCAGGTGATGCAATAGATCGGTTCACTATTCGATGGGGGACAATGGTAATCATTAATCATGGAGAAGGTCTCGCCTTCACACCACTATGATGTCATATGTCTTATTAATGATCCATTAGTCAAGGGGCAGGATTGGAAGAGGTACCGAAGCCCAAGCCTTGCTAATGACACGGCAGCCTGTTGTGAGCGGCATGTACTTCGCACTCTCAGTATGTCCATGTGAGATGGATACACCCTGATACCGCACCCATATTGGATGCTTGCAGTTGGCTTCAGCACTCTCGTAAGGCTAGATTGAAATATTTACAGTTTTTTATTATTATGAATATAGTTGTTGGTAGGGGTTGCATTTTTTGTGTCCTAGTGTAAAATATAGTAAAATAATAATATATGTAATAATATATTAAATATGCGTACCCCTACATATATTACTCTAATATAAATTTAATAAATTCACAATACAACAATGGCTTAAAGAACTTGAAATGTTAACATAAAATATAGTTTTTGTACCGTATATTTATTTATTCTGGTATGCATTATAATGAAAAACAAGAGAGAAATTAAAATAGAATATTTTAAGGTTATTTTAACTAGTATTAGGTTTTTGGGTCAGTTTAAAGTTAAATTATAGTGAAAAATACTAAAAATAACCATACAAAACATGTTATATTGTTACTAAAAACAATTTAATAGTTTGCAAATGTAAAATATTTTACTGTGTTGATGAATATTAATTTAGAAGTAATTTGTAAACTTGAAATATCTTCAATTAGTGTAATACAGTTCTAAAATATTTAAAAGCATACTTCCCGACTAAAAAAATATGTTAAACTAATTATGTATCACCAACATCAGATGGAACCTTTTAACCTCCGGGTGAGTAAGCAGTATCACACGTTTACAGTACGAATCTGTCTGGTATCTAATAGCGGTTACGGCGGTTAGGTTGTGGTGACTGTTTCTCTAACAGAAAACATCCAAAAAACTGGGGCCCGTGGCGTGTCCTGGAATCCAGTTAATTGTGGATAAATGTGAGTGATGGTTGTATGGATTAATTTCCACACTAATGAATAGTGTACTACGAACACACACAATCCTCACAGTTGTGACAATCCTCATAATTCGTAATTCAGAGCCACGGTTTCGGACTCCACATATGAAATGAAAGATATGAAATGGTCCCTTAGATATGAAATGGACTGTTGGGCTATTAATTAATAGTTCTGTCTAAGGAACCTGTCAGCCTTAGTCAGTAACAAGACAACAATATCGCGCGACAAACATTCCACACTCATTTCTCATTCATACTTGGCAAAATACCTACCTGGGTAGGGTGTAATTACAGTTAAAAGTATAAAAAATTAATAAAAAATTCTGATGCATCAAAGTTGGATATTTCATCAATAAAAGTTAAAACTGAATATGTTAAAGAAGACGATTATTTCAAAACAGCACACTGATAAATAATAAATAATATAGAGAAAGCGAAAACAATGTAGCAGGAAACAGTCATATTTTAACAAAGTATTGATCAATCATCTGTTTAATGGTAATAACTTGAAACAGCTCACTGAAGCGGCTCACTGGAAGCGATGTCACATGATAAACAGTTTATATTGTAAAAAACACATATTTTTAATAACTAATTTTCTCCATTATTACTGTATTAACTAATTTTTTATTTTTTATTTGAATTTGTTTCCATTCTAAATTTGTTCGTGGGTTTTCTATAAAATATGTCTTTGTAGTATGTAATTTTGATTTGACTTGGACCATAGTTTGTAAATTCCGTTAATCGTTAGATATGGAATTCAATAAATTAGATAATCTAGATTTAAGAAAATTTTCGCATAGTTATTATAATACCTAGGTGTTATAAACCAATTTAATCTAGTATTACAACTAATATTATTTAACTATCTAGTCTAAACTCCTTTTAAAATTAGCTTTCCTTCATTTTAAATATTTAACCAGAGCGTCAAAACACATTATACCTAAAAGCTCTTGGGAGAGATAACAAAAATAGTTTTAGCTATTCTAATATAAGGCATTGTTTAGTATACTGAGAAACTAATACTACACCTGAAACTTGCGTGAGTCAGCTTCTAAGGCAAAACCAACCTTCTAAAAAGATACAGAATAAAGAAAATAATTTTAATAGCTGCGGTTGGTCATATTAACGAATAAGTGTTAAAATATATTTAGCGCCACATAGCCTACAGATGTGGGTCCCAGAAATTTACAGGATACAGAAATTGAGATAAAACCTATTTCGGCTTCTCTGTGTTATGAAACGTAAACATTACCAAAAATATAATTTGTGCAAGCTTTTGTATTGATAAAAGTTCATTATTTAATTTTATTTATATAGATTAACTTTATAAACCAAATTTAATGTTAATCGGTTACTGAGGTACAAGTGCACACCATAAACTGTACAAAAATTAAAGTTTTTGGATACATTTATAGCTTCCATATTTTACGTAAAAGTAGGCCTAGCTTGAATAAACACAAACAATTCCTTCATCAATGTAAATTCGTTTATAATAGTTAAAGTTTTCTGCCAAGACGTATTTTTAATAATTACAAAGAAACTTATATGCTATATTACATTCGTAATATTCAGTCATATAAATTTAATTTTTGTTTTAATTACGTATTTTATTTATTACGAACGTGAAATTAATTAAAGAACTTCTATATTTTTACCGTGGCTCAAATAAACAGTTATTTTCCTAAGGGATGAGAAGTTGTGACGTGATCCTCTCTAGAGACCTGCATTTCTACTCTGCCGATTCATGGACTCTTACTGTGGTCAACATCTTACAACAATTGCCGCTTTCATACATATTTGTATATTTTTGTAAAAAAAATATCTGTACATATAAATGAATGAACCATTACCAGCCTGTATGATAGAATTTGTAGAGATGTGTTTTGTTATTGTGAAAACTGTTATTGTTAAAAATATTCCTGTTTAAGTGTACAAATTAGTGTTTTGTTTTGTAACGCTTGCATCCGTATAATAGAATGCTAAAAAAATGAACAAGCAGTAAATCGTATGTATGCTAGGTTGGGCGTTGTCACAACGCCCATTGGTTTCGGCAAAAACTGTTGTGCACGCTTTTACTTGTTATGCTTTAAAAACATATCATTTTCACAAGGCAAATCTGCATGTTTTTAAATAAAAATGACAAAAATCAAATTAAAGTTAAAAAATTTATAAAGTTTAAATATTTTTGGTGATTTTTAGGGTAAGTGTCCCCCCATGATACATACAAAATTTTTCATCGACGTACACAAATAACAATAGCTATGAGTTAATAATATATAATTTAACTGGGCCTATTTATCTTTACACGATCATTTTCTCCAAGAAGCTGCATTTCAGTTATGTAATTAATTGCACAAAGTAGTCTATGAAAAATAACTATAGTCCATTCTCAACTTAAAATTAAATTTAACCCATGGTTTTCGTAGATCACAATAACAAAAATAAACCTTAATCTCCTAATTTTAAATCTTCATCTCCACTGTCCAACAACGGAATAACTGCCTAGCAGAACAAGCAGATTTAGTCGCAAAAGGACAGTTCTGCCACCACAACGAACTGTATGTTGATCAATTTTCACTATATTTACTGGTGTATGGAGTGTTTTGGATCCTATATTAATCTTATGGAATTAATTTTCTTCCCTTGTTACTAAAAGTGTCGAATTTTCGTCTTTTGGCACTAAAAATATCAGAGTCCCATGGGATGAAGAGTAGGACTTTAATACTCTAACCCAGAGAGTAAACAACGACTTTGCATGATAGGGTGAGGAAATTACATTTATTTAATCTTTCATCACTGAAAGATTGAATAAAACTACAAACGATTAAGTATAATTATCAGACACAATGTACATTATAAAAAATAGCAAAAAATAATATGTGAAGACTGAGACTTAATTTATTATTTTTCCATATGATTTCTTGCGTAATATAATGAGGAATGAATGGTCATTTGAATTTAAATACGTTATTATATGTAAACGTACCTGAACAAACAGGATATACCACTGTAATTTTATAGAGCAGGGCCAGTTTGTAGAAGCACAACATTACACGACTTTTTACAACACTTCAGAAAGCTTCCTGTTAGATAAATAAACTCCACTAAATTCAATTTATCGTGAGCTTACGTTATTCAGTGGAAGTTTGTGAAGTCCTGAAACTAATTTTAAGTTAAACTAACTCACTTAAATAGTTATTGATGTTGCAGAGACCTACTCAGCTGTATTAATATTAGTTAATACTGAGTATCGGTATAAATATTTAAAAATTGTGCATTTAAATAAAACAGATTGCACAAAACTTACAAATATATGGTTATTAATACAAATATTAAAAACTACTAATCAAAAAGGATCGATTAGGATATTACTCTTATGTTCATATAAAAACCAAATGTACAAAAACCACATGACAATTACAACTAATAATAACACTGACGATCGATATACAGTTTAATGTGTTAAGATATTTGATACAAATTAAATTTTAGTTTGAAAAAATGTGAATATGAAAGCTGCGACGAGGGCCGGCGACGGACGCTACACAGATTGATGAAAGTATTTATGAGTCAAGCTGTGATTAATGATTCCGGGCTCTGTTGCTATATTGATATGCAGGGGATGAATAGAAGAAAAATGTATACGCGCTGCTCTTTCCGATTTAGAACCATAATTATACCCTCACATATGAATAACTCATAGACTCTTCGTATTCTTGTGATAATAGATTTTCACACGATAAAAAATCTTTATCTAATTTCCTGAGGAAAATCTGTGCCTATAATAGAAAGATCAATCACAAAATTGGTGTAGTAAAAAATTGCATTTCACTCTTTAATTTTCACAAAACCTTTTAAACTTACGCTGAAATCAAGTAGACGTTTGACGATTATGAAGTTGTAATTGAGTTATTGACGATTATGACTGTATTTTTACAACATCATTAATAGAGAATGCTGTGTGAATATTACAATCTTTACAGTCTGTTATCTAGCATAAGTATCGGTATTTGTATTACAATTAAAGCTATGGAAGGAAGCTCACTTGGGTATGTTGCAAAGGGAAATATTCTCTAGCTTTGTGTAACTTTATTACTGAAATCGGTAGTATTTATTTATGTGTATTATTATTTATTATAGTTTAGTCTTGTTAGCGGGAATATTTCTCTTGAAAATCTAGAACAATTAAAAGTAGCGAAATATATTTATTAAAACTTATAAATCTGCCGACAAAATGAATTCTCGGGTCCACAAAAATCCGAAACAAGAGCGTCAACTGAGGTTGTTAGGTCTCTTCCCAAACGTAAAACTGCCACAATTATTTTGTGAATGTCTTTGTGGAGAAAGATTCTTTAAAAGCTGTATTTCTCAGGAATTGTAATACTGAGAACTAGTTTGTTCGCTATGAAGCGCTTCCAGTTCTTTGTTGAAAGGACAAGATTATTTAACTTCAAATGCGTAGTATTCCTACATAAATAATTGACAATGATGGACGAAAAAATACTTGACTTCAATATTGTTACGTGCTGCTATAGAATTATGTCTAAATCTATTTCAAAATTTCTTGCAACTCCTTATTGAAAAAGCACTTATAATAAGCTATTAAAGTTTTACTTTATTCAAGGAATTAGAACAGTATATGTGTGTTAGATGATGTAGTGTGACAATGATTATCGTGCATTGCCGGCTTTGCTCGGCGGTGTGGAAGACAGGACCAACCTCACAGACAGGCATTTTTTTTGTTAATTTTCTTTCAAATAATACTTTTCAGTTTGTATTTCAATCGTATGTGATATTTATTTATTTTCAACATTGGCCACCAGGCCTGTTCCTCCAACGCAATATCCACCATTTGTTCACTCCGGGACGGATCCATGAGTTCAGCCTAGTATTACGGTAACAACGCACTTACTCATTCAACGCATTTACGCATTCAACGCATTTACGTATTCATTCAACGCATTTACACTTAGTCAATTTATTCACGCATATTAGCACCATTTCCGATTGCATTATTTATTCAACTACTTAGCCATATTTTGCTATGCCTCAAACACGTTCTGTTGCAGACTTTAAATCAAATTCTCACAAGCGGTTAACATAACTAATACATTCAAGGTTTGAATCATTAAAAAAGCTTATCACTAAGGTTTGATCAAACCGAGGCAGTCCCAAGTTGTCAAATTAAGACGCTCCAAGGGTACGAGACAGAAATTCAACGTCTCCATGAAGAATTCGAGTTCAATGTTAGTCGCGCTCTTGATTATAATGAAAATGCCGTGTCTGACAACTAATTAACGGAAGATCAATCGGAAATCTCCAACTGTTAAACCTATTTAATTGCGGAGATTTCGGATATTGTAGAAACCAATTTAACAACGTTAAATCAATCATGTCAACCTGAAATCTCGCCTACCTTGTTAATAGTTCAGCTCACCTTCCAAAACTCGAGTTACCCAAGTTTAACAGAGACTATGCATATTGGGCCACATTTATTAATCTTTTTAATACGGCAATTCATAATAAGCTTAGTTTACCCAAGATTACCAAGTTCCAATACGTGCTTACTTTGGCTTTGGAGTGATTCCACCGTTGCTCTTACATGGATCAAGACTCCTCCATATTGACTGAAAACTTATGTAGGCAACAGAGTTGCACAAATTCAGGAAGCAACAGCACCAGAACTGTGGCACCACTTATCCACGCAGGAAAATCGCGCTGACTGTGCCTCAAGAGGATTGCTCCTAGCTAGTTTGGTTGTTAATAAGCTTTGGTGGAATGGCCCATCTTGGCTCTCCTTACCATCAAGCCATTGGCCAGCTTCGAAATTCATTCCTTTATCTTTGGACTCAGATCTTGAATTAAAAACTGAATTACTTCCAACACTAGCATCAAACACTCGGAGACTGGGATTTTCTAACTAAGTTTCCATCCTGGACTACACTTATGCGAACTATGGCATTCGTGTTGTGTTTCATCAATAACTGTCGTGAATCTTCACATCAACTTGGATTTCTTACAACCATTCAACTGAATGCTGCACGTACGAAAATATTTTCACTAGTACAGCAGAAACACTTTTCTGGAGAAATCAAATTACTATCCGAACAAAAGATACTATCCAAAAAACATCCAACATTTAAACCCATTTCTATATCAAAATAATCTGATTCGGGTCGGTGGACGTCTTTCACACTGAACGTTACAATTTCACGTTCGCCACCCTATTCTTTTGCCCAAACAACACCATGTCGTGAATATATTGATTGATCATTACCATCTGGAACATATGCATGCTGGCTCACAGCAGGTACAATCCTTATTACGCCAAAATGTATGGATATTAAGTGCAAGAAATGTGATTCGATCTCGCATCCACAAGTGCGTGATTTGTTTCAAAACCAGTCCGAAAAGTAACACTCCACTCATGGGAGACATACCTGGATTTCGTCTTACTCCATCCAGACCATTTCATCAACAGGTATTGATTGTGCCGGATCATACACCGTCAAAACTTACAACTTGCAATCATACAAAAGATATATATCTGCATTTCGTCTGCATGACAACGAAGCCAACTCATATCGAAGTAGTGACTAACTTAACTACGTCCGCTTTTATCGCTGCTCTCGGCAGGTTTACTTCTCGACGCGGCTTAAGCTCGGACATCTACTCAGATTGTGTGACTAACTTCACTGGAGCAAGCGCAGAACTTAAAAAAAACTACCGAAAAATAATATTAGTAACTCCAAATCTTGAGAAGAAACAGAATTTTGTAACCAGCAAGATTATAAAATTTAATTTTAAGATAGTAGATACGTGTCATAGATATGTTTGATTACGTTTTACATCTACAACTAGTATCTTACTCTTCACAATGCCTCCAGAACCATTATTGACTTTAAAATAAAATAAGGAAGCATACCTTTTAAATTCTTATTAATTGAAAAAAATAATACTATTTTACTATTTTGGAGCCACGCAACTAGGCAACATTTTAAGTTTGTCAATACAAATTTAACCTCACAAATTGTTTAATATTTTTTTTAACATGATATTCAAATATTGTAAACACAAAAATACATAATTAACATAAATGTAAATGATAATAAATGAAGATAAATAATAAATGAAGATTAATGAATCTGATAAATGAAGATAAATATAAAGTGTTATCAATCCTAAGATATTGGAAGTAGTTAACGTAGAATATTTTCTCAGGGAACGAAATTTTTAGCTTACGGAGATATGTTAAAAGTCATTACGTCACTTATTAAGTTAAAAAACTTCTAGCGTTTTATTTACAGTTTTTATTTAGAGTAAGTGAAGCGAACTACCGACAAAGCTGCCAAGGCTGTTGCAGCCCTGGGCAGGCTCATGCCTAACGTTTAGTGGCCCGCGTCCCTGCAAACGCTTCTTGTTAATGCCGTCGGTTCAGTCGGTCCTTATTTACGGAGCTGAAGTTTCGGCGCACATCCTGGAAAGACGTGTCTATCATGACCAGCTTTCCCGAGTCCATCGCTGAGGTGCCTGGTGGGTTCTGCCTACAGATCGGTCTCCGAACCAACATTGATGGCAATTGCGGGTGTCCTCTCCATCTACCATCTTACGAGGTACAGACACTCAATCGTTTCAGTACCAAGACAGAAAGAGAGACTATCAAGGGCGTGACCGAAGCTTTTACCTCTGGTAGTGCGAATGGGAGGTCGAGCCGAGAAGACGAAGACCCACAGAATGAGCCCAGACACTCGACCATGGGTGGTAAGGCAGCAAGATGAGGTCAATTTCTTCATGACCCAATTCACGGATATTTCCACCCCTATCTGCATAATATGGGCAAAATTGGCTGATGCAAATATCTGTACTGCCCCATAATCGCAGGCACGACACAGTGCAGCATACTTTCTTTGAGTGGGAGAGATGGCGTGCGCAGCGAATGTCACTCTCTGCGGAGACCGGCGTCGCAATACATCCTAACAACATTGTAGGAGCCATGCTACAGGGAGAGGGCATCTGGAACTGCGTTAAGCTATATGTGCATATCATACTTTGAATGGAAAAGGTCGATATTACTCGATCGCCCTAATGAGGAGAGTCCTGGTGGCGTATTATGCAAAGGCCTAGCCCGAAGTAATGTGCAGAACAGTTCCAGGCTGGTCCTAGGAGATGAGGGAGAGGGTTTAGTGGGTGCGAGTCCCACACTACCAATTATTTCCGGTGTATTAGCATTACCTCCTCCTCATCCTCCTGACAAAAAAACTATTTTATGCTAACTCTAGCTATTTTATACTTTATATAACTCATGGTAAATGTATTCGGTTTCCATAATTAAATTCTTTTTTCAGTTATTCTACGTATTAATGTACTCGTTTAAAGTAGGTGAAACATATTATTGTTAGCTTTCTGTAAATAAATGACTAATAAGGTAGCTAAAACCTTATAAAATAAAAATTAAAGTACAGTATATAATTATTGAGGAAATTTACAGAGTGTATGAATCTGCATCAACTAGAGTATTTTAGAGATGGCAATAACCATAAGTGGGGCGCTGGACAAAGTTGCCAAAACACAGCACTCTCACTGATGTACGTACTGTATAGCCAAGTTATGATTTATCTCCAAAACAATATTATTATTGAATATGAAATGGGTTTCTTTGGCCCACTGCCAAACCTTTTTTGGTCATCATTTATCTAATGTTTTTTATATTAAATTCTTTGTATGTTTTCTCGAAATTGTTTGTCATTGGATCCTATATGTTTCCTTTTTCTTAACCTGTTGAACATAGTTATTGTTGATAAAGTTAGTATATTTGGACTCATTTGACCTTGTTTATGAGCTTATGAACTAAAATAACTAATAGTGAGGAATCTCTACTATATAAAATAATTATGGTCATTTATCCAACTGAACTAAATACCAAGAAGATTCAAAATATTACATGTAAAGGTATGTCTATGATAGTTTAATATTCTTCATCAAAAAAGTATTTCATGGGACGAGTTAAAAAGTAGTTTTTGTTTGCATAAATTTATCACTCTTTCTTATGTAAGAGGAGGATAAGTAAGTAAGTAACTAAGTAAGTAAGTAAGTAGGTAGAGGATCTATTTCAGGAGATTTAATGTTTATGAGCTAAAGATAAACTATTGTATTAATTAGAATAAGAAGTGTCTGTAAAAGATTATAATACTGTATTACGTAAGAATGAAAAAGGGTAGTCAAAATGACCAGTGAGTGAGTTTAAATATTATGCATGAGTATTATTGCCCTGGAGGTTTTATGAAAGCAAATACATAACAAATGGGATTTTCATGTTGGTGTTGCAATCATTAAAAGTATGCACTAATAATAACCATTGACAGAAAATTACACTGGGCGTTGAGATGAGATGGGTTTTAATCAAGAATCAATCCCACAAAACAGGATTGTGGGTAGCAAAAACTTCATGTAAAATTTTAACTGTGATTAAAGTTAAATAATAAATGATGTGATGTAAAATATGATATTGAATAGATAATAATTTATTTATTAAGAAACCATTGGATAATTTTCCAGAGAGTAACCCTTATCTATTTATCTTACTGTAATATATATTTGAACTAAGATATTATTCAGATTTGTATTCAAGACACCAAAATAATGTAGTTTTATTGCCGATAAAAATTTGTTTATGTTTTAATTTAAGTTCAGTATAGAACTATGGAAACATAAAAACATACGAGTATAAAAAAATGATAATAACTTTTCTGTAATTATAATTTTTGATTTAATATAAAATAGTATGTTAAGGGGTGTTAATACAAATTAATACCCCGCCGCAGCAGACCTGCGTACTCAGCGAATTTCCAAATCAATAATATAATAATAATATTTGACAAGTTTTATAAAAATCTGTCAATAAACATGAGAATTATTTGCCTATTCTCCATAACATTAACATGGGAAAGAGTATGCAGGTTTGCTGCTGTAAGTAACACTGAATGTAGGCATTTCTACCATAAAAATTTTTATTTTTAACATTTATACCAACTTTCATCAACATCTGTCCATAAATAAAGGACTTGGCCTATTCCCTATAAGATTAACATGGGAAAATAGTATGCAGGTTTGCTGCCATGATAAACACATAAACTATGATGTTTAAGCATAAATGGATAGATCTCAACCACATGAATCTAAATATTAAGTTTTACCCAAAAGTATTGATGAATATGGGAAATATTAATTTTTCCCTATCCTCCATAAGATTAAAATTGGAGCCCCACAATACAACGTACTGTGTTTAGATTTTTTAATATCTCGGTAACCGTTGTAGATAGAAAAACCCTTTAAGGAACTTAATTGTGTAGTTTTTTAAGCTGATTCCAATGGTGAGATATAAAATTAAAAACTTTTAAAAAGTACATGTGAAAACGCCAAAAACCCCATTTTGGGGTACAAAACCCCCCGAAACTATCCGTTCCCATTGACCGATATGTCTGGTTTACGAAATCGTCCGAGCATTTGTAGGAATACACGTCTCTACCAAATTTTGTCTCGATCCGACTAGTTTTACGAGAGTTATCGTGTTCACAGACAAACACACACACACACACATATATATAAGTTTTAACGACTATTGTTTTTGGTCTCTAGGCATCTAAAGAAGAAATATAACATGGTCCCGGGTACCATGAGACCTAGGGTAATATCTTCTTTCCTATGGGAAATTCGCTAAAATGAGTTAAAATCTTGAATGGCGTATATATTGTTATAGAATTGTTATCAATGTAATGTTGGTATTAGCTTTGATAACATGAGAGAAGGATATCAAATGTCAAAGTTGAGAGTACAATAGAACGAGCCTGGCAGTGATAGACGAGTGATTGTCCTGTGATTAGAGTTTGACCTGTCAAATCCGATTTAAACCTAGAAGTCACACCATACATTCAGAACATTTTCAAACAACGTTTAGAGTGGGGGCTCTTTGTCATGAGAGGCAGATTGTGACGCTTATTAATAACCTTTTGGTTAATAAATATTTGATTATTAGTTTGGACGTAGTATTAGTACTAGTAGAAATATATATATATATATTCTCTCATATGTTTCGTGGAATAGTGTTTTACTATTATTCTCTAAATAACAGCATAAATATATGTTGTAAGCCCCACTCAGCATGCACGCCCCAGAGGCCATGTGGAAGCGCGCTCCCAGTGTGTAGGAATGAGCCGGGCCCACAAATACAGAGAGAGTCAGGCAAAGAACAAAAAACTAAGATTCTGCAGTAACAATTTAATCAGCACAAACTCCATACTCAATACTAATTGAGCCAAGCTAATTGTGGTTGGCCAACACACTCAACAAAGTCAAAGACATTTGACAGTTAAATTCGATATTTCAAATGCGAATAAATAGATTAAATAACCAATACCAAATAATGCAAGTTATTTTTGTTATTTTTAAAGGAAATTGAGTACCTAAATTTTGAACAATGCAGCCAATTCATCCGGAGATCTCTGGCAAAGGACGGGCTACTATTAGGAAATTTCTAAAACTAATTTAAAACTAAATAACAAATAAATAAATTAACTACACAAACATCACAGTCTATCGAAGTCCATTCCATCCCAAAATGTCTTTTTATTTTCCCTTATTTGCATCACAGACCTCAAATAAACAGTTCATGTGTTAATCTGCTGCTCCCCTCCATGACAACATAATAAATTGGAGTTGTCTCGCCCAAAATGCGCTGCGCAGCAGCTTCAGGTCAGGTTGGGCGGTACGGCTGCTGCACGAGGTCGGTGTCCCATGAGTCATCGCTGCATACAAGAAGAGGGTGGTACGAAGTCCGAGTGGCGATGGACGCAACTGGGACACGTCAGCAGCAGCAACAGCATTGGGAGCAGCTAGACTGGGGTAGTGGTGATGGTGGACACCAGGACCCTTAATAAAATATTCCCATGCTCTTAGTTAGTCCTAACTATAAAATAAATTTAGCCAACAAAGAAATAAATTAACAAATAACAAATAACAGACGGATAAATATTTAAATGGGCATCAATAATAAATAACAAGTGGAATATGAAAACAAACATGAATAAAAAACATTAACAAAAACAATTTGCCTACCACTGTGACTGTAGAATGAGTTTAACCTACAAACTTGTCAGAGTGCGGAAAGTCGGAACTTTTGACAAAATATTAATTTTCTTTGTCAAATTTGAGAAGAAACAGAACATAAAAGACAATTAGAACATAAATTACACTGCTGATAATAAAACTTATAAGGCAACATGTGGTGAAATGTAACATGTTCTCGGAGCACGGTAGCACCAAAGTTTTTTTTAATGTGTAAAACTTCGAATGATCAATGAAATATGCTTACCCATTGTGTGGCTGGCTTAGTGGTACATGTTAGTTGACCAAAATAAAATGCAATTTAAAATAGATACTTATAAAGTTTTCAAAGAGAGAAACTTGGCTGACCTGACACTTGATAAGCCGATGCACCTGTAAAGCTTGGAGGTCCCGTTGCGCTCCATTCCTTTGGTCTGTAATCCAGTCACAGTCAAGTAGGACAAAAGCACAGAGGAAAAAACAGTTTACAAGACACAGACATATAACATTATAATGAGTCGGGCGGCAACGAGCAGTGACCCGGCTCAGTTTTTTATAAATATTTAATCAAATATTAATAATATCAATACAGTACTAAAAACCTACTTAAGTTTAACTAAGGCTTAATATATTATAAAAAGTTTTTTTTAATATATCACTACTTGCTCATCTGTTATTGTGGATAGCCAGAAAATCAATTTAAAGTATTTTATTAACTTACATGATGTAATTGTTTTAAAATTAGTAAGGTAGTTAATTTTCGTTGTTGACGGTAGTCTATTACTAACGGCAGTTAATATTTTCATACATTGTATTCAATAAAATTATATTTCATTAATTTACAAAACAAAAAAATTAAAAATAATATTGTAAAATAAAACTAATATTTTATAAATGATTGTATGTACTTAAATTTTATTATTTTATATTTATTACAAAGTACTGAATTTTATTATTTTATAATTTAAGCCACAAGGACAAGTAAAGCAGATTTATAGCTTGATTCAAAATATTAAATACGGTAAACGTGGTCAACTCCAGTTGAACATGAAATAAAGAAATTCATTTTTAATTAATGTAAAAAAACTAACTGCATAAAAGTACTCAATTGAACACTTTTGTTATTTTTCAATCAAAGAGAAACTGAATGTTAGGCGTGAATCTGTTTTTGGTGGGAAAATAAATCCGATTCAAAGGGATTGATGGCTTGATTGAATACATTGATAGGATCTTCCTCAATACGTGACTGTATTTTCCATTTCCAATAAAATTTAGGTTTTAAAAATTAAATTAATTGTGAAAAATAAAATTTTTTAATAGTTTGAGGAGTAATTCCACATTTTAACTTAATACAATAATAATTTTACTATATACTTATAATTTTACGTAAATATATTGAATTTGTTAGTTTTTTAGACTTTTAGGACTTTGTATAATTTTATTTTATCCAACTTTATATAATGAACTAATAATTTTAAAACATAACAAGTACAAATGTTTAAAATTCAGCTGTGTTTACTCAGTGCAGACAAATGGAATGTTATGGTGAATTGTTTATGGGGCTTTATTACAGTTATTGAATACTTATTTACATTTCACATCCATTTCGTTGTACAATTACCGTTTGTAAGATGATAATGTTTAGTCAACTCTCCGAATGAGCATTCAACAGGATAAAGTACATAAAGTTGTATATGAGTGGTGTCAGATATAGCATGTGTATGCATCATGACTCTGCAGTTAAGTCATGTTCTCTACAAAAATGGCAAATGCACAGAGCTGAAAATATTAATACTACTCTGTACATGAATGTTTTATGTGAACTTTTGAAATATAAAATAAAGAAAGATAAAAACTTGCTTTACAGGTAAAAATTTATAAAACTGTGAAAAGATTCATTTAGTCGGTTTGGACAATTCTACGGTTCAGAATGATGTATTTAAGCTGGGATATGATCCTCAGAACATCCCTTCAATAATTAAAATTAGAATACGTTTACGGAAAAACTATAACAATAGAGAGTTCATGAAGTCGAGTGTTGAAACTGTATAACAAAACGATTCCCAAACAAAGCTACATTTGGCCTCCACACACTCATGGTGCCGCCGGCCAACAAAACCAATCAGTAAAAACATTCATGTCGAACACACGCATCGGTTTTACCAGCCCTGACGAACCGAATCTGCATTTCAAACTTCTGTACTGATTTGTTGCATGCCCATGATGCCAATGGGCATTTCAATTCTTTGTGTCTATTCTTATCTAAACGTTTGTATTAACTATCTGTCTGGTCCCCTAATGCTAATACACAACTGGTTTATCCCTTTAAAGATACGTAGTACTGTGCCGAATTGATGAATCTGCTGTTGTCAGAAAAACAAATAACTCATAAAATTTTTTATTCTTGTATTAAATTTATATACTAAAATATCCACACACTAAATTTGTATATATATATATATATATATATATATACAGTAAATGAGATAGTTCTATTATTATGTTTATTTAAAATTTATACTACTTACTAATTAGGAAAATTTTTTAATTTGATTTAGCGTTATCTTTCGTAGCATTCACATTATTTATACTCGAACTATAATGAGCTTATCAGTTTCATAAAAATAAAGAGCTAAATGGCCAAAATACGAACAGTCCTTATATGAACAAACTATAATAGTTTATAATAGACATCCCAAACAGCGTGAGCAATAAAATATTAAATTGATGCCATGCTGTTTAATAGAGTAAAATATTACATTCAATAAGTATTCAAGAAAGAAAGATACAAGAAAGATACAACGTTCCTTTACTGGTAAAAATTGATAAAACTGTGAAAAGATTCATTTAGTCGGTTTGGACAATTCTACAGTTCAGAATGATGTATTTTATATTTGTAAAACGAATTATTCATATTAATTACTATTTATAATATTATCTATTATTAATAACATGTTATAAATGATTTGTATTATATTATTAATGTCCCGACAGTAAAAAAAACTTTTTTGAACAAAAAATTAAAATAAACCAGCTAAGAGAATGGGAAATATTAAAACGCCTTTTATAAACAATATGTGAATGTATAAAAGTTTGACAACAAAACTTCAAGCGGTTTTCATAGTGCTTATACTCCCTCCTAGTGTTTTTGTTCATATTATTATTATAAGTTTGGTAATAATAGATTTTAGGACTCTCTTATTCTTAAGGATTAACTATTAATAGTAAAATTATATCGGACGCCAGACTAAGGTTTTCCAATAGCCAATTTTTTTATATCTGATGCTATGGGGGACCACATTTATTCTTTCTTGCTTCTTTTAAGCATATATTGCAGATTTCCAAATGTTCTGCCATTTTAGTGAATTTCTCATAGGGAAGAAGCTATTACCGTAGGTCTCATGGCAAGACTTAATCCCGGGACCATGTTATTTTTTCGTCTATAGATGCGCAGAGGCCAAAACAATAGTGGTTAAAATATATATATATATATATATATATATATATATATATATATATATATAGGTAGTTTGGGGGATTTTGTACTCAAAAATTTATTTTTTTGCCTTTTTCATATGTATTTTTTTCATTTTATCTTTCACCATTAGAATGAACTGAAAAATACCACACAAATAATTCCCTTAAAATCTTGTTTTATCTCTAACGGTTACCAATATATTAAAAAATCTAAACAGAGTACGTTGTATTTTTGGGCTCCAATGTTAAACCTATGGAAAATAAGGCAAAATTAATATTTCACTTATGAATGTATATTTTTGGATAAAACTTGATATTTAGCTTTATGTGGTTGAGATCCACCCATTTATGCTTAAAAGTCATAATTTATATATTTATCATGGCAGCTAACCTGTATACCCTTTTCCCATGTTAATCATATAGGGAAACCCCTTTATTTACAGACAGATGTTGATGGACGTTGGTATAAATGGTAAAATAAAAACTGTTTATGTTAGAAATGCCTACTTTCAGTGCTCCTCAAAGCAGCGAACCTGTACACTATTTCCATGTTAATAATATGGAGAATAGGCAAATAATTCTCATATACATCGACAGATATTGATAAAATTGTCATATAATATTATTATCATATTATTGATACTATAATGATTGGAAATTGCGGTGTGAAGACGTTTTTACTTTCGGTATTCTTTTCTTTAACCTAAGCTATCAGGCTCTAGAGATTTTAATTTTAATTTCACAGCAACTTAAAATAATGATGAAACCTATTGCTGTGCAACGATGGAAATTATACCTAGGCCACTTGTTACAGTGAATAGGAGCTTAAAATGCTCTAGAACCTGATTGGTCAGGTCTGGGGAAAATACCAAGGAAGAAAATACCTTTTAAAGAAGAGATAAAGTTGTCTGCCATATTAGAAGAAATATTGGGAGTTTAGAAAATTAAAATACATGCCTAAGATCACCATAAAGAATTAATGAGGTTCCCTAAGAGAAGTTTCCTGTCAAACGTAAAAAAATTAGATATAGGCCACTTTAGGCTGGACTCCGATTATATTCCAACGTTACAAATCCTGCAGGTTAGTATTACACTGCAGTTTTCAGTGTAATGATAAGTAAAAACCACTTGTTAATTTTCTTTCCCAATTTTCAATAACATTACTCCTATTTTCATTCTTGATATATTTATTCGAAATATGTACGTAAATGAGTGGAGGGTGTTGCAATGACGTGTAGCTTTGTTACTGATTACGTCCAGCTTACTCATTTGCCAGAACTATTATCATATAATACATTATAATCAATGGCTCAATGACAAAATTCTGTCAATATTTTTCTCAGAATCAAACTGATAACCTGCAGATTTAAAGGGAGTTATATTTTTATAACATTTCATATTCTATATTCTTATTCACATTTCACATGCATAATCCTACACGTATAAGTATGTACAATTTTTGATTTTGAGGAAGATAGAAATATAATTAATTTTAAGGATGAAAATTTATCACCATGGTTTTGATATTGACTTATCAGTTATATTTGTGTGTTTTACAGTTGAAATAATTAGGCAAACCGGCCGGTGAATTAGAGACAGTAAGGTACCGCAGCGGCGTGAGCTACATAAAGATGACCGCTCGTGACCTGACGGAGTGTCAGGCCACCGGCTTCGGTCCAGCAACCTTTGACTTTCTGGGCTAGCACGTTGCCCCTGAGCTCCCGTGTCGGTACATTAGGTAAATTATTAATGTTCATGACACAACCCCCTTGCATTTTCTTTTGTTAAATGTGTCCTGCGAAGGAACATCAACCCTCGTAGCTCACTGAGCATGACCTCCCAGCACTTATAACCATGTAACAGGGTGGCATACTATTAACTCTTTAGCTTTTGACTCAAGTTTTATTTTTATTGCTCTAGTTTTAAATAAATACTACATAAGGTTACTGTATAAGGCGATGCGTTTACTTAAAAATGTTTAATAGCTACACTAAGAAAATGAAGGCTAAGATAGAAGAAAACTAATATTACTATAAATAATAAATTGTTCTCTAGTGGCAAACGTTATGACACACTCAGTTATACTCTTTCTATAGGCCTCGCCCACCGCTGATTTAGAATGAACAACGTTTTACTTACAGTATCACCACGTTGCCACTAAAATGTGTCTTTTTAGAACAATATGTAATATTTTAATGGAAGTACAAGTCACCAGCCTCAAATCAATACTTTGGATGAACACACCCAAAGTGCAACCGACGCCCGGTTCTATTAATCCAACTTAATAATTTTGAAAGATAAAACAAATATCAAAATAACTTATAACTGTTGAGATATTAAATATTGTAGTATTAGTAAGTAGTATTATATGCAGTGTTGTTTAAAAATGTATTTCAAAATCAATTTGCAGCCTCGAGAAATGTTCTCAGCTCTGATTCAATGGAAGAGTATTTCGACATCTCAATTTATTATTTCTCTATCCACCGGTCACTCCCAAAGGGTCTATCAGACAGGGTGTGATAGATGTAGTATTCATGAGATGTCACCATCTGATGAATGGTTCTTCTTCTTGCTTCTTATTGATTGTTAGTGCCATTTAGACACCTAGACGAATCTCGAACAAAGTTTAAACATTTAACCTGTATGAAACATCAGGTTTATAATTGTTTAAACATATATTTTGTAATTTAGTTATGTTTTCGGTTTCATTCATACTTTAACATTATGCTTTAAAAAAGATAAAAAATGTATACCAGATTTATTGTCTACCATGTTTATATTATCACTTATACTAATACTTGTATTCAATTATTACTTTTATATACTTGTTTGCTACATGAAATTTAATATAATCAACCTAATTAATTATAAATAACCTAAATACATGTATTCAAGGATCATCATTTAAAATAATAAACAAACAATGTATTTTTGTTTAATTTTGTATTTTTTATGTCTGCTTCATTAAAATATCTATGCCAAAATTAGCAGTAAATAAATATTGATTAATAATGACTATATATTGTACCTGTATATGCCTATAATATACATTTTCATCAGGTATCTGGATTTCAAAACTCCTGCGAATATAAATATACATAACTCTGATTTGAATTCTATATACCATTTTTATAATGGATTTGTACATATGATCATGTTATACTCGTATTAAGTAAATGGATTTATGGTAAACATTCATAACATGTTTCTAAATAAAAAATATATTATTGATCTATATTAGCTACACTATTGTATATTTGTATTTGCTGATAGCTTCTTACATCAACATATAAGCATTTAATATGTTAAATTTAAAGAATAATTTCAATAAAACAACGGTACATTTGTGTAAAGACTAAAAAATGCAATACGATTTAACTCTTGTCCAAAGATGAAATTTGTATACTAGTGTAAAACATTTAATCTCTGCTTAGCTAGCGTTTTTTAAAGTTCCGTCTGTTTACTAAACAAGTGTTTAAGATCGGTGGAAGAGACGTCGGCCGCAGCCTAGACGCAGGCTAGCGGTCGTCCCTTGAGAGCCTTGGCGCTGACGTCACCTCAACCGTGCAACCGTGGTCAAACTCAACTCTTTGACAGCAAGTCGTGATTTTCATCAAAGGAATATTTTGTAGATAAAGAGTGTCTTATGATGTATTATTTATAATCTATTATATTAATATATGTATATTATTATGCAACTTTAATTTCTATAATCTTTTTTTATTTTTCCAATTTTTCCCATTTTTATTATTTTTACTATTTTACCTAATATACTTATTTTACTTTATACACACACACACACACACACACACACACACACTCTCACACACACACACACACATATATATATATATGTATACATATATATTACCATTTCAAACAATTTTTGTTTCCCGACACTTTTTGGGCCCATTATCAATTACAATTTAATTTTATGTATCTAAATTGGTGGAATGTGCTAACAGTTTTTATTCCTTTCTTATATTGTATTTCATCTATTGGATTCTGTCTTTCAATTTGTGAAGTATTTAATATCTTGTCAATTTGAGAGTGAGCATCAATTTGGAATCCTTCTTTGTTGTCAAATTTTCTTCCTTTTGGATTGTCGTGCAATATAGTCATATTATGTGACATATTAGTGCAATTGTGGTTTATGGAAAGGATTTGTTTAGTGAACACTGATTTTCGTGTTGTTTTTAAAGAGTACTTGGTTTACTTGTTTATTATATAATTATATTAGTAGCCCTAATCAAATAAGATAAATAGTAATTTTTTTTACTTTAGTGAAGCAATGTTTAAGTGGTTTTAGCTTATGAAAATGTTACTAATTTCATTCCAACCATAGGTATTACCCATTTCGATAGGCTTTGTTAATTTATTCTCTGACATGTTGTAACATCGTAGTATTTTATGGTGAAACCATTCATTTTTAATTCAAATGATTTCTATAGCCATTTTTGGAAACCAATTTAGTAATTTGAAAGGGGAAAAATATTATATAGATATTTTGTGGGTGACGTTAAATTATTTATCACAAATTTCATTTGCGAGGACCTTTTGTTTAAATCTTCAAGAACAGATTTAACGAGCTTGTATAGGTTATCAAGTAAGGTAAGTCTTCTCAGAACTTGACAGTAAGTGGATTATACCACTTATAAACCATTCATATTTGGAATATCAAAATAGGAGGCTAGAACATAAGGTAGGTGATGGTAAATATTTTTATTACATAGGTAAAATACTGTAAAAACCATTGTAAAATATTTAAGAACTGACTTTCAAAATAGTAATATTTTACATTAATCAAATAGATGTATTTTATTACAATGTCGTGAGATAGGATACAATATTTATACTGTATAAAAGATATACAAAAACTAAATAAACTGTAACTTATGTAACTTACTAATATGTAAGTTACATAAGTTAAACCCTAATTTCACTTGGAGTGGTTCTTGAACATCTGATTCGTCTGGATAATTCGTTATTGGTATCAAAAAGCTAACCAAACCTATTACATGTTATTTTATTATTTTATATGTTTTATATTGGTTTATATATATATATATATATATATATATATGTGTGTGTGTGTGTGTGTGTGTGTGTGTGTGTGTGTGTCACATTACTTTAACTGATATAATATTTGAATTCGTACCAAGGACTAATCCCATAAATTAATGAAGTTTATAACACTAAAGAAGTAAGAGTTATAAGGTTAGTTCAAAATAAATAGGGACGTGTCATTTTGACAAAGGTCGCTCGTGGTATTTCGTGACTCGAAACATCTGGCTCTTCTATGTTCTAATTGACAGTGACGCCATCTGTAATATTGATGACCCTAAAGCATGAACCATTTAATTATTAACGTCCTATAGAATGCGTTTTGCTTCCTTCTATTAAGTTATTCGAGGAAGTGAAATTACTTTGGTTTGAGGGTACCTTAGTAGGTATTTAAAAAAACGTACATTGTTTAATAGAATGTTTTGTGCAATCTGGACAGTCTCATTGTACAAAATAGTAAAACTTATTCAACTCTATTGATGAAGAAGAACAAATAATAAAGGAAAGTCGTGCCTACAAGGTGCCTTCAATGACGTCACGGCCAGCAGATTGATGACGTATTCATGAGTCAGGTCCGGATGAATGAGTTCTTGCCGTACTTTGCTGCTTTAATGATTAACTCAAAATGAATGGTAGCTTGCAATTAACGTTCTACAAACAGTGTCTGATAACATAATCAGGAAAGACTTTATAGCTTAATAGTAGTAGCGATAGTAAAGATTTATGATTTTATCAAAGTTCGAAAACATTTTTGGGTCAAATTTATAAATGATTGTTTGTAGTATTTTTTACCAATAAAAATTTGTAATATAAATTAATATATATTAGAACTTTATTTTAAATACGATTGAGCATTGAGAGATTGTAGAAATATCCCCGTACAAACTCCAAAATTAATGTATTACCTATTTAAAAAACATAATATGCAAATACTAAATGAACATATATATATATGTTTGTATGTATGCACGTATCCTTGGCTCAGCGTCTATATAAATGTTTAACACAAACAAACATTCTACAAATGTCTCTGAGGACAGAAATGTTTCGAAACTCAGGACTTTCTTCCCGCAGGAGCGTCAACTCTCGTTTGTCTGGCTTGAAAAGTAAGAAAAACCCAACATCTGAGTTGTAAAAGTGGAAATCATTTAAATAACTTTATATTTTATAAGGAAATCCTTAAAATTACTCCTTTTTATAAATGTTTGGATATTTTAAGAGGAATTAATGGAACAGTATAAGAGCACTCTTTACTAAGAACTAATAATTCTCATCGGATCGATTTTCCATCAAGATAAGTTATAGTTTATTTTTATACTCCAAGACCAAGTTACTTTATAGTGAAAAAATTTAAATAACACCTTCAATGATTCCTCAAATATTAGACTGAATGCTCCTACTAACAAAGAAATGTCGCAATAACACGATACATTATAATGTATAATATGACAAGACATTGGTGGCATATAGTGTATTGTAAAGCATCACCCAAAATAAAAGCTTAACAATGGTCGTTCATGTACGTTCAAAATAACACAGTCTATGAAGTCATATTTTATGATATAATTGGCCCTTTAAGATCAAAATAAGATAAAATTCGTTTTCTAGATCATATCAATGTAAATGTAAGACTTACTAGGAAGGTTTTGTACAGAATCGCATTAAATATCTGCTTTGAGTTTTCCAATAAAACCTGAATCCATTCTGATATATTCATTGAAAACGTATCGAGATAAGGAAAATTCATATCAAGATATTGAAAAACTTCTCTTTATATAATACTAAAGTGGGGTCATAGAGCTTAGGCCTACTAGATTATAATAATAGTATTGCTCTCGTCGGATAATAATGTTGCATTAGAATAATATTCATAGATCATGCAACAAGCAAAAGGACCTTAGATAACTTTGATGGTGGAACACGTAAAATTACTACTGCGCTTAAACCTAAATACTTGTCTCGGAATTTATATATTTATAATTATGTGATGACACCCTGAATCTTGTCATTATAAGGCTAAAATATTAGCAAGTGATAATATTTGATATTTTTGTTCGTACGCGTGTAATACTACTAATTGTACGAACATCTTTAGCAGACTTTGTTCTGTATGTAATAGAAAACTTTATATTTCTCATTCATGAACATTAGTTTGCGATTTTTTTATATATTTTTTATGTTGATAAAATCCAAAGCTAATCTTTGATAATATCTAACAGTACCGTCTGATTTATAAAACCTAGTATGAGTACAATAATATAATTCAAAGTAGACTTCTTTCTTAAAGCATAAAGAATGTACAGGTTTGGATTAAATCTTTTAGTGCATGTATCCTTAGTAAATTGAATGGTCCATTCTTCGTACTTCGAGTACGAAGTTGGTTTGAGTCAGGTTTATCAAACCTCAAAGGTTTATATTTTACTACAAACTATTACATAAACGAAACTACACTTATCTGACGTTGTTTGATACTCTGACTTTACTGCTGTATGAAACTACTGAAGGTCAGCGGAGAGTCTCCATCACTTCCGGAGCTGCACAGGGTTCGATTTTGGGGTCCGACCTTTGGAATGTGTCTTACAACAGCTTTCTGAGAGTCGAGATGCCAGACGAAAGTTTTCTCGTTGACAACGCCGATGATGTCACTGCCTTAGTAGCAGCAAGAACCGTCGAGCAGGCTAAACTCAAGTTTGGCTTTGTTATGGCCAGAGTCAATGGGTGGATACAAGGTCACGGCCATTCATTGGCGATCAGCAAGACAGAATATCGTGGTCCTAACGAAGAGAAGAATCCCAACCGTGTTTCCTCTGCAGATAGGAGACGCAACCAAAGTTGCTGCTAAATACCTTGAAGTCGTGATTGACAATAAGCTGTGTTTCGGGAGCATGTGAAGCGAACTGCTGACAAAAACCTCTAGCGTTATATTTACAGATTTTTAATTAGAGTAAGTGAAGCGAACTACCGACAAAGCCACCAAGGCTGTGTTGCAGCCCTGGGCAGGCTCATCCAACATCGGTGGCCCGCGTTCCTACAAGTGCCGCGTGTTGATGTCGTTCGTGCAGTCGGTACTTCTGTATGGATCTAAGGTCTGGGCCCATGTCCTGGAACGACGTATCCATCGTGATCGCCTTTCCCGAGTCCAGTGACGAGGTGTCTCGCGGATCGCTTCTGCCTACCGCACGGTCTCCAAACCACCGGTAATGGTTATTGCTGGTGTTATCCCCAACTACCACTTTGCGAGGGAGAGTCAGGCGATCCGTCACCGTGGTACCGAGGTAGGCAGAAAGGCTGTCGCCAGGGAAGGGCGTGATCGCAGCTTTTACTATTGACAGAGCGAATGGGAGGCCGAGTTGGACCCACAGACTGATCCCATCCTTGGGCGGAGAGGCAGTACGGCGAGGTCGATTTTTCGTGACACAATTCCTAACAGGGCACGGGTACTTTCACTCCAACCTGCACAAGATAGGCAAAGTCGGTGCATGTACATATCTGTAATGTCCTAGCATTGCAGACACGGCAGAGCACACATTTTTCGAGTGTGACAGATGGATTGCACAGCGTGTGTCATTCTCTGCGGATATCGGCGTAGCAGTCCATCCTGACAACATCGTCGAAGCAATGCTCCAGAGAGAGGATATCTGGAACCGTGTTAAGCACTATGTCCAATCCATACTTTGGGCAATGGTAAATCCCTATCGTCTTTAGCACTGTGATCATCACCCCGATGAGGAAAGCTAGAGCCAGAGCCAGAGCATTGATTGTTACGCCATCAAGGCGTAACAATCAAAAGATCTAGTCCGAAGTGATGTGCAAAAAAGGTCCAGGCTAGTCCTAGGAGATGAGGGGGAGGGTTTAGTTTGTGCAAGTCCCATACTACCGGGTCTCTGTGGTGTGCATAAGCAATATCTCCTCCTCCCCATAAAAAACTCTGACTTTACCATTTCAACGTAAGTGTTATAGTGGCATTGTTCACCATTAGTGTTATACAAAACCATATTCAAACTGTTGTATTTTTAAGTATACCGTATAAAATAATACCCACATTGCAGCAGACCTGCATACTGCAAATTTCTGAATCAATAATATGACAATAGTAACATATGACAAGTTTAATCAATATCTGTCAATAAATAAGAGATTTTGAAAATTCTCCATCAGATTAACTCGGGAAAGAGTATCCAGGTTTGCTGCAGTGAGGAACATTGTAGTTATGGATTTTTACAATGAACAGTTTTTATTTTGACCATATATCAAATTGTATCTACATCTGTAAATGAAGAAAGGAGTTTGCCTACTTTCTATATGATTAACATGTGAGAAGGGTATACGGGTTAACTACCACGATAATCACGTCGACTATGATTTTTAAGTTTAAATTTATGGACCTCTACCAAATGAAGCTAAATACCAAGTTTCGTCCAAAATATAGGTTAAAAGTGACATATTATTTTATCCATAAGATTAACATTGGAGTTTTAAAATACAACGTACTGTGTATATAGTATTTTAATATTTGGACAACCATTGAAAAACTTTAAAGTACTTAATTGTGATGTTTTTGAGCTGATTCAAAAGATTATTCATATTAATGCAAAAAACAGTCTTGGGGTACAAAAAAATTATATGTATATCGTAGGAAGCATAACTATAAGCAAAGTAAGTACCTCTCATGAGAAAGGTTATATACTCCTGAGAATTCTGAATATCACCTATTAATCTATTAAAGTAAAAACGCTTACGCCATTTAATTATTTATGCTCGAAAACTATTAACCCGATGTCAAACATATCTCGCAATTAATATTTCGTTAATTAAATGAAGCACCACGGGAATATCTGCTTGATATAATGTTTCCTCTCTACCTATCCTACAAAAATGTGTTAAATCTCAATCAGTAGTTCTTCTAATGTACGGGATAAATCATATTTAGCTCTGTTTAACGAATGAACTCCAAACTAAATACAATCAGTGGTACATAAACTACGTACTAAATATGACTATACTTTAAATACTATTTACAATCAGTTTTGTCACGTTATACGTTTCCGATTAGATATCTAACTTCTGAATTAAATTATATAATACTGTCTAATTTGTTTTAATAGTAATTAACTACCAAAAATGTTGTGGTTTTAAAAACAATAGAAAATGTTGTGTTAAATGAAAGTTTTAGTGAAAATGTTAAAACCTTCGCCACTTTACTTTCCCGGAGGTCTTCGTACCTTATTAGCATATCATGTAAACTTTGCCCCGGGTCGTCTCAAAAATTTACTTTAGCAGTGGTTTGCATAGCTACAGTGGTATTTGGTTCACTTTATGTTATCATTGCTGAGATAAATGTTTATATTTGAAACACTTTGATATTTATTATTACTAGTAATTATTTCTCGTACATTGTTATTAGGTTTTCAACTAACTCCTATTCAAGCCAATTAAGTTACATAAATTTTAATCCCAACACAATTATCTTACATGTATATTTGTGAAAAATAATCAAAAGATCTTGTATACTTCATAAAATGTTATATTATCTTAATTTAGTTACTCTAATATACCATTATTTATTACAACAAGCGATTAAAAAATTTAAAAACCTCCAGACCATAAAGAATGTATGAATATCATCATCTATAGTTATTGAATTATATACACTACTCCTTGTGTTCTCAAAACCCAAGAAATATTTTTTACTTAGTTGAAACTAGTTGTGATAGCTTAAGTAAACCTTACAGTTTTTTAGCTTTTATAAACCCCGCACCTCGTTGCTTTAATTCCTACTCCTAAATATTATTGACATTTTAGCAAATAACATAAATATATACTCTTTTAATAGCTTTGAAAGGTATAAATAAATATAATTTTATATTTAACTAGCCAAAGTACCCGTTCTTCGTACGGGTTAAAAAGGTTGAAAGGTTAATTAATAATTAATTAATTCTTCATTATTTACAAAATGACAAAACACGAGAGTCTACAACATTTCAAAGTAACATCTGTCAAATATTGGAAGAGGATAAGGATTAATGTAATAGAGACAGTAGTCGGAAAAAAACTAAAATCTACCATTCCACTATTTCAAATAATTCACTAATTTCGATCAAGCAGTTTATCTGAAAAATCAACTTTATTTCTTCTTCTTCCCGAACTGTCAAAATATAGTGCAAACGGATGTTGTCTTTGGAAAATGTAAACATTGAAATCTAGGACGTTCACGGCAGCTCTTTCTTCTTCTTCATCCGAAACTGTCAAATTTTAGTGTTCACAGCTGTTGATATTCAAGTAATTTTATGTTTTTATTCTTTGAAAATGTAAACATTGTAATTTAGGACGTTCATGGGGCGTAGCCCGAGGGGAATTTAAGGGAACTAATATGCCTATGTGTTGCATGAGTTTAAGATCTACCATTCTGTAAAATTTCAAACCGATCGGTTCAGTATTTTTCGCATTTACTTGCCACAACAAACCCACAAACAAACCCACAAACCCACAAGCAAACATACAGAAACCACCTCTTCTTTACGATATTATAGATTATATAATTACATATTTTTAAAGAAAATAAAACTTATCAATACCCTTATATAAAATGTATTTTTACAAAGTTGGTTAGAACAAATTTTACAGTAAACACAGAGTTTTCATTGAAATGAAGCAGTTGTTGTAAAAAAGTCAGAGGTATTCCTTTTAATAGGACCAATACAATAAACGTGAAAACCCGTGTTACAATATTTACATAACAATATAGTTTCTTATAGTTATAGTTCTTACACTTATAGTTTCCATAATAAAGAAGTCACATTGAAACAGTTACATAGTATATATTTGATTATGTAATTCACAACTTAGGGCTGCTAATAATACTGTTACTATAAATTAAATGAACTCGAGCACTCTTTAAACATTTTATTTTTTACATGATACACGACACGTGTTTCTAAACTTAGTTCATTTTCACTGTGTACTTATATCCTTGATTTATATAAATAAACAAATATCAATCATGTGATTTTTAAAAACATGTGTAAATTGAAAATTAAATTTGAACTTGTAATTTATATTGAGTGGTTAATTATTTATTTCTAATATTCAGCATCATATGAAGAATAGATGTTTCTTTTTCTAAATTTGCTATGTTTAGCATATGTTATTGAACATATTATTTATTTATGTATATGTTTAACTCTTCTTTTATGTCCATATTTTGATCTTTCTTTTCAAAGCCTAATAAAGAATATTATAAAAGAAGTAGAAAAAAATCAATTAGATGTTAAAAGAAGATTTAAAAATTTCAGACTATATAATCTAAAGCCCTACAATTTGAAGACTTACTCCCAATTATTTCTTATCATTTTATACTTGTTGTATTCACTAAACCTCTGGGTTAAACATAAACAACTTGTTTCTGTTATGGTTCAGCTCCAAACCATTCTTATTTTTATTTAGGCTTGATTTTTAAATTTTTAAATTCAATTTTGTATTATTATATTTATATAAACAATAACATATAACAATAAAATTATAGAGGTACAGTTATTTATATTTTCCAATGCTATTTTTATATTCGAGTACTAATAGATAAAAAGATCACACTAGGCATCATGTTAGACATTTATTAGCAAAACAGTAATATTTTTTACAAAATAAATTTTCGTGTAAAACGTAGTGGATTTCTCTATGATTATATGAATAAATTATAAATACTGATAAAGGAATACTTAAATTATGGGTATTATATAAGTATACACAAAACCAAATAATTGAACTATTGGGATATTGTTTTACATTCCCACATTTTGATGTACGGTCAAGTCAAAAGTTAAAAGCTTAACAAACTAACTGCAATTTCAATTTTAAACAACTGTCAGATACAAAGTTCAAGTTTTCAAGCCAAAAATATTTTATACTTTATAGACGGTGATTCTTAAATATAGTATTGTTCGATAAAATAATAATTCTATACCTTACCTCCAATACTGTTAGTTTTCATTTGTAGTAGTCCACTAGTATGAACACCTAGAGATAATCTTATAAAATATATTACTTTCCCAAAGATTAAAATTTATATTTCAACTCAAAGAATGTGGTTTTTATGTCATAAAAGATTTGTATTGAAGGTTTACAACCAAAGAAACTTATACTTTTCATATTTCTAAGAGCAAACAAAAATATTTTTATTTAAAAGAAATGCAAATGTTCGTGACTAAAGGCTCTTCAATTTCCTTGGAAGATGAAATGATAAACTGAATAGAATTATGCTTTATTCACAATGTTAGCAAAATAAGTTTGTTTCAAATTTTTAAAATGTTTTCGGATGGATTAATGTATATAGAACTATATGTAGAAAGTGGAGAACTTTTGAAACACTCAAAAATCTCAAAAAGAAGTCACCCGAAAACATTTAAAGTACCATGGTCGAAAAAAATATTTTTCTGAACGTTTCGAAGAAAAAATTCCATTCAGTTTTCAAAATTATGAAATATTTCCCAATATTACAAAAAATCTATTATTTTGACAAACAAACTGTTATATAAATTGATGTAAATTAATTGTTCTGGTAATTTTTATATTTTAAGTATCATATTATATTGTTGTATTGGATACAAAATTAAAAGCAGATAAAAAAATAATATTAATATGTTTATTTGTCCGTCTGTTTATTAAAATTATTTTATCTTCCATATATTTTTGAATGGATATTAAATATATAATAGTGATTACAGCACGTATTATTTCGTCTATAATGTAAATGTTAGAAAATGTTTTCCTTTTTATAACACTAAAATTCAACAGATAAATATTTGTACGGATGAAACTAATAAATAAATACTGTAACACAAAGCAGACTTCTATTGTAATATTGATAATTTCAAAATAGTTCAGTCCATACATTGTTACATCACAAAGCGAAAGCAAAACAACAACGAGCAATTACGTTTCTTTGGTTGGCAGCACTGGCGTATCCGCAAACAAATGAAACCTTATTGTTCACGTGTAACCGATGTTGTTTCTGGTTTGGTTAAAACCTTTGTTCGTTAGTTCGTTCGATTTGTTTGTTTTGGGCTAAACCAGGAATGGAATAAAAAGTACATCTTTTAAATACTATGAATTGCTTAGTACAATACCCTCTAATGTGTACAATTCAATACTTTCAGATTTTACAGTTATTAAGAAACTGACTTCAATTCGTTGCATTTTTTTAGATTTATATAGTAATAAAATATTTATAATCTATTTACGAAATATCTGTAGTAGCGATTCCCGAAAAGATTTTACTCCAGTGACATTATAACTAAGCGAAGATCTGAAATTGATTATTCCATCTGGAATCTTGCTCCTGAAGAAAAATTATAATAACTCCATTAGTGATGTACAGGTGCAGTTACAATATTGGTGGGTTTAAATTAATGACAACACTGCAGCAGCATAATGAGAACATTTCAAACGATTTCTATTTGGTTTAAATGTTTGTAAATATCCACAAATATTTTGAAAAGGTAAAACTTCTAAAAACTAACTAACTAACTAACTTCTAAAGGTAAAGTAATACTCTAAAGTTTACAAAGAATCCATTTAATTACAAATATTTCCCCATAAGCTTACACGCTGAAAAGTGTCGGATTATCAATACATTATCTCAGATATTTCTTTCAACAACATATAATGACACCGCTATCGTACAGAAAAGTGTCGAATAACCAATACAATAGCTGTTATACTTCTTTCAAAAACATTTAATGACACCGCTAGCATACAGTAAGGTGTCAGATAATTAGCATAATATCTGTGTACTTCTTTTTAAAAACCATTTAATGACACTGCCATCATACAGAAAAAAACGTGTTTACAATTGTTGACGAGTCTTATTTAAATAATATTTTTAACATTCATGCAAAAATTAAACATCGGTAAAAAATATAAACAATTCATACGTAATGAATGACATACAAACATGTGGACCTCAAAAAGAGAAATCCGATGTAATTTTCAAAACTGTATACTTCTATGTAACTACAGGACTATAATAACCATATTATAAATATCAGTTTGGTCCCTCTAATTATTAGGACATGGCTAACGGTATCGGTGAACTGATACATACTTTCTCTAATTCAAAGTAGCTTATATTAAAATATCTCAAAACTTAGCCCCCGCGGTAATTTAAAAACATATTGAGCAGTTGTACTGTGGTAATGGAACTCAAATGTACATGCTAAGTTTAAATAATAGGTTAGATGCCGTGTGATTCCAAGCATTTGATAATGGCACCACAGGTAACGTAACACGTCGTCCGTTCAGGACTACGCCAGGATGCACACGGTAGCTACCTACTTTATATAATACTAGCCAAAGTACCCGTTCTTCGCACGGGCTAAAAAGGATGAAAGGTGCAGGCTCTACTGATACATTTAAGGTATTGTCAATTAATTCTTCATTGTTTACAAAATGACAAAACAGGAGTGTCTACAACATTTCAAAGTAACATATGTCAAATATTGGGAGAGGATAAGGATTAATGTAATAGAGACAGTCGTTGGTAAAAAACTTAAAATCTACCATTCCGCTATTTCAAATAATTCACTAATTCCAATCCAGCAGTTTATTTGAAAAATCAACTTTATTTCTTTTTCTTCCCGAACTGTCAAAATATAGTGCAAACGGATGTTGTCATTAGAAAATGTAAACATTGAAACCTAGTACGGTCACGGCAGCTCTTTCTTCTTCTTCTCCTTCTTCTTGAACTGTCAAATTTTAGTGTTCACAGCTGTTGACATTCAAGTAATTTTATGTTTTCATTCTCTAAAAATGTAAACATTGAAACTTAGGGCGTAGCCCGAGAGGATTTTAAGGAAATGAGTATGCCTATGTGTTGCATGAGTTTAAGATCTACCTTTGTGTAAAATTTCAAACCGGTCGGTTCAGTATTTTTCGCATTTACTTGCCACAAAAAACCCACAAACAAACCTACAAACCCACAAACCCACAAACAAACATACAGAAACCACCTCTTCTTTATAATATTATAGATTAAAGTTACCTATTTATTTTATTGACGTGATCCGGAAATAGAAACATGATCATGAAAAAATGTTATTTTCATTAAATAAATGTAGAGATAAAAGGAATAAATTAAAAAATATTAATAGACCCTCATAATTTTGTACCTGCTACAACTAAATCCATGATTCGGATTCGGGGTTTAAATTTCTATAAGTAGGTGGTTTGTAATTTGTATTTATCTTTGAGGTTCTGCTGAAATTCAAAGAATTTATTAATCAAAAGTGAGACAGAAACTCTTGGGCATATACAATAAGTTTTATATTGTAAAATTCTTTAACCCTTTGAGGATCGACTGACGATATATCGTCAGTAGCTAATACTGCGCATAACTCTGCTGACAAAAAATCTTCAGCTAGTAGTTTTCATAAAGTATATGCTTTATGGCACATTTTAATCTAATTCATTTAATTTTAGATTTTCTTCAGTCTCCTCTAAAAATAGCTTCAGTTATCATATGAAACATATTTTACATGAATGAATGAATTAATTCCTCTTCCATGAAACTGTATAACTGAAGTTCATTTTTCAGTAATTTCATGAGATACTTTAGGGTATATCTTACCAGCAAAATACAGAGCCGAAACTCCATCCGACACCCCGTTACTCCGATCATGTAAAAGTGCACAGTTACTCAGTATGCTTCTTTTTTGAGTGAGTTATGTGAGACAAAACAACTAAATCCCCTTTCTTAAAACGCATCTAGAGCCTTAACTATACCTTGTCAGAATCTTCAATCAATCACTCGGTCAGTCAATGGTATTTGACTTTTAAGAATAAATTCAAATCATAATTACTAAATGCAGTTATAATGCAAATTTAAATGATTTCTATGTAGTTAACATTTTAACAAGTTAACATTTTTATAAAAGATATATCGTTGTATTGTGTAAACTTTCGATAAAAGGCTAAGTTGACTGAATGCTGACGGAAAGATAAGTTGAACTAATTTCCAATTCTTATTCAGATTTATTTCAGATCAGACTCGGAGCATCTGGAGACATCTATTGTATTTTCGTTCTTTTGAAAAGATGCTCTCATAAACAAGTTTACTCCAGAACATCTTTCGTTTAGAATATCAGCGCTCCAGTCGTGTGATTGCGATATCCTTAAACCGTTTCATAAATACAGTAAATAACAATAGGCTTAGAAAACTAATACATGTATTCATAAAAACTGAGTGAAAGTTATCTATAAACGATTTTATTATTATATAATTACACTCAGTATAACCAAAACCACAAAAATTGGAAAAATCTTTTTAGGTACCCTGTATTTTATGAATACGATTCCAATAATTACTTTATAATAGTGCATTAATAATATATCTTATAAAATGTCTTCTATAGTGTTATTTGAAAATATCGTAAGGTATGCTGTGTAGTATTAGCCCCTAAAGCTTAATAATAACTGAACAAAATAGACTACACACATAAAATTAACTAATAAACGAGTTTTATTTATAAGGTTTTACATGGGTGTTATAGAATTTAATATCCATCAAGGATCGCGTTAAAATAATACGATCTATGGGGAAATGTATTGATTAGGATAAAATACAGGGTGTTTCAGAATTCCCTACCAATACTCTAGGGCATTGTTCCTGGGTGATAAACATATCTAAATATCATATTCAAATTGTCCGGAAGTCCTTAGCTACTCACACATCCTCCATTTTTTCACTTATTTTTCTGAATAATGGTTAAACATACGGATTTTAAACATTTCACAAACATTTATGACAACTAGAAAAGTTACAAAAAAATTATGATAGTTTTTAAATTTCATAAAACAAAATGGCAGCCATTAAACTTTTAATTTTTCAAATAACTCGTGAACCGTTATTTTAACAGAAAATTTACACGAATAACTTTTTTTAGGCAATTTAATTACAAATCGATTGACACCAAATTGCTATAAATTAATTCAATATTAAGTGAGATATGACAGATTTCGTGGTAGGTGACCGCTGGAGCTTAGTAGCAGTGCATGTTGAGGCATGCGACTAAGGTCACAACAATGTAACAGCCTCCGTCTGCTTACTGTCATTAAAATTTACACAAACTTTTTATATCAGCTGTGGTAAAAGTCAAAATACTCTTTTACAAACTAATCATCTGATGTTATTCTTGCCTGAAAATTAATTATTTTTTTCATTGTAGTCTTTTTCCTTCTTTAATTAAAAATTTAAAAATAATAATAATTTAAAAATATTTAATTTCTTTGATGGGTATTTCAAAATGTATACTTACAGTATGTACAGTACATATACTTTATACAGAATGTATACTTGATTTAAAATAAATATATGTTAATATTTTTCATACAAAGAGTATCAAACTAAATAATGCATGATATCAGAAAATGTAAACATTTAGACAAAACTTAAATTTGTATGTATATTTAAAACCAACACACTGAGAAGCACAAACCAAGTTTTTGTTCCACTATTATGAAAACATTGAAACCACTCAACTTGATTTGAAATATTGATTTATACGGTCCTTTCAAAAATACCAAGCCGAAACTTCATCCGACAGCCTGTTACTCCAATAAAACTGGTTCAGCATTTTCAAAGTTAAGTAAAAACGTATTTTAATTACCTATTATTATACATCCTATGTAAAAAATAGTGCACAACAAGCTTAGGCCAAAAGGAAACTGTCTAATTCAATTATTCAATCCTGTAATGTCTTACAGAACGTTTAACTATTCGAAAAATTATATTTTAAACCGTTTCTTTGTATTAAGCAGCTGTTTCCATCCTAAAATTAGACATATAATGTATTAAATTCCGGACTGTTTAGTGGCAGGGTTTGTAAACCTGTATATCATTTACGTAGATAAATAAAAACCAGTAAAATATTTTATTCATATTATATTTATAATCCTCATTTATATTTATATATATATTTATTTATGGTAACAAATACAACATAAACAATTCTAGTGATTGTGAAGAGGTTCGTTGTCACCACTCTGCAGCCGTTGCCATGTCATTGTATGGCAGATTAGTTCTCCTACATTAGCCACAGTGAAGCGGTGTGAAGAAATGCACACGTTATGTAGATATTGTTACGGAAGTGTGGCAACACTGGGTGCTTTCCCATCTGCACGGGACGTTTGCACAAACCGGCCGATTTGTTATAACAGTGCGGCAACATTGTACATTTGTCATCTGTAATTCGCGGCACTTTCAGTCTCAGCGGCGAAAGTAGAAGTGAATGTGCCTTGACAGATTTGACACGCGGACCGATGGCGTAGATCTATGGATTTACTCTATAACACAAAGCATTTTGATGTAGGATGAGTGAAACATATCTTCTACAGCTTTGAACAATGCAATAAAGAAACATGAACGTTTGTCAGCAATGATTACATTATTATTTATTTTTCATCTTCTCACCACCTACATTCATCAATTTTTTTAATTACATTTCCCAATTACCGAATTTAATGTGTTCTAATTTGACAGCATGTGTTGGTTTGCAGCATTGTTTTTGCTAGTCAAGGACTTTGATATTATATCGAAATCACTCTTTGATTACCATTTTGATTTTCAAATTACCCCTCGTAAAATGATGGTTGTTGCAAAAAATGGATTTTTTCAAATCTCACTTATATACTGATTTGTATTGTTTAGTTTACAATAGTTAAACTATATTACAATGTTCTGGGATTTTCACACAAATTGTATATTAAATATGAGAAAAATAAAATAGTTTGAATAAACTAAATGTACTATCCAAAACAAGTCTCTTACAAATTGAAGCTAAAACCAAAAAACTTTTAAAAACGAGTAATATTTTAGCTGTTAATCATAACAATAATAATATTATTATATATTATTATATTTTATATCTCAGTTGAAAAAGTCATTTTTTTCCTGAACTGCTCAGCGTATTGAGGTTTTACTTTCCTTCTCAGAATGTTAGTAGAAGAAGAATAAATAAACAAATAACATAAGCTGATTCCATTGAATTAGTATGAACACTTGACACGGTGGATTTGTATTATAATTAAACCACATTATACAGGGTGTTCATTAAAAACGTTTCAGGACTTCGGTGAGTGATTAGGTACATTAGACGGAAGAAAAAAGTTATGGTGGTTATTTCAATTATTTTTGAATTATTTTCAAATTTGGTATGTGTTATACACTAGTAGACTACTATTATTAAATAAAACAACTAGCCTGATCCAAGTTCAAAATACAAAACCACGGCTTTTAAAATTTTAAAACTAAAATACTTTGAAAACGGTAAAAAATACAATGGCCACCGTTTGCCAGCTTGGATAGCTTGGATCATGCTAGTTATTTTCTTAATAATAGTAGTCTACTATTATAAAACACATACCGAATTTAAAAATAATTCGTTCAAAAATGTTTTAAATAAAAAATATTTTGTGAAAAATACATAATGGCGGATATTTGAGAAAATAAGCGTTTTAGGCCATACATCCATTGGAACTTTTTTTCCTTTTTATGTACCTAATCACTCACCAAAGTCCCAAAACGATTTACATGTACACCCTGTATAATTCAACTATACATTATACATGCACAATATAATAGCGACAGAGTAACACAACAAATAAAAATATTTCGCCATCGCACGACGAGATAGAAAGCATTCATCGGTAAATATTTCATCTCAAAATTGGATCAATGATATATTTGTTGACGCATGTTATTATGAACTTGTCATTTAGTCTTTTACAATATGTGAAATTATTTTAAATAATTTGGAAGGAAATAAAGAAAATCGGTCTCAAGCTTCCGCCTTGTGGGGCTCCACGGGTGTCCAGGGTCATGAGAATGCACCAGATGAGACGAACCAGGGCAATTTTGGCGCTGGGTGGATTGGTCTCGCACAGCTTGATCCTGATTGCAGTATATCTCTCTCTCTCTCTCTTTCTCCCTCCCAACCTCCGTCTCAAATCCTCGGGACAACTCTAATCACAATCGCACCGATGCTAATACCTCCGTAATCTGCCCCCCGCATCCTGCGTGTCCAGAGCCTTTATTAGTGTCACTGGCCGTCCAGCCCGCTCTCACGTTCCCTTTCAATTAGACCTCGCCCGTATCCGATCCGATCAAGACTTGTGTCTTTTTCTATACCTGTTCCAATAGATGTCCAGAGAACATTTGCATGCCAGACACTATTGAGGGTGTTTTTGTTGAATATTAAATGAAGTTTAAATTAAGCTAAATCATTTATCAGGGTGGGAGGTTTAATGTAGGGATTTAGTACCCCAAAAAAGAGGTTCACGTAATTTATTAATAATTAAGTTTTTACTATCACCATTGCAGCTAATTATTTAGAGCTTTCGCCCTATGTTAATTAGTTAGTAAGATATAACTGATATACACAGTATCTTATCTTGTTGAGCCCCAATGATAATCTTATGGGTTATATCTCGGTTGTTATTAAAAATATTGTCATAAAAATCTTTATACAGCTTGTTTTTTTCAATTTGTATTGACGCATGATGAAAAAACTTAATTTGATGTTCTTAATGGCAGCAAAACTTCTTACCCATTCCTTTGTTAGCCTAAATATATATATATATATATATATATATATATATAAATGTATAATATATTATTTATATTTATTATTATATATATTATATATTACATAAGTTGATTTTGAATTATTTACTTGAAAATGACCTTTAAAGGTTGAAAAATGTCGTTGAAATAAAAAATGTTTGTCAAGGATACTCAGTTAATTTTTTTAACTTTACTTAATATATATATATTTTTTTAAATTCTAGTTTTAATATTTTTCATGACTACTTACTCTGTTACTTATAAATCATACTTATTTATTGAAATTCTGTGATAAAACATGGCACGTGACTTAACCTAACATTAAGTTCAGTTTATATAGTCTCAACCGATTATAAATTAATGAAAATTTGCTGAGTACAGAGGTCTGCTACAGCAGGGGTATTTAGTAAATTGTTAGCCATTATTTTCAGTACAATCTTTAAATCGGACATAGTATATAACTGAAGAATGTATTTTAAATAATATTGAAATTTTATATATACTTTTCATCGTATATCCAGTTGAACAATAAACGTACTTTGAAAGGAAGTCTCTCCGATGGCATATGACACGTTGATTAGAGTTCACAAATCTCCAATATTTTATCTTCTCTGATTGTCAACTGTTTGGATTGTTTTTAGTTTCATAACATTAAAGATATTGTATGACATTTATTTCCATTCAAGGTTGATTTTAAAGACAATTCTGTAGTTTTTGCACAAAACTTCCAAAATGCCGACCGAAGATTAAACTATTTTTAATAATAACTAATTAATTAACAGTCCTGTTCCTATATATTTAAATAAAATTCAATTAAAATTCCTGCAAATGATTTTTAAATTACTGATTAACAAGACTTCATCTAACTAATTACTCTATATCAAAGAAAGACAAACGCTGAAACGTTAAGTTCATACAAAACGTTGCCTTGACGTAATCTTTGGCCTGGGGGCTAACGGTAGATTCGAGACCAGGATATTAATATTGCCTAATTTCCCAGGAGTCACCTCTCTCCCTTATTGTTTAGTCTAATGTTGACTGCCTGGAAATGAACATAAATATTGACCATGTATTATTGAGTTTGTTATTGCTACATAAAAGTGTCAATTACACTTTTCACTTAATAATATTTCGTAATTTATTACGTATTTATTTATTAATAGCAATAAATAAATACCTCAAATAGATACAATACATGCTTATAATTAAATACCTTGGTTGTTTGTATCTTGCAAACTACCAATACGAAATTCATGCAAAATATAAAAATATTAATAAATAAATGCTTCTTACGTAGTGTTTACAATTTTAAAATATTAATTGGTGTTAAAACTTATCAACATTTTCATTAGAATTAATAAAAAATTACGAACAATGATTCAAGTGATGATGAATTGAAAAATGGCTTCAATTATAAAAGTGGAGGTTAGGACTAGCGAGTTCTCATTTAAATTATTACATTTATGGACGTCAGAAGAATACGGAATTTTAACAGAAATATTGAAAGGTTCAGGTAAAAAATTAGAAAGAGAATTTACACAGAATGTGTAGAGCAGAAAATATTTCATAAGATTGGAAGGTAGCACTTATCCCCTTGCAACACTAGAAGAGTAAATAAAAAACAACAACAAAAGAGGAATTTCACTGTTATCAGTACCAAAAAAGTTGTCTCAATGCGTTTGCTCAAACGAGTTCAAGAATGAATCCAACCCAAAATTGCAGAATTCAGACCCAATAGATCGTGTCCGGATTAAATTCTAAACCTAAAACATCCACACCGAGACAGGAATAAGCAGAATGTATGTTACAAGTAGTATATTTAAAAAAAGAATGATTCATTATACATAAGTCACTGGATAACATTCTACAAGAATATGGATTGGATGATGAAACACTCGGACTAACAATAGAAACATTCAGCCAGACAAAATCCTAAGTCAAATTTATGATAGAACCTTCTGAACCATTCATGATGGAATCAGGTTTCAAGATGATGAATTATCACCAATTCTATTCAACATAGGGCAGGACCAAATCACGAGGGAATGGCAAAGGCAGACGAAAGAGAAAAAGAAGAGTAACCCAATTTTCCTAGGGATGAAGAAGAACAAATTAGAAATAACGTGTCAGGCTTTTTTGGACGATACTTGCAAACAACACGCGAAATGCCACAACAGATTGAGTCTCTCAAAGAATGTACAGAATAATTTACACTTCAAATATATTTCTATAATATTGGATTCGTTGATACACTCACAAAAGAAAATAAACTAAAGACAAAATACTGAGAAATAAATATTTCATAAAATAATACGGAGGGTAAAACATATTTAGACAAATCATAGGACCAACAAAAAAACTAAAATATAGTGTAATAGTGACAATACTAGGACTAGTTAAGTGACTAAATTCCTCCTGAAGATGTCACAGCCGTGGTGAAATACGTATCGAGGAAACCAACAAAATTGAACACAAGCACTAAAGGCTAAGCTAAAGAGCAAATATATTGCATATGATGATATGATGATTCTTGAAATTGGGTAAAACAAACTCGAAGAAATATAAAAATAAAACTATCACAAGAGTCACAAAGACAGAAGGTGAAAAACACTTGGAATACTGTAATCAAAAATACAACAACATATCATCATCAGGGAATGAACGGCAATAATAATAACGTGTATTAAAATAAATAACTGGGAATTAACTAGTTTTAATAATTTAATTTTAATTGCTTTATACAAAAAATAAGTATAAATACCCCCGTCGCAGCAGACCTGCGTATTCAGCGAATTTCCAAATCAATAATATAATAATAATAATAATAATATACGACATGGCAAGTGGTCAGAATCTGTCGATGAACATAATATTTGCCTATTCTCCATAAGATTAACATGGAAAAGATTGTGCAGGTTTGTTGCTGTGAGGAACACTGAGAGTAGGCATGTATACCGTCAAAAACATTTATTTTTAACATTTATACCAACTTTCATCAACATCTGTCGATAAATAAAGGAGTTTGCCTATTCTCCATATGATTAACATGGGAAAAGAGTATGCAGGTTTGCTACCATGATAAACACATAAACTATGATTTTTAAGCATAAATGGATGAACCTCAACCACATTAAGCTAAATATAAACTTTTATCCAAAAATATTGGTTAATAAGTGAAATATTAATTTTTCCTTATCCTCCATAAGATTAACATTGGAGCCTCAAAATACAACGTACTGTGTTTAGATTTCTTTATATCTCGGTAACCGTTGGAGATAGAGAAAAACTTTAAGGAACTTAATCGTTTAGTTTTTTAAGCTGATTTTAATGGTGAAAGGTTAAATCTAAACATTTTTTAAATTACATACGAAAAACGCAAATAACCCGATTTTGGGGTACAAAACCCCCCCAAACTACCCGTTCCCATTGACCGATATGTCTGGTTTACGAACTCGTCCGAGCATTTGTAGGAATACACGTCTATGCCAAATTTGGTCTCTATCGGACCATTTTTACGAGAGTTATCGTGTTCACAGACACACACACACACACACACACACACACACACACACACACACACACATATATATATATATATATATATATATATATATATATATATATATATATATATATATATATATATAAGTTTTAACGACTATTGTTTTTGGTTTCTAGGCACCTAAAGAAGAAAAAAAACATGGTCCCGGGCTTAAATCTTGCCATGAGACCTACGGTAATAGCTTCTTCCCTATGGGAAATTCGCTAAAATGATCGATTAACTGGTAGTAAAACTAAACAACAATTTTTTCGTGTTTTTTGAGGGACTATGAAATCTCATATCATAAAATTATAAAGATATACAAACGTTTATTTCAATCTTTTTCCTTTTAGATGTAAGGTTTTTAGAGAATGGATACTAAATTATTAAGATTTGCATTATATAGATCTTAAGTACGTGATGCTGATTTGTATTTCAATTTATGATGATTTCCCAGTAGAGTGAAAGTCAGTAATGGATATTAATCTGGGAATCGTACAAGTTTTTCTCGACATTCTGTGGAGATGTTTCTAGTACAGAGAGGCTGACTCTTGGAAAACGTCGTGTTTTATAAAAATAGTGCCAGATGCGGGAATGATTGCATACGTTAGAAACACTAAAAATTACCACTTATATAAAAATCATCCATGAATGCAATGAAAGCAATCCAACCCGAGATTGAAACTGATTATACTGCCTCTTACAATAAATCGTAAGTATACAACCGGCTTTATACACTACGACAACATCTACCTTGTAGCGGCTAGATAATATAACCAAGATAGTGAATACGAGTGTTGCACATGTTTACAATAATCCTGATTTCATCACATTAGTAGTTGTGTTAGCGACGTGACATAAACGAGTGGTGATAGAAAACTGTACTGACGATGCCCAGTCCCGATTGAATAATCAAACTTAATTAGACCCACTTATCAAAATTGGACAAAAACATAAATATGTATGAAATTACTATTTGTGTAACTAGAGCGCAAACAATGTCATATTGCACGAGAGGTTTAGGCATATAGATAGAACTTCAAGGGCGTCCATGACAGTTTGCACTCGTATTACACACAAGATTTTGCCTACAATAAATAAGACGTTTAGGTTAAATGTAAACATAAATTTTGGGTTTCTGTAAACCTCAGTTTCATTGCGCAAAACCGGAAGTTAGTGTTGTAGGGTTGACATGAGATCACATCCACCCTAATGCGGATATGTACTACTTATACGTTCTGCCAACAGTGCGAAATGTGCTAGTTATCTTGCAGTTGTAGGAAAGGAAATTGTTCGTTAATTAATTATAATATCAGAATGTAATACAACAGCATACGTACAAATGTATATCCTATATGAAATCCTGTTTACTGTGTATTGCTAATATAATAAGTTTCACGGATAGGCTATTCCATAGATGTATTGCGGTTTTCTTAGAATCTCCCCGTGCGACGCTAGAAAGTTAGGTAGTATCTTTTTAATATTTATCCATATTTGAATATGTTTAAAATATTTATGCTCGGTGATTTAATGTATATACTCGTATTGTAATATAAAAAAACATAATATATTTTCTAACATACTTATTTGCTGTTATTTTCCAAGTATTCGGCACTTGAGTTTGATTATATATTCCAAAACATAATATATTCTCTAACATATTTATTTGCTGTTATTTTCCGAGTATTTGGCACTTGGGTTTGATAGTATTGAAACGGTTGCCTACATTGCGTTGGAAGGCTTTTCTAAAATCAAAGGGAATTTTCCATGCAAATAGAAACTGGTGTATCTTGAAACGAATGCTATTTCATAGTTAATGTTAACGCCTTGAAAACGGCATTTCAAAGTACAAGAAATCAACTAAAAATACTTTGAGTTTTTCTAAGAAATCTTTCTATTCATAGAAATTTATAGTAATGATAATAAGCTAATTTTTAGACACAGAAACACAAATATCTCTTAAATGGATGGGTCTAAAGAGGATTCCTCCTGAACTTGTTCTTTAATTTGATAGATTTATAGCTTTTACATAACTTTGATACTGATTTCTTAAACTATAGAATATTTTGATTTTTCGAAATATAATTTTGCCCTTTATAAAACAAAACACCAAAACTATTAACGTTTTGACCGAATTCCCTTAAAGCGTCCTAAACTGAAATATACGAAATCTTGTTTACCGCTATCACAGCTGGGGTAGAAGTTCCACTATTCGGTACATGAATCATTTATTATTAATTTGATGATATTTTGAAAAGGTATAAGTATATAATATCTACTTATTGCATTTTAAGCATTTTAATTATATATTCATTTCCCAATTATTCTCTCTCGAATCTTTGATTATGGCCTCTATAAACAAGTAAATTCTATTATGTTACTGTAGTTTAACTGTATTAAATAATTTGACTGTATTAAAACACGTGTATAAGGTACTGTTTTTTATAGGTGTTATTTATTATTTAACGATTCGTTATTTTTGCAGCTTTGCAATGCCTATGTTTAATATTCTTTAACCAATTAAGCTCTTAAGAAAACTCATGATTGATTCCGTTGTAAAAAGGTTTCATAGTTTAGTATGTTATAAACAATACGTATAAACAACGATAACCATAAAAGCTCGTTTAATGGCTTTTCACACATCACATTTGTTCCTCTATAAGATAAATTATATATATTATTATTCTTATTATTTTGTAAATTATATTTTTATTGCTATTATTTTTGTTTTGTTTAACCATCTTGTCTTTCTATAGATCTTAACAAAAAATGTTATGTTTAGAATTGGAATATATATATTTGTCGAGAAGGTTTTTACAAAAGCTGATCTTTCTTGAAAGGGTAAGTGGGTTGTTAAGTGAAGCTTATATGAAGTTCAGTTATTTCTGGATAATATTAAACTAATAACCTAACTAGGTCAAAGGTTTACTAAATTCATGCAAATAATACAAATAATTATTGCATATCTTACTTTGATTATATGAACTAATTTATCTTGTAAAATATTTTACATAATGCTTAAACTCAGCACATTTCGAGTGCTAGATGAAGACATTCACATCTGCTGATTTCTCCTGGGGCTGAACCAACCGTTCTTGGCTCCGGTAAATGTTGATTAATCTGAGCAAATTGAGCAAATCACATGAGTCATGCTTACGATATTAATAACTTCATAAATGGGCTGATAACTAATTTTAAATAGCTATGATATTTGTTGTTAGTATCAACGCTAATTCAATTTGTCTTTAGTATTCTACATTGCATTTTATAAATATTTCTAATAATTGTAATGTATTAGCATTTTCATATTCATCAAAGAACATTACACTTGTATTACAGTGAAACAATGTTGAAACAAAGTTGAAATACTAAAAATATATACATATATATTTGATTTTGAAAAGTTTAAACCTGTTTTCCTTAATTCAATTACAAAAATTATTAAAATTAAACTAAGAAATACACAATATCAGAGATAGCAAAATTTATTTGTATACTATTATATGTTACACTGTTGTCCTTTCACAATAACTGCATGTTTATTCAGACTATTTATAGTTTATACAGTTTTATTAATTTGTGAAAGTCCAAAATAATTTCACTTTATACCACTTCAATGATGTGATGAACACCGGAGTAGGTATTTATTACAATCCTACATTATAAAGTAGAATTCATTATATATATATGCATTGTACACATTAGGTTCCCAAAGAAGCTCAGTTTTTTGTTTCGCTGATGTGTTTGCTTAACATCTTTTCTTCTTTTAAAGAACCTGAAGACCTGCCCATCACCATAGGTTAGGGCTTGTGCACTGAATTAAAGACAACGATGTCCCGTAATGGCATAAGTCACATGGGCTGACCAGAGCACTCATGATCTGACAGGAATCGCTGGTTTCAGTCCAGCGATTTTTGACTTACTAGGCCAGAGCATTAACCCTGAGCTAACGGTGGATCGTAGACGAAGAAAACTGGACTGCGCTTCGAAGATTCTATAGTTTGCTTTACTGGTTATTACATACACGATGATTGCTGTGAAATGTTTCTAACTAAAATCAGGAACAAGTGTTCCACATAAGTAATACTGTAAATGACATTAATGCGTATATCCGTATCAATCAGGCTATTCTTTGATCTTAATTTGTACTGTCGTGTTATATTTGTTGATCCCAAGAAGTGGCAAGAAACTGGCTCAATCACCTGACCAGTTAGAAGCAATCGTATTGTATCACTATAGTGGTTTAAATACCTGCAATATGCAATCCGTTAGCTGCTAAAGCCTACTAGTTTCGATGATATGAGATAATCTGGCCCCCAGTCAAGGATATAAAGAACTGTTATCTCTTAATGTGAAGATCGTCATTGTTTCCAATTACACACGAATACGAGAATTACGCGCACAATTACGAAAACCAAAACTATTATAACTGAGGAACACGCAACGGGTACTGGGCGGTAGAGAAGTCAAAACTCACAATATGGGGATATTAAAACCACTACAGTTATTATCTGGACCGAAAAAACGTATTGTATCATTCAGTGGTTTAAACCTTAACTGATTACTTTTAACCTATCATTATGTTGGAAAAATATAGTTTCATTTTGGAGTTCATTAAATAAAAATCCCGTATTAAAAATAACGTTAAAAATAGCTTTCAACAGAATATTCTTATTAGTTCATAAGACAAATTATTCGCTAATAAACTCAGCCTACCAGTTCCATAACGTGAAGGTTCCCGCTTTGATCTTGAACGAAGTTTTGTAAAAATTTTGAGGTGATTTTACACTAGACAGCATTATTTCCCTTCCGTTTCCTTAATACTAAATGTATCACCGTTTCAATTGGAATACATATATACATATACATATTGGAAGTCCATGTCTAAGTGCTAGTTCAAATGGTTCAACATAAATAATAAATACTGTAATAGGATATTTTATCACTATGACCAAAAATTGGCTTTTATTATGCAAGCACAGGTTTAACTGCCGAGGCTGTTAAGCCGATTTTTGGGCAGTGTGACGAACTATATTTTTCGTCATATTGCAAAGAAATGAAACAAACTCGTATATAAAAATTATTAGATGACTTAATACCAATAGTTGTCAAACATTTTTGTCGCTTCAGACTAATCAGCTGTTATATTACTCACGTTGTAGCAGTTATTGATTCCTAAATGGTCTTTAGGCTATGCGAATGCTGAACTCGAATCAAAAGTATCATCAACAATGATATTTGTTGGCATAGGACTCAAATATCATCATAATAATAGGTTTAGTCCCAAGAAGAAAAAGAACAATTTTTGTCTTTCTACGAAACAATACTGAATTTTAAAACTATAAATATTTATATATATATACTACATAAACGATAACATCTCACCAGTTACCACTTCTCGGGTCGACCCTTCTTGATCCTGACTAATGAGTCAGGGTCTACTTCCACCCTTTCTAGAGGCACAACAATGCATGCCACTGTCGGGATTTCAGTTTACACTACCACGGTATCGAGTTTTAAATGAAGAATTTTAACTGGATCACTCACAGTTAAAGCCGATATTCTGACCGCAAAGGGAGAGTCATCGTTACTATTGAATTTGAACGTAAAAAATAATAAATCCACAAACCAGTAGGCCAAGCAATACTGTACAATTAGTTAATTAAAGGGTTTATGTGTAAATACTATACTTATTAGTTATTTTAAACTTCCAAGTATAATTGAACTTCAAGTGTGGATATTTATCCCACGATTTACTAAAAGCTCAATTAATAGTTGATTATCTTGAGCCAGACATTGAGATAGTTGCTTACAAAGGTGTGACGGTGACGGCCGACGTTTGAAAGCGATATCTCAGCTCGGTGTGATATAATCTGACATTTAGAGTCGGACAGATTAATGTTCAAATGATGACTGGCTACTTGAACTGTGAGTGGAGCTAGTCTGGCTGCTAGTCACATCTGCGTCCTCCCCCTCACTCTTACCTACTCTGACCTCTCAGCCTCTTACAGTTTGTTGCTTTTAACGCTTTTTCACATTTGTTATGGAATCGACTACCGATATTGACTAAACAATATATATTAAGGTGTATCTAAATTGATCAGTAAATGTAAGACATCTAAAATGGTGACGATCAACCTTACAGATGATGTTTTCTTAGCCTATTTTCTACTTTTTTAAATTCCTTATCATAGGCCTATGATAAAACAATTTTTTCATTCAAAGTATAAAATAAAACAAAAAATTCCAAAAACTGAAAGAAAGCAAAAATACTTTGTAGTAAAATTTAAGGTAGAAAGGTAGGGCTATGCAATCATGTATACTGCATTTCATAGTTTGTTACGAAATCAATCGTGAAACTTATTTATTAACTTAAGGGTTTTAAAGTTTCTATCTAGTGCTGAAATTAATTAATCTATGAGAAACTCACTAAACCTATTACGAAGGCAATGTAGTAAAAAATACTTCAATATTATTGTCGAGACAAAACAAGTATTAATTCAAACAATAATATTATTGAACAGTAACAAATGATTAATAAATTGACAATTTTCAAACAGCGTAGAAGTCTAGGCTATATACTTTCTACTTTCATCAAAACTGATATTTCTTTGATACTCATATAGGCGTCTCTCTATCTCCTGCACTGCTCTTGCATAAACAGAGACATATTAAAACTTGATCTCTCGTATCATCATACATACCCTACGCTATTTACTTTTGTATACCTCACGGCTGAGATATTTGTCCTTTTGAGAATCATTCACACACACGCGCGCACACACACACTCACAAATTCACACACACACACACACACACACACACACACACACACACACACACACACACACACACACACACACAAACACTCTCACACACATATATTATATTAAATATATGTAATATCCAGTGTCAAGCAAACGGGCGTTTTTTGTATCTCGTATCGTCAAAACAGAAATAATTAGTCCCAGGTCTTGGTCTTGTCATGACTACCAAGAGGTTTTGAGATTTATTCCTGCAGTAAAATCAATAAAACCAAACACTGTATGTTTTATATACATTATTAATAATAATTACACCAATGGCCACTACCTTAAAGGCCCAGGTTTTGTGACTTGAAGTAACAATACTTCGAATAGAGTATATACTCTATTTACAGTTATGCAACCAATACACAAATCATTCCGTGTGAGCGATAATCTCAGCCAACCTATCAACGGATATGACACTAAGACCCTACCCAGATTGGCCATTACCAAGCATCCCACTATCATCTCACTCTCCCCGTCGACGAAGGTGACACAAAGGCGCTATCCCGATCGTCAGTTAATTCTCGACCCCCTAGTAAAATTTTTATAATTTTAATTTTAAATTTTTTGAACTAACTTCATGGTGATAAATGTCTTTACTATATTTTTACTCTTACAAAAATCATCATCCTAGGGGTACTGTGCGGTGAAACTTCATGCCGCGATTTTCAGAAGTGGAGTTTGTCTGTTCCGATCTCCGAGTTGCTAGGTCTACCAGGACCACACATTGAACTGGGTTGGAACACTTTACCTTTTCTTGACGTTTGGCTACTTATTTATGGTTTATGCGTTACTGACCTCTTAAAAAATACATCTTCAAAAACAAAAACTTATATCGACAATCGACAAATCAATTATTAAGAATGGACTTTATTCATGAAATAACGATGTGGATCCGCTTAAATTTTAGTAATGCGAAACCTGAATAAATATTTATCAACCTCAACAAAATTTAACGAATCTTTTTACTGGCTCAAGTACTTACAACATTTATATAGTTACTAAGAATATTCCTATATTTTATATGGGAATTATTACTATTAATAAATAAATAAAGTTAAGTATGAATTAATTAGGGTTTAGCATTTATTACTTCTTAATGTTTTAATGTATATATATATATATTTATATTTATTTATTTATTTATTTTTCATAGACATCATATCAACAATAGGTCTTGTCAATATCAACAAAGTTTAGCAATGCGAAACCTGAATAAATATTTATCAACCTCAACAAAATTTAACGAGTCTTTTTACTGGCTCAAGTACTTACAACATTTATATAGTTACTAAGCATATTCCTATATTTTATATGGGAATTATTACTATTAATCTATAATATTATAAAGAAGAGGTAGTTTCTGTATGTTTGTTTGTGGGTTTGTGTGTTTGTGGGTTTGTGTGTTTGTGGGTTTGTTGTGGCAAGTGAACGCAAAAAATACTGAACCAAACAGTTTGAAATTTTACACAAAGACAGATCTTAAACTCATGCAACACATAGGCATACTCATTTCCTTAAAATCCTCTCGGGCTACGCCCTGTGAACGTCCTAAGTTTCAATGTTTACATTTTTAGAGAATGAAAACATAAAATTACTTGAATGTCAACAGCTGTGAATACTAAAATTTGACAGTTCGAGAAGAAGGAGAAGAAGAAGAAAGAGCTGCCGTGACGGTCCTAGGTTTCAATGTTTACATTTTCTAATGACAACATCCGTTTGCACTATATTTTGACAGTTCGGGAAGAAGAAGAAATAAAGTTGATTTTTCGGATAAACTGCTGGATCGAAATTAGTGAATTATTTGAAATAGCGGAATGGTAGATTTTAAGTTTTTTCCGACGACTGTCTCTATTACAATAATCCTTATCCTCTCCCAATATTTGACATATGTTACTTTGAAATGTTGTAGACACTCCTGTTTTGTCATTTTGTAAACAATGAAGAATTAATTAACAATATCTTAAATGTATCAGTAGAGCCTACACCTTTCAGCCTTTATAGCCCGTGCGCAGAACGGGTACTTTGGCTAGTAAATAAATAAAAATAAGTATGAATTAATTAGGGTTTAGCATTTATTACTTCTTAATGTTTTAATGTATATATATATATATATATATATTTATTTATTTATTTATTTATTTTTCATAGACATCATATCAACAATAGGTCATGATCAATAAATTGGGAAATCATTATTACTTAAACAGTTAAGTCTCTATGGGATAAAGGGAAATGTCAGCTGGAATATTGGAGGAAAAGTAATCAAATCAAGGGCGTGCGCGAATTATTAAGTGTATTATGTTTAGGTTGACGTTAATCCTCTTGGCATTTCTAACACGTCGTATTTCTCCATCGCCGTTACTCAGCTACGGGGTTGGTGGATTTGTGTAATAACAACTATTCACCGACCATTGCATTGGTATGTTCCATTAATTATTTGATCTTTTATTGTGTTTCCACGTGGTTTGTACTGTACTGTGTTCATTTAAAAATTTTGAGTTCTTAGAAGAATATAATACCCCGTCGCAGCAGACCTGCGTACTCAGCGAATTTCCAAATCAATAACATAATAATAATATATGATTAGTTTGATCATTATCTGTCAATAAATATAAGTATTATTTGCCTAAACTCCATAGATTAACATGGGAAAGAGTATGCAGGTTTGCTGCTGTGAGGAACGCTGAAAGTAGGTGTTTCTAGCGTAAACAATTACATTTTTTAGCATTTATATCAACTTTCATCAACATCTGTCCATAAATAAAGGAGTTTGCCTATTCACTATATGATTAATATGGGAAAAGAGTATGCAGGTTCGCTGCATACTCTTTTCGCTGCCATCATAAACACATAAACTATGATTTTTAAGAATAAATGGATAGACCTCAACCACATGAATCTAAATATCAAGTTTTATCACAAAATATTGAATAATATGGGAAATATTAATTTTTCCCTATCCGCCATAAGATTAACATTGGAGCCCCACAATACAACATACTGTGTTTAGATTTTTTAATATCTTGGTAAACGTTGGAAATAGAGAAAAACTTTAAGGAACTTAATTGTGTAGTTTGTTAAGCTGATTCCAATGGTGAAATATAAAATTAGAAATTTTTAAAAATTACATGTGAAAAGCTCAAAAAACCCATTTTGGAATACAAACCCCCCCCCAAACGACCCGTTCCCATTGACCGATATGTCTGGTTTACGAACTCGTCCGAGCATTTGTAGGAATACACGTCTCTACCAAATTTTGTCTCGATCGGACCATTTTTACGAGAGTTATCGTGTTCACAGACACACACACACACACACACACAAATATATATATACCCCCGTAGCAGCAGACCTGCATACTCAGCGAATTTCCAAATCAATAATATAATAATAATAATATATGACAAGTTTTATAAAAATCTGTCCATAAACATGAGAATTATTAGTCTATTCTCCATAAGATTGACATGGGAAAGAGTGTGCAGGTTTGATGCTGTGAGGAACACTGAAAGTAGTTGTTTCTACCATAAATAATTTTTATTTTTAACATTCATACCAACTTTCATCAACATCTGTCAATAAATAAAGGAGTTTGCCTATTCTCCATTTGATTAACATGGGAAAAGAGTATGCAGGTTTGCTGCCATGTTAAACACATAAACTATAATTTTTAAGTATAACTGGATAGATCTCAACCACATGAAGCTAAATTACATGTGAAAAACAAATTACATGTGAAAAACGCAAAAAAACCCATTTTGGGGGTACAAAACCCCCCCAAACTACTCGTTCCCATTGACCGATATGTCTGGTTTACGAACTCGTCCGAGCATTTGTAGGAATACACGTCTCTACCAAATTTGGTCTCGATCGGACCATGTTTACGTGAGTTATCGTGTTCACAGACACACATATATATATATACATACATATATATATATATATATATATATATATATATATATATATATATATACATTTTAACGACTATTATTTTTGGTCTCTGGGCACCTAAAGAAGTTAATAATAACATGGTCTCGGGCTTAACTCTTGCCATGAGACCTACGGTAATAGCTTCTTCCCTATGGGAAATTCGCTAAAAACTATGTTATTAAGAAACTAGTTAATTACAAGAGGTTATTTAGAAATCATTTGATTCTTAAGCTTCAAATTTTCTCGGAGGTCTGATGAATTTGGCTCTTGTCACTTGATACCTATACAATATTTAAAGCTTAGTCATTCAATATATTCATAATTACATATAATACGTAATTACATTAAGAAGCGAATTAAGTGTTTCATGAAGTCGGTTTAATCTTCGGATGATACAAAAACACATCAAGGAATTTTTTTCACTACAAACTAAGAATGTTATCAACTAAATGATATATTATTATCGTCAATTTATTATGGAAGTATAATTCAGTTTTAGGTGGTATGGGAAAAATATTATTTGCAGCTAAATTTAGCTACAGGACGGGTTTCTTTCATACAGAGAGTAGAAATAAGTTTTAAAGAGTCGAGTTGCTTAATCCCATCTTTACCAAATTAAATTGATGAAATGTAGTCCATCCAAAGTATAATGATGTTCATCGAAATTTTATTTTAGGTTAGCCGCAGCTGTGTTGGCTTGGCGACAGTTCTAGATTTTAAGTTCATGTCACTGGTATTGAGGTTTTGATTGCCACAAGCTCAACGTTGCTGTGACCTCATGTTTTCACAATATTTTAATTACGAATTGTTTTACATTGTGATATGCCGTGTACTATGTTGTTCATCTCAGTAATGTTATGCATACTCAATAGACTTTTAAGACCTTTTCTGTTTTCCTCAGAATACAAATGAAATAAATGTTGTGAGTGAGCTGATCAGTATTTTTGAGTCAATATGTTCGGTGTCAGTGAGTGTGTTTATGTGTATATCCTCATAGTTTGATTATAATTACAGCCAGTTGTTGAAGTCTACAGATTCACGGTATTGATTTTTTTAGCTATTGAATGAATTTTGTTAGCTATAAGTTCATAAATTTAATTCATTTGTAATAATTATTTTACATGTTTGTGACATTTAAGTAGTAACATCAAAACATATAGTATGAAGTGTGTTCATATTCTGCATTTAAGTCTCTATTGATTCATAATCATCGCCTTTTTGTATAGTATTGAAGAAAATTAAATGTTTCTGATTTTATTGGTTTTTTCGTTGAACTATAAATTGTCTTATAGTATGTCTTAAATCATATTATATGAAGTGTGCTCGTATTCTGCATTAAAGTCTCTATTGATTCATAATCATCGCCTTTTTGTATAGTATAGAAGAAAATGAAATGTTTCTGATTTTATTGGTTTTATCGTTGAACTATAAATTGTCTCGAAATGTTTTGAGATATTTCCATAGTAACTCCTTGTATCAATATTGATAAAATCTTGACCATCATCATTGTGGTCTTGGGTCTATGACAGGCAGACATAAGTCCGAGGAAGAAATTTTTTTATTCGAGAAGTCATAAATTGGATATTTCAACTATTTCAACTAGCTCGAATTTTAAACATAAACATAAATACAATAATAAGTAGGACAAGAACGTATTTTTTCATGTACACAGTCTTTTTTCATTGATTTCATGATTAAGTAATTAATTTTTCTAGTTTTTTGTAGTTCTAACTAAACTCGATCACATTATCGCGTTTGTAAATAAACTTAAATTTAATCCGTGCGTATATTATAGAGTATATTTTACAAACTAATTTCTCTCAATTGTATAATGTTAGGCTAAAGAAATCAAAATTTACGTTTTTCAGTCTAACAGACACAGAACATTTTTGATTTTAAATGATAGTTTTCTAAATGTTTACGGTTTTTGTTTATTATTGAATTTATTTATTAAACTTGGTTGCATGTCCACCTCCAAGTTAAACTACTCTCGGTGTGACCTTGTATATTATTATGCACTGCATAATGTTGGCTACTCCTTCAGGCGCAACGATTTCCGGTAAATCTCACCAGACCGGAAACGCCATTGACTTTATCTGACATTGAGGCGCAAATGTATGTAGATGAGTATAAATAAATTCGACCAGAAAAAATATATAACTAAAGACGTGTTATTAAAACTGAAACAGTTGTGCTCAAGTAATACGTAGACAAGTTTTGGTTTTTGAAATAAAAAACCGTACAAACTTTTATGAAGAAAAAATAATCTTTGAAAACGCAACATATACATTAATAATTAATGATCATTTTAACAATGCTTTCCCGAAGCTCACCAAACCATTTCTTCTTTTATCCCCTAATGTCATTCACACTTCAATGTACACCATTAAACTCAGATCTTTTCTCTGAACAAATACAAAGACGATGACAGGTGGTTTGCTGGGCCTCCTAGATCACGACTTGTATCACAACCAATTAGACTGCATCAAACCGTGATCACGGCACACCCTGTACATCCGGACATCTCATCGTGCGCTCGTTACCACCGTCAACTGGTGAACACGCGTTTCCGGTCACTAGGACCACTCCGGACAGGCGTGCCAGGAGACAAAGGTTTTAAAATATCTATATTTGTACATCTTAAACAGGTTTTCATCCTTTTAAAATGTTTTTGACACACTCACAATGTTTTTGATGTTCACACACGATCTCAATAATTTATAAACACGATTGTCTACAACATGACAAAGTACCGCCTGTTACAAGTAATATTGGGAAAGGATAAATAATTACGTAATAGAGACAGACATCGGGAGAAAACTTAAAACCTACAATTTCCGGGAAAATTAATTTCGATCCAGCAGTTTATCTATGACAAAAATTTCTTCTTCTTCTTCTTCTTCTTCTTCTTCTTCTTCTTCTTCTTCTTCTTCTTCTTGGTTATTCGTTTTTTCGGCCAATAGCAGGCTCAGCTTAAGCTATGCAGCCTCGAAGTACGCTATTTATTTTTTGTGGAATTCCTATCTAAATTTTGTGGCCATCCCAGGGATCGAACCCGTCACCTCTCTGGACTGTAAAAAGTAATGTAAACAGATGGTGAAATTAGAAACTGTAAACATTGAAACCTAGGACATTCACAACTGTGTCTTCTGCTTCCCGAACTGTCATTTAAGTGTCCACAGCTGTTGACATTTAAGTAATCTTATGTTTTCATTCCTTGACAATGCATGCATTAAAACCTAGGACATTCATGGGGCGTAGCCCGAGGGCATTTTAAGACAGTGAATATGGCTATAAAATGCACGAGTTTCAGATATTCCTTTGTGTAAAATTTCCAACTGGTTGGTTCAGAATTTTTTGCGCTTGCTTTCCACAACACACCTACAAACAAACATACAAAAAACAACCTCTTCTTTATGATGTTTTAGATAATATATTGCATAATCAAAACAGTAAATTTAGCCGTTTAAATACACTTTTTAACTGTTTTAAAATTATTTTTCCTATTTATTTATAGATTAACCAGATAAATGTAGAATGTTTATGAAACACTATGTATTAAAGGGAATGATGTACTATTTAATGTGTGTAAAGTTTTGTTACTAGTTCGTACTATAAATTTCTAGAGCAATACACGTTTTACAAATAAAAACTCTGATAGAGAAGAGATTTGATTATTCGATAGAATCATTTACTGTAAACGCGTGTCATTGAGCGGTGACATGTTGAAATCACGGATATTGCTTTGTGTATGAAATATAATTTGTTTACATTATTGTGTTTTCTCTCCATGGAAAAAACATAGTATTATATAATAACCAAAAAAGTATATATATCCTATTTATATTAGTATATATATAATTGTATATAAGTATAATAATATTTTTATATATAAATTATTTCCTATATATATAAAAACCAGAAAAAAAGTATTATTTATAATTACTGATTGTAATGCCTCTAATGTAAACATTTACTCTCGTGGTTTTTATTAAATATAACTTAACTGTCTTCACATCAATCCCTGTTGAGTTCTAAGCGAATGTGATTTCATATACATCTGATCTGGTTCGAATGCTAAGGCTGGCTTTTGTCAGATCATGCGCGGTCACTCTTGCCCCTGTGACTAATGCCGCTACGGTACCTCGATGTCTTTAGATTCACTGCGCATGCTCCACAACAATTATGATGGGCAGTTGAGTTACAACAATTATTAATTTTATATCCCCAGTTTTATGTATTAATAATGTATACTTTTAAAATAACTTTTAATAAATATAAGTATTTTTAATATATAAAATAAGAAAATATATAGAAATGTAATATAAAAATTTTTATTTATTATATACTAATAATGCCTCAAATGTGTATACATTTATATGTGTTTGTTTTTTTTAAAAATATAACAAACCTTCACATCAATGTTGAGTTCTAAGCGAATATGTTAATTGCTATGTCATAATGTTTGGTTTTTTATTAATCATGCGGTCACTCTTGCCCCTGTAATGCTAATACGGTACCTATACTATGTATAGATTTGATTTTGAAGTTAAACAATTATTAACAATTTTATAATTTTAATTTAAAATGTTTTATAAAAACTTTGTATATTTTATTTTAAAAATTATTTATTTTTTAAAATTCTATAAAATGAAATAGTAAATTGTTAATAGTAATACAAAAAACAAAAAACAATTTTAATTATATAAATATTAAAAATTTCATCAAAAACATGATGTGTTGTTATGTGTAGATTGTTACATGAACAGAATATTTGTTAAAAAATATTGATTAAAAACCAGACAAAATGTTCAGACTTGATGGATCTATAAAGAAAAAAGGTATAAAAAAATAAGGTTTTTTATATTTAATCTATTTTGTCAATATTTCTTTGACAATATTTCTTGATAATGGGGGAATGGTATACTCGTATAACGAGAAAATTTGATTAAACATTACTTACTGAGATTTGAGAAGTTCCACAACTATGAAAATCATAAAGCAAATAAAGATAATTAAATACTGATCTAAGTATTGTACTTAGCATGAAATATTACTTTAAAGTTAAGTCTCAAAGACCACCATTTTTTTTTATTATCATCCAAAATGGCGGATCTAGGATGACGGCTGATAGTGTAAATTACTCCAAAGTGGAGTCATGAATGGAAACATTGAAATCCAACTATTATTAGGGTTTGTTAGGATATACTATTTTCAGAAACGCAAATACTCTAAAGAATAGATGAGAGGAAATGTAAGCCTCCACTTGTGGCTACTTTTTTTGTTTAATTGTTGTAATAATACTTTGATTTTATTTTTATTGTTATAAAGGTATAAAAGGTCCTCTTGAGTTGATAAATATTATTTTACCCCTATAAAATGTTATATACCGTAAATTATGTTTTAAAATAGTTCTTGATTTTTTCAAAAATTATTATCAAACAGGTTTTTGAATCATCATTTATTTTTACTCAATGATCTAGAGACTGTCCACTGTGAAAATCTCATAATACACATGAATGTATGTTTAAATTTAAACATTTTTAGGTGCTAATATTCTTGAAATTCTTATGATAGTAGGTATCTGTTTCCAACTTAATGCTGAAACTAACTACACCATTTATTCGTTACTGAGGTATCTCGTTTGACACACAGAAGCACCATCACACCTGTTCACCTTGCAATATAAAGCGTTGCATTATATTGCATAGCCTTACTTTGTGTTTCATACAGGGCTATAACAAATCAGTTGCTTGGCTGCACTAAAATTTTATTTAATTTTAATTTTAACAGGGAGCTTAGCAAATTAAAAAATGTATTAACATTATTGTTAGGAGAATATTAATATTATTGTTGGTTATAATGTATTGCTACACTTATCCTGAAATGTCATATACATAAATAATTACATTATGTCCAAAGTTAAAAGTAGTAATAGCTATGTTTATAAAACCATACATCTAATGTGGATAAACGGAATACTATACCTGATAATTCGGTCTGCGACGAGATCGTTACCAGTGGGATGATGGAACCAAGCATTAAATCAGGGTTGACGTGTCAGCGGGTTGCAATGTCACCTCAATCAGGCGTTACGGTGTGACCTCACCAAACCTGAACATTTTACATCTTTAACCGAAATATTGTTCAAAGAAAAAAACCTAAAATTACTTAAATAAATAGCTAATGCATTGTATAACAAGACAATGTTAAACTGATTTGTTGCAAATTATTCCATTACTGGCTAGGATTGTTATGATTATAACAATCATATATTATGATTGGGGTTTATGTGATGGAAACTATTTCCATATTTCACCTTGAAGAACGTATTTTTATAAAATATTTTATGCACCTGTGTGAATCTTTAAAATGTTATGTTTTATTCTATTAGTGTTGAGTATTAATTTAAAGGTGTGGTTTGGAAATACTTACACAGAATGTAAGTTATTAATTCATATACCTGTACTAATTATATTAACCCATTACACGTAATTTTAAATGTTGTTTTCAGCTGTTTAAGGGAAACTTAGGCGTAAACAACAGCTGGAAGACGGGTTGGTACTTTGTATTTTAACTTATAAGTGGTAATATGTTAAAGCTCCTTTTCAGTAAATGAATAATTTTATGATAAAAACTAAATGTTTTAGTAAAGAAATTCCATAAGATAAATTAATAGTTAATAGTTTCATTGTTACGGTTTCTATTTAATTATAAAACGTAATAATTAAATTGATTATTACAAAATGGTAATTTTACGTATATTATCTTTATATCATATGTTAAAATAAAAGAATAGTACGATGAAAATAGTATAGCTTTAATAAGTTATCATGTTAATAGCAAGACAAAGAAATTCGATGTAGGTTATATATGTAAATGTGCAGCATACAATATAGAGTAAAAACATCATCAATTGCATTTGTGCCTAATGAAATGGTGAAATATTCACTGGCCCAGTCATTGTCACTCTGGGAGTTGCGTGATCACCCATTCATGTAAATACATATGTATCGACAATAGTAACGAACTATGCAGTCTGTCATTAGAGTGAATGACTTCGTGAATAACAGTATCGGTTACAACATGACGCCAGAAGAGCTCTAATTCCATGTCAGTTGTTGAGTCGGGTTTAATTAGATTGTTGATGGAGCCGTATCCAGTATCCAGTATCCAGTATCCATCCCAAGGCCAGTCCACTGAGTGGGCTGACGATTCAATCCCAGCTGATGTGATGCGTGGACCCTGTAATCATTTGGCCGTGTTGCGAGCGTAGCGAACGAGACCGAGCACGACCGTCGAGTCTCACACATTACTAGGCAGTAGGAAGGAGCCTGGGTAAGGAAAGTACGCAGCCTCAAAAGGATTAATTGTAGAAACTATACTGCTCAGTTGGGTTAGCGAGGACCCTGGTTCGGATCCCGGAAACATCAGTCTCAATGATACTGTTCCGTGTCGGTTTATCCCCATATTCGCTTGATACGTGCTGCAAAGAGATCTTGAGTACGGAAAGATGCACGGGAAAGGTTATAGGTATAAAGGCTTTAAAATAAAAGCCTCCTTAAAAAAAATCCCCGTAGGAAATAGGGATTCTTCAAGAAAAAATGTGGGAAGGGGAAGATTTTTTCCTCAAAGTTACTAGGACTGAAACTACTAAAAACTAGGACTACTATGTCTTCTTATTTACAGGATGAAAGTAGCGGTCACTTGTATACTATGAAATTCGCTGATATCAGTGACCTGGTCTCCTGTGAGTATTCTGTTTACATACATCTCTAAGCTTGGTTGAATACACTATGTGAAAGACAAGTTAGCTACTAAGGAAAGTTAGTTAGGAGTTGGCTTAGCCCTAAAGGTTAAAAGAATTTGCACTCTTAACTTGTTCAAAATTCTGGTTAAAAGTGTGCATATTTACTGTTCAATTACGAAGATATCTTTTGTGGTTCCTGAAAAAATTACCTCAGCGAATTCAATTTAAACTTTAGAAAAATTGAAATTCTGGCTAACTAGATGCTGCCAGTAAATCGCTTTTAAACCAGGATATACGGTTTCATAAAAAGTTAAATAAAACGAGTTAGACTCGACTGGTTATGGAGAAATTTGTTTTAACTGATATGCCATTATCATTTCATAACAAGTTCATGCAAAAAAAATGTTGCATCATCACACTCCCCTTAAAGACTTTATACTATAATAATTTTCTGAATCGAATGTTACATTCAAAATAATATGAAACAAATTTAACGTTTTCTTGAAAAGTTGAGATTGATTCATTGGTAGGGGGTATTTGTAGGCCGGGATCTTGTCCTGACCCTAAGGGACGTCAAACGAGATCTGTCGTTGTCCCACTCTGCATATTGTCACCGGGAGGAAAGTGACCACCCCAATTATATTTCCAGTGCGCTATTTTTTAATATTGGCTGAAATAGTTTTGATACAACCCAATTTCACTATGCCTCATTTTGCTGTTTGCAATTAAAACATTCTTCATATGAATATTCTAGCATTTCAGTTTAATATAATATTTAGTTTCCATATTTGGTTTATGATAATTTGAGGTAACCTTTTGTCTTATAATCAACGTTGTAAGCGTCAATTTATATTTGTATTTTTTATTTTGATCTTATATTTCTTTTGTTTTCATTCAATTCATTTATATTGAACTTAAATGCTAGCTCTACAAATCCACTACATCAATTAATGTTGATTTACAAGTGCATGGAAACATGTTTATGGATGCATAAAGTATGGAGAAGAATTTTCGGGGAAAAAGGTTAAAACTGTGTAATGTTCTTCTCTGTGTTACTCTCATAATAGCTATGTTTGCCAGTTCAACATTTACTGATTAAGTTATTTTGAAATTACAATTGAACATTATGTATTGGAAAGGTACAAACATAAACGTTCACTAACTCAAAATAAGGTAGCTGAATTTAGAGAAAATTAATTAAATCAGTGTAATAATTTAAAAACTACCCTCATAACTTGCAAACAACCCGTGTTGTAGTCAATGAGGCGGCCCAGTAGGCCATAATGGTTACGTGATGCTGACGCGACGGTGGCGCGGCGTACCGGCCTACCGCGGAAACATTAGGCAACGGCCTTAATGATGAGGCATGTTTCAGACAATCAGAGCATGGTCTTATAGCTGGCGTTGAGTAAGTGTAGTGAAAGGAGAATCAGGGCTGTAATTATGCAGACAGTATAGCTACAGATTAACGATCGGTTATGTTCTATAATTAAATCGCATTAGATAAATTTCAGATTTAACAGTTTGTTACATATTATGCATACATATATATTCATATTCATTATAGTATTAAAAATGAGGACTATTTTTATCAATATTATTATCAAATAAATTAGAAACTTAGTAGCCTCTTTAAAAGTTTAATTTCAAGCGACATGTTCGACACTTAGGCCGTTTTCAAGCTTATTCAAAATGTTAACCTAACAAATGAACATTTCATTTTGATGAAATGGAATCGCGCCTCTTTCTGGATTACTTTCTGATATATATGCTCAACTTAGAAGTTACCAAAATAAATAATATCGGTAATCCCTTTTATAAGAAAATATTGGTACAGATACGTAGATAATATTCTACGTTAATTTGATGGTACATTAAAAGAAAGTGAAGAATTTTTAGAATACTGATACTTAAGCTCTTTATCTAATTTTATTAATTTTACTCAAGCCAAGAGAAACGAATTAATTATTTACATTTAACAATAAAAAGAAGAATATCAAACTTCATTTATTTAAGAAACCTTCCTAAACAGACTTACTTATACAAACTCACACCGTCCATGAAAATGTAAAATGGCGGGATTTATGTCAGTGGTCAATCGTTTATTGAATATCCCAATGGATGAAAAAAGCTACGAAAAAAAGAAAAAGGCATAAAATACTTGTCAACAAGATATGGTTATAACATTACGATTATTGAAAAAATCATAACAAATATAAAGAAAGGAAAAATAAATAGCAAACCAAGAAGAGAAGAATGTGACAACAAGAAATGTATTAGTGTATCATTCAACTTGACAGTACACAAACCCGTACGAAAAAGGCTACAAACAATAAATATGTATTAAGCTACAAAACGAACAATAATGTCTTTACATGATAAATAAAAAGTCAAATACAATAAAAATCATGAAGATAAATGTAATCAATCAAGAATATACGGATTAAAATGTACAGACTGTAAAAGCTTTTAGTATATTGGACAGACCAGTAGATCGTTTAAATCAACATATCCAGGCACTAATAAGTAATAACAAAACCTTAGGGAAGTTTAACTATGCAATATTTATTAACTATTAATTATAATTATAGACATAAAATATAATAATATTATATTAAAAAGACATAAAAGAAAATCTTGAAGTTCTCAAATATTTCAAAAAAACAATATCTAAAAATCTAGATGTGTAAGCAATTTCCAAAATAATAATAAAAAAAATGAAAGTTTGGTCAAATACTGTCGATAAACATGAATTTTTCTATTTATAAGATAAAATGGAAAAAGTGATATTTGCTGCTGTGAGGAACACTGAAATATTTATACCATCAAAAATTTTATTTTTAATATACAACTTTCATCAAATCTGAAAATATAGGAGTTTGCCTAATCTCCATATGATTAACATGGGAAAAAAAAATATGCAGGTTTGCTATGATAAACACATAAACTAATTTTTTAGCAAAAATGTATGAAAAAACCACATGAAGCAAATATCAAGTATAAAAATATTAGAATAGGAAAAATAAATAATCCTCCATAAGATTAACATTGGAGCCTCAAAAATACAACGTACTGTGTTAGATATATCTCGGTACCCGTTGAACATAGAGAAAAACTTTAAGGAACTTAATTGTGTATTAAGCTACAATTGAAATATAAAAATAAATAAAATTACATAAAAACGCAAAAAAATTTTTACAAAAAATCAAACAATTTTGATTATGTCTGGTTAAACTCGTCCGAGATTTGTAAAATACACGTCTCTAAAATTTGGCTACAACTTTTTTACAGAGTTATCGTAAGACCATAAATATATTATACATATATATATATAACTATATATATATATATATATATAATATAAAATTTTAATATTGTTTTTATTTAAAAGAAGAAAAAAACATGAAGTCTCAATTTCAAACAAATGTACTCTAAAAATAAACCATATATTTATTTAGGATACAAAAAAGAACCAAATACCGTTTGATTTCTTACTTAAACCTTAAACACCCATTTTTTTTAAAAATAAGACAAATTAAATCAAAATTCATGTTTGAAAGCACTAATACAAAATAGTAATATAAAAATATGGAATTTCACGTTTCTCTTCAGTTAGAAAACCTATGACGGGGGTTTGTTATCACTGTTTGCCGTCTCTGGAACGCCTTACTCGTGCAGCCCATATCCCTTGAAAGAAGTCCTCTGTCTATTTTGAGTTTGCGCGATTGCTGGCAATAAGCTTAAGCCATGTACTTCAGTGTGTGCGTGCGTGTGCGCGTGCGTGTGTGCGTGTGTGTGTGTGTGTGTGTGTGTGTGTGTGTGTGTGTGTGTGTGTGTGTGTGTGTGTGTGTGTGTGTGTCATGGATAAAACACACACTTTTCCTTATTTAAGTGAGCAAATTAATTTATTTGAGTAGCATTACTGATTGATTATTTTATTAAAATCTTATTTGCTTTTTTATGTTGTTTTATAAGCAAGTTCATTTTGTTATTTTAATATTTTTTTTTTAATCAGGGCAAGTGCAAGAAAAAGCTGCGTGGCCCTAACTATGCATGTATAATTAAAACATTTTATTTCATAAAATAATAACTAATGTATTCAATAATAATCGTTACTGATCAATCAATTCCGATACTTTAACCACAATGATTCAGCACCACTCGGCCGTCACGTGATATAGCATACCCGTAACGGCACGCTAGTGTGACACAGCGAGATACAGCGAGATCTAACGGCCGATAGCGGAGTAACGGTGTTTGTAATTACCTGCTGCAAAACATCTGCGAGCTATCACTGCGAGGACACTGTTGAAGGTAGTTTTTCCTGCGTTCGTTAGTTTATACAAATAAAAACTAGATTTGATGTAAATGTCACAAAAAACTATCAAAGGAGTTACTGTAATTCAATACACGGATAACAATAATGTATTTTATCAAAGAATTTAAATTTAATTTGGACGAAGTCAGATAAAGAGCCACATATTGAAGTGATGATATGATAAACTACAGGGTGTTTCAGAATTCCCTACCAATAATATAGAGCATTGTTCCTGGGTAAGGAACATATCTAAATATCATATTAAATTGTCTGGAAGTCTTTAGTTACTCATACAGCCTCCATTTTGTTTTTTCACTTATAATATTATTTTCTGAATAATGGTTAAACGTACGGAATTGAAGCTTTGAACAAACATTTATGACAAGTAGACAAAACTACAAAAAATCATGAAAATTTCTCAAATTCATAAAACAAAATGGCGGCCATTTAAAATTTTGTTTCTCAAATAACTATACCAAATACCAAATTGTTTTAAATTATAGAAATATTAACTGAGATATGGCAGGTTTAATGATAGGTGACCGCTAGAGCTTAGTTGCAGTGCAACAATTTGGTGTCAATCGATTTGTAACTACATTACCTAAAAAGGTTATTCTTGTAAATTTTCTGTTAAATCAACGGTTCACGAGTTATTTGAGAAACAACATTTTAAATAGCCGCCATTTTGTTTTCATGAATTTGAGAAATTGTTATGATGTTTGTGGCTTTGTCTATTTGTGATAAATTTCTGTGCAAAGTTTCTATTCTGTACGTTTAACCATTATTCATGTACACAGTACCTGTCCAACAACAGTAGCTGTTCAATTAAAATGTAAGTCGTGGAATAAAATATAAACACGTCTATGAAGTACAATGTATTGAGTATAAAGTTCACATAAATAATCAAAATTTTAAATGGAATCGGAACCTTACTTTATAAAAATAACCACCAATAGCTTAAGGGCCGTGCATAATGTGACAAATGAAAATATATATGAACTGAAGTTATACAATTATATTTCGATTTTGTGTCTATTTTAAAATACAACTAGCCTAGTTTCAAAGGTACATTATACATATTTATTTATTAGGTAACACCTAGAAACTACCAAAGAAGTTTATATCGTTATATTTAAGTCTTTATTTATTTTATGCTCGTATAATGTAACCTCATCAGCATGGACTGCATACTTACTTTTGCGCAATGTTTAAGCTTTGTAAAAATATATTGCATATCTGGTGATTGGTGAGCCAAGCCTCTAGGAACTTACTAACAACCAACAGTCCGACTATTCTTGTAGAATACAAAGTTTGTGAACGATGCACAGTCGATAACAAAATAAATAAACCTCAAGTTGAGTACATAGGGTAACAAATTGCGACGGTAAATTCTCCCGAAGACGTGTCCTCGGGTCCTGAATATTGAGCCTCCGCTCATCCTGTATTCCACCGGCGTCTTCCCACTTTCAATAATGGTCACCACACTCCTGCCGTTCCTAGAGTAAATAATGGCGAAAACCTCATGTTTTCAGACTGGATACTGGGAACTTTTAATATATCATCTTGGTATGATAACGCTTAAAAGCCTTATATATGAGTCATTTAATTAAAGTGAAAGTATATTAATAAATCTATCTAAAATAATATAGCAATTAAGAATAAAGGTGAGTTTTAATCCAATAAAATAGCAATAGTAATAGTGAGCCAATAAAGGTTTGGATGACAAATACACGCAATAAAACACATAATATTTCTTTATAATGGGAAAATCACAAAATCCATTTTGAAATCACAAATTTTATACCATTATTGGTGGCTTATCAATGTCGGAAGCCATACACTATACTATATAAATATTATAGATATTATGATAATATTATAATATTAATATTATAGATATTATAGAAATATTATAGATACTATCTATACTACTATACATGTCTATTATACTATCTATACTATACTATCTAAATAATATAAAAGAAAGTAGTATTAGTTACAAAATTTATAACTCGAGAACGGCTGGACCGATTTTAATTATCTTAGATTTTTTGGATTCGTCTCTGCTCTGAACAGTTTAGGTTTTTTTCAATTTTGTAATTAACTTTAGGGCACCGGCCGTAAAATTTGTATATGTAAAGCTTATGAGGAATAAGGAAAATATTTTATCAGCTGATTTTGTATTGTTTAATTTTCACGAGTCGACAGCTAACGTAATATTGTACGTAATTTCCAGCAAACTTTTGTGAATGTTTTGAAAATAGGCATTTATAAATTACTGGTTGATTTGTTCGTTCCAGTATATTATGAGCTTTTTTGTTTTGTTTGGAATTAATGAACGTTAGATTACGTGAGTATTATTATAAACAATGCCTTGATTCGTAAAATGTAATCTTTCCTACAATTTCATTATCTTCCGTATCAGTATTGCGGTTAGGTTATGTTTAGGTTTATGTTAGGTCGGAACATTGCGAATCAATCCGCTTAGATTTATTTGTTTTTTGAGAATAACGTTTCAGTATTGTTATTAACTATCCCGCGATCCAGAATATCTTTTGCAACAAAGCCGTAATGCTATTCACCATGGAAAATGGTCAATCTTGAAGTTAATACGTTTTTACTGTTAGGCGTTACGAAGTTCGCCGGGTCAGTTAGTTGTTTATACAAAGTAAACCTCTAGTAGCCGCACTGTAAACAGTTTATATTCATACAATACCGAGCTTGAGGAAGTGATTCCTAGCAATACTATACCGACCATTTCTAGAGTAATTATATATACGTAAGCAGATACTTCATGATGCTTGATGGTTAAAAAACTTAATAAATGAAAGAGTTAAACCAAACGTTCACAATGTGTGTTGCGTACATACAACAGCAGAGAGTTGGTAACATCACTTTTTATATAACATAATAATTTCTTACAGGCATATTCCTTTCAATCTCTTCAATATATTTTTTACCTCCTTTCTTTAATCAACAAACAATTACAATTTTAGTTACACATTTTTACAGTAGTTTTTGTTTATCCTTTTAGATTTTGTTTATCAACAATTGATCCTTCGATTCATTAATTAAATTTTGTCATTCTTTACAGATCTGTAGAATTCTCCCTCACAATGTGGTCTCTTTGTTTTAACATTCAAACAACTTGTACGAATGAATAAACAACGTTATAAAAAGCTTTAAGAGGTAGAAGTCAAAGATGCCCGGTTTGAAACCAGTGGCGTTCGACTCGAGGCCAGATCCTCCGACTGGCCTACAATAGGTATGTCACTAACGCGGCCACGGCACCGAAATATACGCATGGTAATGAGCATTTGAGATTAAAAAATAAACTTATCTTGTAGGGTTTTTACTTTCTCCCCCATACGATAGTACTGTATAATAATATAGTACCGTAGAAAAAGTGTTTCTGGTATATACTTTAATCGAAAAGTGTTTTTAGAGTGATGTCTTTCAGGGTGTATATATGGGCATTAGACACCATTATGATGGTATGAGTATGATAAAATAAAAAAGGTATTAAAAAATCGTATAGTATTTTACGATTTTTATTTATTTTATTTTAAATTTTTTGGATTATACCCATTTTAATCGAAAGTTATTTATCAAATTCAGTAAATAAAATCTAAAATTACCTTAATATAAATGTTTAATAAAATAAAATATAATTACCAATAAAAATAACTCAAAAAATTTCTCAAATTTTAATAATTAATAAATTAATTAAAACGATTTAAAAATAGCATTTTTAAAATAAAAAAATAATTTTTTCCGCAAAACCAATAAGGTAAAGTATAATTTGCCTACCACCATTGAAACCAACTTCAAAACTAACAAATTAGTATTCTGAATTATTTGTCTACGACTATAGGTTTTAGAGAAAAGTTATATTTACCGTCCATGATTAACGTAGTACGTTTCTGTGAGTGCAAAATGTTATTCGTAAAGAGTATTAAAAAAATCAATTTCTTCCTTATTTCATAACTGTTTTCCATCAAACTAGGTATGCGCATGAGGTCATATCACATAACAAAACCCTTACAAAAAAACTTGATATTACGAGGGGAGAAACCATCCATAAATCTCTATCAATTAATTTTACTTTGTTTCTCTTGTTATTGGATGATTATTTATCAGATTTATCAGAGATAAACTTGAATGAATTTGATACTTTTACTAAAGATTGTTGTTTTTAAATTTGCTTAATGGAAGAAGTATGAGTCACTAGTTATTTAAGATGTTAAAACAAATATTGTGTAGTATTTGATTCGTAGACACTGAACAAACATGTTTTTTGACTATAAGATCTGGTCAGAAATTATTTTTGGTCCGTATAAATTGACTCATTCATTGGCATTGTGCAATACTCAAAATGTTCCATGTATATAGTAGTAACATGTAGTCTTTTGTTAGTGTAATGTTTAACAATTCTTTATTTACTTTGTGAAGCATGTATTTATTTATTTTGCGAAATACGTTTGAGCCAAGTATGGAGTTTGTGTCGCACTACTTGTGCGAGAGTTTCCTTATTCTCGTATTTAGTATAGGTGGGAACGCCGGGCGTGTGGTGACCCCAACATTAAAAGTAGGAAGACGCCGGTGGAATACGAGATGAGCCCAGGCCCAATGTTCAGGTAAAAAAAACTCCTAAGAAAATGGTCATCGATCAAATTTTGTTTTTGCACAAATCCATTAAATTCTAATTGTATAGTTTATATACAGATTAAGCACATAGCTCTTTTTCACGTTATCTATGAAAATGTTGCTAGATTAATATGTTGTGAATTACATTACAATTCATCGTTCATATTTATTTAAACATTTTACTGGTTGGATTGGCCTATTACTATAGGATCGGTGTTTCATGAATGTTGTATCAGAATCGCAACGCAGTTTGTACAGCCAGTTCAATACAATACAATAATGATGAGATTCACGCCGCCACGCTTGCTATTACATGTTTGCATTTGCGTGGTATGTTTGTTCCCTTGGCTGCTCAACGCGGCACAACTCGATTACTGTTTCGCTATGTATTTGGATATGGTTATTGTATGGTTGAATACAAGAACCATTGGTTCTTTTACTCGTTGAATATCAAACCAAAAAATAAAATAGAACTAAATAAAAATTATCATTTTGCTAAATATTGATAACGTAAATAGAACTTTCGACTATTTAGTTTGGGGTGATTCGAAAAATTCTTCATCAATAAACCAAGTGATATCACTAATATGGTAATATATTTATGCGATTGTAATTTGTTGTATAACTAAAACATTGTCTTTAAGTAATTTGCACAACAATAAACAAATAACTACAATGTATTTATTTTCTAATTACCTTTAGATTTTCTTGTGAAGGACATTATTTTGATGAAATGAAATTATTCAAAGTATAGAAAACTCTGTTGATTTCTTGTTATAAATTGTTAGGAATCCTTATATTTTTACATAGATCCAATGAAGCAATCATGCCGATCTAAATTGACTCACTACGCAGGTATTTTTTAAGTTCTTTAATTTGCTTTACTCATGTTTTATCGTTCCTGCTTTATTCAAATAATGGGTAAAAACGATTATTAAAAAAATATGTTTCACATGTTAGGTTCTGGGAAGATCATTCACGTGTTTCTTGCAAAAGGTGATTGATATTCTTAGGGAGACTAACAACTATTATTTAAGTCAAAATAAAAATTTTAAAGCTATTTAGGGTACAATAAACCTTTAATCAAAATTAAGAAAAATATCAATATTTCAATGCTTTAATTTAAATTACCGGGTAGGCCCTATATTGTATTTAGATGCGCCTAAAACTGGAACATTACAATCTGATAACGAAATTGAATTCAAATTCTATAACCATGTTAAACTAGTTAAATTTAACACATTTTATTTTTGTTACTAGAGAACAGAATAATTTTAACGATAAAATTCAAAACACTCTTATATAATTAAGTTGTACGGAGTGGATACCTTTTATTTAACCTAAATATTCATAATAATATTAACAACTATGTAATATTGAAGTTGAGGCTGAATCAATAAGAAACTTGATTCCTGGTAACTCTATCCCCTATAACCCTGACGTTGTATATGTTGGTATATGCTGTGACCATATTAAAGCATCATATCAAGTAATGTATCACCAGAAAAGTATACGTTATAGAACTTTAAATTAAATACTACATCATGTTACTTCTACCACTGTCTATAAACTCAAGTATGTCAACAGTTTAGAACCAACCACTTGGGCATAGCTATTTGAATATTAAAACTATATACAGTAGTTTTAATATACTCGAAAGTAGAAGAGAAGATAGTGAAGATAGTTTGTGTATGCCTAGCAGAGAAAGAAATATAGGCTACTTAGTTACGAGAGTATAGAGCGATGTTATGGTTGAGACCAAACGTCCCGTACCCTTCATGTTTTGAATATATACTAGGTTATAGTTCTCATTAGTTAAAAAATAATACTATAAAATTAAAATTTTCTTCACAATAAAGTGTATCATACAAAATCACATGATTTTACCTGTGAAGAGTCTTTATTTATGAAGACAGGAACTCACCTATGTTTCTTCATGGTTTATTTTTTAACTTTTTCTAAGAAATACTTACCCATCCTCATTCTACACACACATCCCACCAACACTGCCTACCTTGAAACGTCTGTAACGGATGCAGCAGGTATACAGGTATAGACAGCTCTAATACCATTTTATCATAACTAAGGAAACATACAGCATTTATCTTTGTTAGTATAGACATTTTTTGATGCCAATGTTACTGAGACTTAAGGATTTTATAACACAATTCTTTCATTAAAAATTATTAATTTTATTTGGACCTTTAATGTTTTTCAAGTACAGTAGAAGATTCGACTATTTGCAATAGTTAATAGGAACGTCTAGTTTTAATATTTTATAAATTTACCATTTTGCTAATCTCTGCGTTGTAGCCCGAAAGGAACATGAAAGTACAGTAAACACTCATTTTGCGTGATGTTAGTAAGGTGGCTGTATTGGGGATCCATCAACCATGATCGGTGGTCAGCTAATGACTCAGGTTTGATGGTCCTAGAGCTATAAAACCTAATGGCCAACTACTCTGTCGCACTGCGGCTGGTTCCAGTCCGGTCAACGGTTACATTGCTAGGCATTGAAAGTACATCAAGAGATGCCCTTCCTATACCATTTGGCTCTGGAAAATTACAACGACTGATAAGTTTCACACTTTCTTACTCGGTTTTATTTACATTAGATATATTATTTTAAATTGAATGATTTTATAAATATATATTTAAAAAACATCACTTCCTAGTTTATGAAAAATCAATGAAATACAGTTGTATAGCTTTAAGTAGTTAGATAAGCATAGGCTGCTTTCAAGAGTAAACATGTTACATAGGTTTATACGATTATATAAGTTTTAACTGAACAAATATTATGTTTGCTATACTATTCTTATTAGATATCTTCATCGAAACATAATACATTTAAGTAAATCATGCTACAAATATAACATAAAGTAGTAATTGTAATAGGCAAGTTATCAGTGTGAGACTGTTAAATAAAATATGTAAAGAAAATGCCGAGTTTAATGTGAAATATTCGTTTCTGTTAAAAAAAAATTTAACGAAAAGTATTATTACAATATTGGCAATATTACATGCGAGAAATAAGCTTAAAAACCTAAAGATGAGGCATTGGCAAATGTATATTTTGAAGTTAAAACAATGATAAAAAACTTGACTGGGATGGCGACATCCTGTAATCCAGCTACTTGGAGGTCACGAATTGTGGATAGTTGTGAGAGATGGTCGGTGGATGTAGTGTGCTCTTGTGTGGATTAACGTCCGCACTATTGAATACTGCGTTAATCCGCAAAGGCCATCCACATAATTAGACCAACTCGTAATTCAGAGGCAGTGGTTCGGATTCCACGTTAAACTGTAGGTCCCTTAGTTGCCATCGGCTGTTGGGCTATTAATTAACAGTCCTGTCTAAGGAACATGTCAGCCTTAGTCAGTAACAAGACTACAAGATCGCGCCACAATCATCCTACACTCAATTCTCATTCATACTTGGCTTAAAATACCTACCTCGTAGTATGGTCGCCATTTCAATAATCTAATCTAGTCTAATCTAATCTAATGATCACACACTAAATTTAAAATTTACTAATTGATTAAAATCTAACATTACTAAAGGTCACCTGAACATGCCATGTGATGAAAATCAAATTTCTAGTAATATTTGATTTTAAATGTAGTAAAACAATGGCATAAGTTTTATAAATTTAATTTAGGAATAAACTGTGTGAATAAACAGTGTAGGAGAAATATATATCTCGACAGATATACTATCAAACCAAAAGTATGAAGTATTTTATTATATTAGATTACCATTTGAAATGGCGACCTATAAATTTTGTATTTATTCAAATTATTTACTATAGTTAAATTGTGCTTTTGCAATTGATATCTTTTACAGGTGATTACTATCAACTCAGCATCAGCAATACAGGGTTTGGGGTTATGTTACAGGGTGACAGTGTGTGGAGTGGACAACTATACGCTGCGCTTGATACAATTACGTGGTCGTCGCACATCACAACCGCCACCATTGGGGCGGCTGAAAACCATATAATAGATTCAGCTGATTATTGCAACAGTATAAAACTTAAGAAGAAATCTGTGACACATTTTATGGTCAATGTCTTAGAAACGGCTAATAAATACTATTAGATTATTGAATAATTATTTAATACTATAACAATTGGTTTTAGCAAAACATTTTCATAAATACTGGAGTAAAATATCACGTAAATTATTTTATAGGGAACTTGTGTTTTATGAGAAACTTAAATCAATAGAACATTTCAATTTAATTTAAAACAGCAAATAAAATGAAATAATCGTTTTATATAATTATTGTGAACAAGAAGTAAAATACTAAAAAATCTTTTACACAAACAATAAACCTCCTCATGATCTACATGGGGAGGTTCCCCATGAAGATATTTCAAGCCAAGTATAAATGACAAATTAGTGTAAGATGATTGTGGTGTGATATTGTAGTTTTGCTCCTAACTAATGATCGCATGTTACTTAGATACGACTGTTAGCCCATTAACTAAGGAGCATATAGTTTAACGTGAGCTCTGAACTACAATATTGCCTTTAAATTACGGACTGGTATAATAATGACGAGGCTTTTGTGGAATCAATAGTGTGGACGTTTATCCGAGTTAGGAAATATCACATCCACCGGCCATCACTTATAAATAACAATCCCCAAATTATTTGTGGCCAACAAGTAGCTAAATTACAGGATACGCCACCGTCCCAGTCGATAGTTTTTTACAGCTATTTATATTTATATTGCTCTTCTTTGTTTGAAATTCATTGTTTGTAATGGTGGGGTTTTGTTACTAACATTGTTATACACGGAAAACTGAAGTAGCTACTCACCACAAAGTTAGTAAAAGCAGTTTTATATTAATGTTAATATATTGTATGAATATAAAATATATTTCTGTTGACATTTCAATAGTTTCACAACATTTAGGAGACCGAATAACATATAAAGAATATGATAATCTAAAATATACCAAGATAAACCAAAATAAATAAATACTCGTAAAACAAGTAAACAAGAAATAAACCAATATTTATAAGGACGTTTTTATGTTAGATATGAAACATTCCCATTGGAAATCAATTTCTGAAGACTTTAATTCAAATGAAACATGTATTTAATATACATTAAGGTGACGTAAAAGATCGTAGTTTTTCTACAATAGCGACAAGAATATAACTCTTGCACAGCTCTGGGACTGAAATTAAGCTGTTGTTTTGATTTAGTCCTTTTTGTAGTTTGTATCCTTTTTTAATTCAATTTTTGTTTAATTTTTGTATTGATTTAATGTTTCTTGTAAATACCGTACTACAATTCGGTACCTTGTTACCAGTGTAGAGAGAGAATGTGTATAATGATTAGTTCGAATTCTCTTAAATTCAAAGCTATTTTGTAATGTTTAAGTTTTTTATTACTACTTCATTCTAGTTGTTCTTTAATTTCGCTTATAATTCAACAAATATATAGTTACATTCAACAAATATATAGTTACCACTCACCCCACCCCTGGTTGTAGAGCTGCTGCTCTGGCATGTCAACTAGAGCATTGTTCGACAGCGAGGATTATGTCTGACCTTTACCATCATCACCAATAACAGGTCATGGAATATGATATACACACTTGCACCCTTGAAATAACCTACCTTGAACATATAGTTAAAATAAACAATGAACTATTTGTAGATTATACTTTAAACCCTTGGAAACATTTTCTAAATATATAATATATTCCAAAGATAAGATTATATCACACAAAGAAGTATCATCGACCATACAACAATAGTCCGTAACTCTCACAAGATCCGCTAGAGGCGCTGCTCGGCAAATAAGTTCGTAATTGGTGGTTACCGGACCCACGGGGGCTTAGGTAATGGAGATGGACGCTATATGCGCAGTCATGGCCCGCGACGAGCCAGCATTACAGCAGCACCGACGCTACTTAATTGACTCGCTCTGCCGATAGGTTGCGGTAGTGTGCTGCCGTTAAGTTATGAGTTGCGTACACGGTTAAGTATTGGTGATCGCTAGCTCTTGTTAAGATAAATACAACAGTCGGAACCAACGTAATTTTGATTTAATTGGTCTTAGAATTAGGTGCAATTTTTGAAGTCGAATAAGAAGTTTTATTTTCATTGATTTTAGATTATTAA